>VZSV01000042.1:3501023-3561705 GCA_013398735.1 Nothocercus julius
TTTTTTTTCTAAAGGAAATTATAATGATACCAGAAGATGATCAAGTTAGTGCCATTTTTCAATTGCTGCTCAATTAAGGTTAACTGCTGTATTTTCAGAATGTAACAGACAAAGACAAAGTGAAAGAACTTGTGTTGTTCCAGCATATTGAAAATTTCTGTATTTGACTGCATGTTTGCATATGGACCTTCTCTGCAGGAAAGTGCTATACCCATCTTCCAGTTATCTCTTATTTTATCTGAAAACCGTTTAGAGTTGGAGGACTACAATGAAACTGAAACAGGGCAATGTATTCTTTGCCCTTGTCAATCTTGCACTGAATTAATTGTCATGGTGATGTCTTCATGATGATCCTTAGTAGAAAGTTGGTGCTGGCTTTTACTGAAAACTGCAGCTTATTAAGTCATTTGACTTGACACATAAATTTATATCCATCCTTGAATTAGGAGAGGCCAGGCCTAGAAGCATTACACTTGGTTGCACTAGTCAAGTACTGAAGCATCAGGTGAAATTATTATGCCTACCCAAGGGATGTAATGATTGCCTAATGGTTACAGTAGACTTTAAAGATTGTGGGCCTATCCTGTAGATGGCAGTGTAAAATTAATTACCAAAGAAATGCTCTTTCTTCCGAAAATGGTGATGCAAGTCAGATGTGATTACACTCCAGATTTTAAGATAATGTTACTATAGGGCTATTTGTGTAGTTAGATTGAACCTGACCTACTTTGAGAGACATAGCATTGGACAGAGGTGAAGCATACGCTTCTCCTATGGATAGAAAGAAAAGCTCTCCTGTTGATTAGAAGTCAAGAAAGAAATAGTCAGATGCTACATGAGTTACCCTCATGTTATCAGTCTCGCCTGACGCAGAATCTGAATCGAAGGACATCTTCATTATGTCAGGCATTGCTTCAGGTAGAAGAACTGGAGTCATCTTGCTAGCAGCCAAATCTTCGCTATTTCGTGTGACAGCAAATGTCTTAGACCTGCAGAATAAACATTAGGGGCAATCTGCTGAGGAAAAGACCTGAATAACGTCTTGTAGCATGTACTCAAACAAGAAGTATCATACCTCAACAAAATGTTTTACAGATATTTATACCATCTTTCCTGCTGTTGATATTTTCAAGAAAAGAATGAATAAAAACTTGGACCCATCTCAGGGGCAAATAGATCACAGTTGCACTTTCAGACGATCATACACAGGTTAAAAGCATTGTATGCCTGACGCATCTAAGAATAGGCCACTTAGAACACTGGCTGTGGATTAAGATACTAAAATCCTGGTTCTCCTATTTGTGTATTTTATTCTTTGAAATTTTTGAACCCAGACCTGTGTATTTGCTGCTGAATTCATTTCCTAAAATGTTACAATTAAATAATACTGGCATAATTTCAAAAACAGAACACTAGGGAGTGGTGGCTACTAAATGCTGTTTCCTTTGCAACTCTTAAAGTATAGTTAAGAAAGAAGCCTAGACTCATCAACGCAAGCGTCTGGAGCTTGATCTAATTGTACTGGTACCAACTCATAACATGGCAAGATATCAGAGACGTATCAGAAGGTTTAGAGCCTATTCACATAAAACCTTCAACATGTAGATTCCTATGTTGTAGGCTAAAGAGTATTAGGATCCAGCTCTAGAGGCATAAGATGCAAGATGAAGCTGAAGCTGTTACAGCCAACTATCCTTAGGTCCTGAGTAGTTCAGGTTCTTTATAAAGTTGTTACAGTGCTGTGACAACTATTTGTCTTGGATCAGGGAAATATCTTGAATATTGAACTCTTTTGAGAGAAGAAACCTCTTTCCCTCAGCTAATAGCATTTGCTAACTCTGCTTATTAGCCATTTATCATCAGTACCATGGACCTCAAAATTCCCCATGTATTGTTGTTGATGTATGAAGTGCCATGGGGTCACTGTGGTGTGCCAGTGGGGATGGCCTTTGTGACAGTGAATGGAAAGTGAATGGAAAAGTTCCAAATGGTCTCTATTTTAGTATGGTCCACACTACTAGTCTGAGAATTTCCAATCTAACCTATTTGAAAGATGATTTTGTATTCATTTGATAGCGCTCTCTTCCTCTTGAAGGCTCCTGCCGTGCTGTGTGCACTGCAAAGCACACAATTGCATTTCATGTGGAACACCTCAAAAAAACGTGTGTCACCTGTGGGCTTTGTTTTCTTTTCCATCTCTCTCTTTTTTTAGATAAGGACATGACAGCAATGCTCCATGCTGGGTGAGAGTAGAACCTTGAAGAATGGAATCTGAAATAAAATATTCTTCCTAACAAGCTGAGTGGATAAAAGAAAATACAAATCAACTTGCATTTCAGATGGTTCATCTAGGTAAAGGGACAAAGAAATGAAATGGCTTTTTATTTTAATCCCATTCAATAATTCAAATGACCACTGAACTGCAGGCTGGGTCTCCAAGGAGAAAGCTCTGGGGTTTCTTGGTTTCTTTCCTTTTTTTTTTTTTTTTTTTTTTTTTTTTTTTTTTTTTTTTTTTTTTTTTTTTTTTTTTTTATATTACCTTATTTATTTATCCTTCCTTCACACCAATGTCCAATGAGACCTGAACTTAAAAGGCAAAAGACTGAATGGGTGCAAGACCACCAAAGACCGCACAGCATGAACCACTTTAAGCCTGGAAGAAATGTGTTAGTTGTGGATAACACCCAATGAACATGGCAACATCACTTCTTGCCCTAAATAGACACACAAGTGTAGCATTCACTTTGTTGGCTAACCCATGTGGGTTGGTGTCACCTTAGAAAGCTGTATTCCTTCTCTCTTACACATACCCTAGATGGTGTAGCAGTTTTGTAGATCCATCCCATCTTCAGGGCTCTAAGTATTCAGAAAAACATGATAGTGAATTTTCAGACAGAAACAGTTATTTATCTGCTTAGTCTCCATCGTAAATGTACAACCCTGGCTTTGCAGAAAAGTCCCTTAAGCCCAGAGCTAAATGAAAGAGTGGGGTGTCTATTAACAATGAAAATGAAAGAAAGGGGAATTATCTTCAGGAGCAGAGTGAAGAAGTGAGAATGGTCTAGAGAGAAGGAGAAAGGCATGACAAATGACATGCCCATACTCTTTCACCATGGACCGTGGACTGTACTGGCCACAGCTGTTCTCCAAGACATTCAACATCCCGAGCAATCATTTACTCAACATTATTCTGTAAGAAACACACCTGCATCAGTGAGATCAGTGAGATCAGTTACAACAGGGTTTAGTTCATCCATCCTCACTAATGGTTTTATACAGGCCAAATGCTGTATCGTCACACTGAACAGACCTTTACTTCAGGACTGAAATATTTCAACTGCATGTTTTTTCAATATATGATGTTCCTTTACACTAAACGGTTTGGAAAAATAATTTGCTCCAGAGTTCTTTCTGTTGGAAAGCAACAATAGAAATTTACCACCCAGGTGCAAAATATATAATCCACATTTTAATGTGATATCAAATCTAATAAAAAATTATATTTTTGTGTTTAGTATTTTTCTTGTCTCAGAAAAATATTTTTCATTTGATTTGGGTTTGATAATTTGATATGCAAAAATTAAATGTAAAATGTATAAATAATTAAATATAAGATTTTCTGGATAAATAAGTTATTGCAAAGCTAATATGACAGATCTGCAAATCCCTATGACATTTTTCATAGTAAAGTATTTATAGAGTCAAAAATGTTCTGGAAAATACAGACATTGCCAGAACATGTGTTTTGCAGTACAGTTCCTTATCTTTTCAATCTTTTACTTGCTCTGTGGAACAACACACTCATCAGAAAATGAAAATCATGTTTTAGGTATGAAGTAGAACAAGGGAAGCCATTCCGCCTGGAAAGAAAATCTGGAAGAACAGAGTGAAAAGTATTTGTAGCTACCCTCACAAGAAGGAGTTTGGTCTCAAACATGGTTCTGTCTGACATGTACTGTTCCAAAGCACACTCAAGGAAATCAAGTTCCATTTGGCATGTGCATTTCTGCAGTCACAGCTAGTGGAAAAGTACAGGCAGCTCCAGGCACTGCAGCTTCCTGGGACAACATAGAGCTGTGAAATCCCTGCAGAAAAGCATTGGCTCACTCATAATACCAAAAGCTGGAGATGAAAAATGCTGGGTTTTGCAATCCACAGAGCCTAATTCCTTCATTGCTAACTTAGTACAAACACTACCCCCACAAGATAGATGTGCAGTTTGAGATTTACAGTAGATTCAGAGAATGAAACTTCTAAAATCCATTGAAACTGACAAAAAAAAAAAAAAAAGGCTATAGTTCCATGGTACCTTGGAGCCTTTTTTTTTTTCTTCTTTACATAACAAGTCAAGCACCTTCTGCCAAAGTTGGCCCAAAGAGCAAGGAGTTCACTGAGGAAAGGAAATGCATGACAGCATCAAAAAGATTTGTATCCTGTAGGAGAGAGAAGCACATTTCTTTAAATAAGATTGCAAAGCCAGATAATTCTTGACACAAGACAAATGCCTTTATCTCAACAACGAGCAAATTTCTTGAAACAAGGGAGCCTGTATCAAGGAAAAAGCAAAAATGGAGAAGTAAGAATGTCCTATAATTATCCCCTCTGTGAGTTGAAAAACATGTTGGTTTCAAAAAAAAAAAAAAAATGGTGAAGAAGCTGAGCTATTCTCCAAGGAAGAGCTAAATCCTTGGGACCAGAGAGCTTCTTTAGAAGGATTTTTTAAAAAGGTTTAACTTTTAAAAAAAAAAAAAAAAGAAGCTGTCAAGGCTGCCTTGATCAACTAGTGAAGTAGTGAAACCTAGAGACCTTTTATCATAAACAAGCCTGGAGCCTACGTGAACTGTTACCACATTTGGAAACCTCAACCTGCCTTATCTTCGCTATTGATTTACAAGGACTTATCATAGCCATCCCAAGTTAAGAACACACTTCTCTTTCTTCCTAGCATCACTGCCTCAGTAGATCATAATCTTGATGGCAAGTGCCAGCACAGAAAGGAAACTGTAATGCAAAAGCAATCATCATGTTAATAAATTGCAAACTGAAGCTTTAAAAAAGTTCTAGCACTTTAGTCTCCAAGAAGTTGTTAAATGAAAAACAAACAGAAAAATGAAATAAACAAAACCCACAACTCTCCAAGGCATATATACTGAAATTTGCCAGTCCTCCCACAAAACGTGCCCAGCACGCTGAGGACAGGGCTAGAAAGCTTCATCCAAAATCCAATGTTTTAGAGCCAATGGGATCTGGAAAGCAATATGTTACATCTAAGGGAGCTTTATTATTACCATGCGATGATAATACCAAAATAATTGTGCATTTCTCATTTTGTCCAGTTTATATTTTGGAACAACACTCATTCAGGGATAAATGCACTGTACACGATGTAGCATTTTGTCAAAAACAGTCTCTAAATCTTTTGACTTGTAGAGGTCCTCATTATTCAGTGTTTACTCTTACTTGTAAGAGCCTTGCTGTAATTTTAACACATATTTTGTTTATAAATAACACCCAGGAGCTTCACCTGTACACCCACATCACATCTCACTAGAGTCACACGACTAGCAGTCCTGCGTTCAGGTCCCTACAATGCACAGAGATTTCTGAACTTCCCCCTTACTGGCCCTCTAAACAGGAAAGTTCAAGGCACTATGCTCATTAAGCACATGCCCTATAGAAAGCAGTATATTTTATTAATGTTACAATTATTTCACATTATTCACAAATAAGGAATAGATCCTTTTTTTTTTTTTTTTTAATGAATGCACAATGATGAGGATTTTTCCGTGTTATTCAGGCTCCTGCTCAGACTTCAAAATGTCTTTTCTCTCATTTGACAAGGTATGTTTGAGAAAGGCAGAAAGTCAGAAAGTTATCCTTAAAACTAATAGATCACACAATCACAAGCACAGGGAACAAGCATGTGTTCTCTGCTAGATATTCCTAATCAGTGTGACACTTCAAATAAGTCACTTCATGCAGTCTAAAAATGACCTTGGATTATTACTTTGACTCGAATTTTGTGTTCTCAGTCTACAGAATTTTAATTAGAATTGAGGGTCCAGGAAATCACTATATTTGATCCATCGACTTCTTACAGCCCTGAGAATTACTTTAATTTAAGTGCTATGTGAAAAGGAACAGGACTTCTGAGGTATCTTTTTAGGAAACTGGATCTGAGGGTGTGTTTTTTTTATAATATGCGAGGGGATACTTGCAATTAATTTTCCTCTCAGAGTTTGCACATCTGACTGAAATCTTCCTGATTTTGAAAATATCTATGCAGCAGAAACTGGCTACAGAATGAGCAGGGCAAATGTTATGTCCTCCTCTTGTCCCCAGGGCTGCCTGTTTTACCTTCACTGATCCTTCCTGCTTTGGGAGCAAAACGTTGCACCTGGCTGAAGATGCCGTTTGGTGGAGTTGGGGCAGAAGCTGTTCCAACGCATTCTGAACAAAAGCAATTTCCTTGAACATGATTATTTGCAGGTTGGCAATAAAGGAGTCCTGTAAAACCCTGCCCCCTCAGTTGAAGTCAGCAGGAGTTTCGCAAATCCGTTCTTTTATGTCTTCCTGTACATACCGCAGGAATTCAAGAATGAGCATCAGAGCAGTTATCCCGCTAGTGCAATATCCGGTGCTTGCCAGCAGCTGCTACCAGGAGCTCTGCAATCAGCCAGCAACAATGAACATCGGCTCAGAAAAGTTAAAGATCCAGAGATGCCTCCCTTAACATCTGCCTTCTTATTCCCTCGCCATCTCCTCCCTGTAGGACTTCTTCAGTAAGAAAGCCCATCCCTCACTTAACTTCCTTTAAGGAGCCCCTGCAGTATCTTGTTGCTAGTGAATTTTATAATTCTGCAGAGTCTGGTAATAGTGAAAATACTGGGGAGTTTTGATCCACCATGCACTCCCCAGGCTTTTCACCTTAAGAATATCTAATGATAAGGAGTCACACAGAGGAGCTGCAAGTTGTGTGAGGAAGCAGGTCTGCTTTTCATTTTTTTTGGCAGCTTTTAAAATAATTTGCTGCTAGGTCTGACTTCAGCCATCTATACGAAAAGCATCTTTCTCCATCTACAGAAGAGAAGGGTTCTTTCCTCTCCTGTTACATTAGGCATGCAGCCATTATTTTTTGCTTCAGACTCCTGTCTAAAGCAAAAAACACTCTCAGGCAACAGGAAATGAAGTTAGAAAAAAAATCTAGAATTCCAGGCAGAAGGCTCTCCTTTTCTGGGAATATGAAGCAATGATCAAAATAAAGGACAACTACTAAAGATTATTGTTCATGGTCTCTGAACTTCTGCACTCATTTCTAGCCAGTATCATCACTTTGGTTTATTAGCAAAGACAGGGGAATGAAAAAAAAAATGTTCTTTTTTTTTTTGTTAGCAATACAAACTTCCAGTAAGAATTAGATAAGTATTTCTGGGATGTTTGTCTTCAAGATGTTGTATAAAAACAATATGTCTTTTGATCTTGTGTTTTTTTGTGTGCATATGTGTGCTGTTGTTTGCTTACCATGACACAGAAGAGAAAAAGGGAACTTCCAAGGCATAACTTTACTGTCTTGGTGATTAGTCTATTCTTTGATTTTTCAAGAAAAAAAAAAAAAAAACAAACTTGTTTCTGTCTGATAACAGCTTTCTTTTGGTCATTCATTCCAAAAACACTGGAAATTATTTACTTTTCCATTTCTTCAGACAGATAAATGTCTTTCATGTTTCAATTTATCTACACCAAAAAAAAATGTGGAGGCCTGGGCAGACATGGGCAGAGAAGATATTACAGTCCACTGACCATTATTTTAAAAGGGTTTAAGAAATGGTGGGAAAATAAAAAACAGTCACTTTGACATTAATTGACATGAATTGAAGAACACTTAGATCAAAAGGAAATACTTGAAAAGCAAGCCTAAGAACATCCAGCATGGTTTCTTGAAGGTGAAAAAAAAACTAATTTAATTTGTCCCAATAATTCAAAACAATTACTAGAGATAGACTACTAGTCTTCTGTATTTGCAAACTTCTGACATGACTTTCCACACTCATAAAAAAAATTAAACACAAATGGATCTAATAAATGTAAATAAGGCTGAGGTAATTTGTATTTATAGACAACGGACAAATGCCAACATAAATGTAAAAGTTACAATTTTCAGCTCATAAAAGCTAGTAAATTTTGGGTTAAATTTTGTAAATTTTAGACATGTACAAGATATTTGCCTAAGCACCACAGACTGTTAAGCTGTCCTAGCTTTCTATCTGTGGGTATCAAATGAAAAGCCCCTTGGTTTTCTGTTTGATCCTCACCACTCTGCACTCTTTCACAAAGTTTCTGAAGTAAGGAGTTTATTCAGAAAAAGAAATACAGCCAATCAATATATGTTAATGGTGCTACCACTTAGTCAGCTCAGACAACACCAGAGCCATTACTAGAAACCTTGTAAGCAATAATTCTGAACTGCTTTTGGTCTCAAAACTAGAGTGCTGATCCAAGGTTTGTAATTCCCATGTCCTGTTGGATCACAGAGCTCACTGCAGAGGTGCACAGTCTGAATCTCTCTGTTGCACAAGCCACATCTCAGCACCCATGTGTCTTCCTAAGCCAATCCTCCAGGTTTGAAACTGGCTTGTCTTTTATTCGTCATGCTCCCTGTCTTCTTCCAAATAGCTTTCAACCTTTTTGCACCCTTTGTTTTTTTTTCTTACAGCTGAAATGAAGACAGCAGTGCATCACCACTTGGGAAGGACAGAGGTGGGAATTTTCTTTCCTCACCTCCCATGAGAAGAACTGGGGCAAAAAGCAAGGCCTAAATTTCTTGCATGATCATTTCTTGCCTGAAAGGGGCTGCCTATGCCACTGGCAGGTCTGACAGTAGTAACAGCATAAAGGAATAATCTGATGACATTTTATACCTGCGCCAAATCCCAGTGAAGTTAACAAAGGGCAAAGACAAATGCCTATTCAAAGATAGCACTGAAAAATATTTCAACTTTGGGCCATACATTTCAACCACCTAATGGCAAAGTGTAGAGAGAACAGACCTAGACTCTTCTCAGGGATTCCAAGGGAAAGGCTGAAGAACAATGGACACAAGATCCAGGGAACGAGGGAAATTGTGATTAGATAGTAGAGGTTTTTTTACTACAAAGGTGGTCAAATATTGGAATAGGTTGCCCTGAGAGGTTGTTAAATCTCCATCCTTGGAGACACTCAGAGCTTGAGAGGGCAAAGACCAGTGTTGCTTCTGGACATGATTATTGTAAGAGTGTGATTCTGCACAAGACTTGCTGAACTGGGAACAGAGACTGGTCAGTGAAATGACTTTGGTAACATTTTTCACCCACAGAACACATAAAAAGTTTACATGTCAGGCTTACAGTAATTTGCAAATATTTGCTAATGTAAGAGTCTTTGTATATTATAAAGTCCAAAACTTGCAGCAGCATAACAGAGTTAAGTTGCAGAAGCAACAAGAGAGTAGATGTCTGATTTTCTAATACTAAATTTTCCTGCACATTTGTTCCAGCCTAGAAGAACAATACTTGGTGGTGCTAAGAGCTACCCTGTCCACAGCATGGGATATTAGAGGCAGTCTCAGGCAGTGCCCACCTGGGTAGAACTCACATGAAGGAGGTGGCGTTTGTCTTTCATGAGACAACCCTGTGACTAGGACAGTGACCTCAGAAGCTAGAGATTAGCTTGTTTTCTCCCCTCATGTAGCAAGACTAATTACTGGGTTCTATGCAGGCTAGGGGTTCTGCTTCATACTATATCACTAAATATTGCTGAGCGCAAAGGCAAGTAAGAAACTGAGTGTGCTATTATGGCTAGTGTTCACATGATCAAATGACTATGGAAAATCTTACCTAATCCACTGCCCACTCCAATCAGATCATATATCACTGCTTTGGCCATAGGTGGGTATTTGAGATCGATATCTTCTTAAGTTCCTTTTTTCATAATGATTTCATTCCCAAACAGATTCCCCTCAGTTGCAGTAGGGCTACTGGAGTTTTTGTTCATACTTGGAGAAGCAAAATGGTCATCAGTATCAACATATGGGTGGCCGTCATTTCCACCAGCTGCTGCTGCTCCATCTCATCTGCACCTCACTGACTTTGGCAAGATGCCCCAGTTGTGTAAAACCAGCCAGAATGCAATTATGGTCTGTAACCAATTTTCATGACATGACATTTTATTGATAAAATCAAACTTGCAAGATGTTTACACATGAAATATTTGAAAACTTTTTGGTCCTTCCCAAGATTTTTAAAAGTATATTTATGTGAATGTCATGTGCAATTCATGCTAAATCTAATTCAAATTTGTAAAGAACCAAGTGAAAGGTGTGTGATTTATCTAAAACAATGAAAAGTGACTAAAGCAACAACCTTGAAAACAAGAAACCATGAGCTATGAAGAAGATATTTTTATTGTGGTAAATTTTTATAAATGTGTAATTGTTTCATTTTCCAATATATATTCCTATTTAAATAAGACATACAGCTAGAATCATGCTGCCTAATTTAGGTGTCTAAACTGACAATAATATTTCATGCTCACCAGGCTGATCTGTGGCTTAAAACTCATTTCCAAACTGATCGACCCTCACTCCTCTGATGGAGGGAAAGGAAGGAAATAATTACAATGATGGTATTAGGCAGACTGCCTTTTTGAAGTACCTACCTCATCTGTCAACACTGCTGCTCTCAGGTCATTATGTATCAGGAGAATCAGCTTTTTTTTTCTTTTTTAAGCTAGAAATCTATTAAAGAAAGGCTTCCTTTTCATCTAACTTTGTTAAGTAAAACCCATCAGCACAACTCCATACTCTTACACCACACTTTTAAAAATATAGCTACAGCATATGTGTTCATCCTGAAAAGCCTGTATATGGAATATGCAGTATTCACTTCAGAGGCAAGTTTCACTTGTGAGAGTTCCTCCGTGGGCTTCGGTATGAAGCTTTTTATGCTGACTTAATATGCTTTGCAGCTTCTGGCAATTGTAGTTAGAGTGACAAAAAGGGCCACTAGATGATCAGTCATGATTTATGACTGCAATAGTTATGACGGTTGTGATCCTTGTCAACAAGCTGTGGACTCTGGAGCCCTCTTCACTTACAAGCCAGTAGCGAACATCTTCCTTTTACCACGTAAAATTCCTTTTACCATGTAAAATTTGAAGGAGGAATTAAAAGAGAAACATAGTGGAAGCAAGAGTCAGTAAACAGAACATCTTATGTATCTTCAACTTTCCTACCAATAAAGCAATTTTTTCCTCACTTGAAGTAGTTCTATGCTTTAGTTAAGCTGAATGCTTCTCTGCTGTTGCAAAGATCCTTCAGGTTCAAACATTACCATAAAATTGCAAGATATCTCATAGTGGTCAGTGAGTGCAGGAGCACAGCTTCCTTGCCTGCCTCTCTACAAGCAAGGAAGAAAAGTCAGCACTCCCAGAGATATCTGGGATGGGAACCAGCCTCCACAGATGTATCATCTCTCCTTTTCTGCTCAAACCCATGAAAACCAAGGGCAACAGCACTTCCACATCAGGAGAAACATTTGGTGTGGGAAACTAAGGAAATGATTCTAGATTAAATCTCTTCTTCTTCCTTCAGTAATGTACCTCATACAATTAGCTGTCCAAGTATAAATGGTTATAACAAATGTTCTCTCAGGGCTGAAAATTTAACAAGCTCACACACAAGAACTATGAGTTGATATAAGTAAAACAGAATGAGAATAAAATTTACAGGACTATATTGTATTTTCTAATGGAACAGAAATTATCCTGGAAGCTTAGTAGGACTGCACCAAGATTTACTTTATTATCGGTGTAAGTTTAATATTCTTCAATATAACACAAGGTGCTAAACTTGGAGTGTGCCGTTCCTCATATATTAGAGATTAAGTCTTTGTGTACGGCTTCACTAGGTAGCATAGAGGGAAACTCACTCGGTGCAGACTTTAATAGAGGAAAAATGTCAACATTTTCTGTCAGTCTGAAAAATGTACAGTACAGTCATATTGATCCCTCCTTTATCATAACACTTCCTGTCAGCTTGTTTGACTTGTATGGAATCTGTCTAGTTAAGGTGTATTTTTCTAACCACATCCATCTTGACCTGAAGACTCCAAAAGATAAAGAGTCTAAGACTCACTGGACTGTTTGCTTTGATATTAGTATTCGTTCTCATTAAGTCATTCTCTCAAAAAGCAGAGAGTCCTTCAACACAGGTGTTTTTCTCCACCCACTTATACATTTCCTGCAGTGCAGTCGCTCCTTCATCTTCTTTTAGATGCCCAAAGAAGGCTGGATCATTTTAAAGAGTCTTTAAATATCCCTTTCCATGGCAAACCAGTGCTACTGGCTGAGGAGCAAAGTCATGAATCCTCACCCATTGTCACCTGCTTTCCCTGTTTTCTTTGGCTGGGTGGTGCAGGAGGCCAGTGGCTCTACAGTTACTCCTGGCCCTTTACTCTCAGATTTGGCATGCAACCTACTCTCAAAAATTGAGTTTGTTGCATTTCCCCCTTGTTTTTCTTCTTCAAGCCAGCTTTGAGAGTTGAACTCCAAGGGATGTTATTATTCTTAACACAGAGGCAAAGAAAGTGGTTGCCAAGCAACAAGAGCCATAGAAACATTCTTCTGAAAATTTCCTCCCACTCAGATTTCTTTCCAATCTAGAAGCTTATAGGTTCAGAGTATTTGCATGGAAAAGCAGCCACCTAATGTCCTTTGAATGAAAGAACGATCACATCCTTAAAGGCTGTATCATTACTGAGTTCAGAAGCATCTGGATTTTAATGTTGTCAGGTTTGATTTGGTGGCAGTCAGAATATTCTGAATTTTTAATGCTGTTATTTCCATCTCAGTGTTAGCCTGAAAATTAGATTGAATTATAGGGGCCTGATTAGTAATATCAATTATTGATTTTCAAGATTTTGACTTGTTGTTGTTGCTTCTTAGAAATAGACAAAGGTGCCAGAGTATCAACATTGAACCTCTATGTACCCTCAAAATGGAAAATTGCTATTCAACTCATTGTGCAGATGGACAACCAAAGGATGATGGCAAGATTGAGCTCTGTGATTTTCAGTTCAGCAAAGCCTCCCAAATTTGCCATATCAGGTGAATTTCATTCCTATAGCTTTATATCAAGTTTTACTTTTAAAAACTTATGAATTCAAAACAGTGAACATTTCTGAACTTCTGGTCCTACGTTCATAATCAACTACATCCTAACTCCTGGTCAGACAGAGACCCAGGTATCTGCCATCACATCATCTGCATCCTGGTTTCCCCAGAAAGGAAACCCAATGGAGGAGTCAGAGTGCATCCACAGGGTCCAGGTCAGACCAACAGACTGGCTCCATAAGAGATCAGTATGTTTATCTTCATGAATATCCATATCTCAAGCCTCCTGCTAGGCACCTCCAGAAAACTTGAGTTCAGAGGCCAAAATCATTTCCACTGTTCAAGTATCTGTACTATGTTTGGGCACTTGACTGGAGGAAGAATGATAAAGAAGGCTCTCAGCTCTCTGGTCCCGGTAGCATTTTTTATTCCCATTACTGCCCAGCATTGACTATATAACAGAGACCCAAGATGCCCTAATGAATGACAGAAATAATTACAGAGCATGACTTTCTTGTGTGTCTCTTCATTTAAGGTTGCATTTCTGGCAATCTATCAGCTAAATTTTAACGTGGGAAATAAGGTTTTATCATTTCAACTAATAAGTGACTACATCACTTTCTTGGAGTTTAGGATGTATGGTTCAAAAGTGGACAGCCCCACTAATATTCAAAAGTACTAGGTACACCTGAGAACATCCAGGTAATCAAGTTCCTTTCTGAATATAATGGTCTGCACTGAATTTCATGGTCCTCATGAAAAGTCATTTTGGATGCTTGTTTTAGAGAGTATAAAAGTTTAACGTGATGCATGCAGGCCATTTCAATGAAGTCCCTGTTGGCCTCAGGGATGGAAAATAATTTTAGGAAAATTTAATCTACTATTATACTGAAACCTCTGCATATTGCTGGATACTGAGATTTAGCCGTATCATTATACATAATTCTTATGTATGAATCCTTCTTAAGTAAATGTCTGTGCTCTCTAGGTAATCAATAGGGAGAGGTAGGTGCCTTGATAAGTATTAAGCACTTAAATGGGGTGGAAGGAGATGATGCCTCACCTTTTGTTTTGTTTAGCTCTCTAGACAATTCCACTGATCATCCATGCAGCATGCATGTGTTTTTCATGCCTGAGCCTCTTTTGGAGTCAATTTTCTCAGGTGCAGTTCAGAAAAGTTTGATTAGATGTTTTCTCCTTTGAGAAATTTCTTATAGACAAAATGGATAAGATCATATCAGATTCATTCGCATGCTGCCCTCTAATACTCCCTCAGACATTTCCATATTCCCTGATGGTGCATGACCTCAGACCATTCAATAAAGCCTGTAAGAACAACTTTGTCTAAAGAGCTATGAAAATATTTAACTGTAGCATATAAAACACATCCAATTTAAAACAAGTAAATGAACAGGTACACACAAAACAATTTTAAGACTCAAAGGCCCCAGACAGGTGCATGATAATCCCTACACAGAGCAGTCATTGGCCCTGTGTTTGTGGAGTTTAGTCTTGAATAATGTAGATACATGAGTCATCCTGTACCCATTATACTGGCCACCAAGAGTCACTTGTTTCTGAAACTGCTCCATCAGACCACTGAAGCATCAGTGAAGGTGGGAAGGCTGATTTTTTTCTTGGGATTCTCAATACTAAAATGGTATGTTGAATGCCATCCTAAAAATGTCACCAAGAGCTGGCAGACTAGAGAACTGAACCCAAGTTCTTTAATGAAATAGTGAGTGATTGTCATCCACAGCTAGCATGCAGGTCCTCCCTGCCAGACTATTTTGTGCAAATTGCTCCTTGTTAACCTCCTTTAAGCGGAACTTGAATACTACTCTGCAGGGATCCATCTAGGAGACTTCTTGATCTGCAAGAGTCAAGCATAATTTCAGAATAATCCACAAAATTGCACCAAATACGTTCAGCTTATGTATGACATGTTCTGCACCTGTAGATAAGAGTTTCTTCACTTTCAGGGAAACAGATTAACTCCTTTACATTGCATTCCCCCAAGTCACTTTGTAGAAAGCTGGATATGTAAGTAGATTTCTGCTATCAGCTCTGAATAGAGTTGTACTGGTTTGAAAGAAATTTTCCTTATTTAAACAAAAGGAAGAGTACCTTGTCACAAACGTGACATAGCATATGCATAAGCATAATATTGCATAAGCAGGACTTGTAGGGAAAAGTGAGACCAGGTGAAATAGCTGGAAAAAATAGATGGGCATTTAGGTGCACACAACTCTATATAGTCTGATAAGAAGAACAGAATCCAATAAAGATGGAAAAACAAACATTCTTAGCACAGCCTCATAGAGTTAACCAGTAATACAAGAAATGATTAGTAGCTCTGGGGTACTGGCAGGGGAAGAGAAAACAGAAACAGCAAGAGAAAAGCATCATTAGTGTTTGTAAAACAGAAAAAGGGCAGAAGAAAGTATTGAACCCTATGAACCAAGTTTCTGCTGAGACCATAATTCTTATAATCCAGCTGTTATGAATTTCTTCTTTAGGCTTCTCTTTTTTTTAGGTTTTCATTGAATGAGAAAGAGAAGTGGTTACTTTGGAGGAAATTTTTTCTGTGGATAACTGTGTTCCTACCCTTTACCAGTTCTCTGTGTGAGTTCTTGCTGATACATAATGGTTGTTAAGTGTCACCCACACAATTTCCAAGAGGACATTTTGTGCACTGCATGATGTATAACACAGTCTGGGGTGAAAGTGTAGGAACCATGGGTTTTGCTGTTTCTATTGTAGGAGTACTAATTATGATGGCTGTGACGATCTCTTGGCAAATAAAACATTTGTTGCAGATTTCTTTCAGTATGTGGCGAATTATGGTAGGCTTCTTGATGCTGATGGACTTGGCAAATTGTTATATTACATAAAATTTGATGTTAAGAGACAAAGGGAAATTTTATTTGTCTTCTTTCACAATAGACTTCAACTGCTTTTTTTTTGCTTTTTTGGAGATTGTGTTAGGGACAATCAAATAAAAAGAGGAGGATTTAGTGAAGAAGCACAATTTTTATCATTTATTTCACAAAAAAAGGGGTCAGTTAAGTTTTGACTGAACAGAAGTACTGTTTATTTATTCACTCATAAAAGGGAAATAGTCATGTGCCTCGTGCATGCCAGTGGACGTGTGTGAATTGGAAGTCATGAATTCCCAAATGCTACGTTCCCTCCTGTGGAAAAAAAATAGATTGAGATAGTAACATATTTATTTGTTTATTTATTTAAAAGAAAGTATCATATTTTTAGAGAAGATCCTCAAATAGAAGCCTCCACAAAAAGACAGAAAAAGTGGGTAGGAAAGCACAGTAAAATAATGCAAGCCTGATGATTGCAAAGAACTGTTGGGAAGGTACACACATCCCAAAGCAGCCTCACTCTTAAAAAGCTTTCCCTTCAGAGAAAGGAGGTGTATTTCTGAAGGAGAAGTTAATGATATGTTGTTTTTTATCTAGCCTCCCTGGTATCGTTGTTCTCTGGTTTCACTTAAGTATTTTTTGAAAACAACTAATTTTATTCATTTTCAGTTGAAACATTAGAGCAGGATATTATTATTGTTGCCTTATTTAAGCAGATAATAAAGCTGCTATTGCTCTGGAAAGTAAATTAGATCAGTGTAATAATGAACTGGCTGTACAGATCAGGAACCTGTTTTTTGTTTCATTGAAGACTTGAAGAAAGGAATGTGATGAAAGGAGACAGCATTGCTATCCAAAGAGAAGGTGCATCATAGATCCTTTTGCTCAGAAAAGACTCCTTCATGCATAAACAACTATGAAAGTTGTTTTACTTCTTTTTCCATTAAGTCTGCTCACATTTTGCAGTGTCTTTCTAATATCATCTTTTGCTATCATCTATGCTGGTATTCTGAGAAAATGTGGATACTTATAAATGGAGACGTCCACATCTGTGTTGTGAGATTAGACTCCTTTTACAGACAGTGGGAAGGAAATTGGTGTTTCAGAGTCTGAGTTATGAGTGATTTCATGTAAAACAAAGGTGGCAAAAAATAATCCTACAAATAATTCGCCAAAGCAGCTTTCCCTCCATTCACTATATAAAGACCTATGGGTGTAAGTTGCAATGTGGAGATCTAGTTTAGAGCTGAAAATTCAGGAGCTGAACTGAGGCCCCAGGGTCAGATTCAGCTAAAAACTACATGTAGCTGTATATATGTAGGAGTTTATGTGCTGAGATAGGTGTCTAGGATCCGGCTGTAGCAAGTGGATCTCTAAGGCTCCATTCATTTGCCCACAAAAGCTGTTGATGAGGATGCTGCAACATATCTGGTATTTTCCTCTCAAGAAGGGCACAAATTTACAGAAAATCCTATATCTTTAGATGTGTGCGGGTATCTCATTCTTGAGAGCATCTCAGACAACACCAGTGGCATTTAAGCACAGGCATTGGTCTCTTGATTTCTTCTTTGACTCTGTTGAAAGCCTAAGCACACGTACAGACACCGACAGTTATGTTCCCTCATATGGAGCCAATTTCTAGCTCGGTGTTGTGGATGCTAGGCAAGATTAAAAACTAAATCTCAGGTCTGATGATGAATAGATATTTTTAAGAACTGAGCTAGTTCTTCACAGTCCTGTAATCAGATCATTAATTTCTTTTTAATTTGGTACACCAGCACTCAGATCAGATTTCTCATTCAGAAATACATATATCATACAAACTCATGACCATTTTATACAACCACGTACAAAGCATAGTGCACAAGGCTCAGAAGTAGTTCTTGATTCTGATTTAACACAATGATAAGCAACTACTTGGGGCAGGTAATGACTTTGGAGTTACTGAGTCCTCTTGGCTACTGGAGTCTAAGGATCTTTTTGGACTGGGGACCCAACCTACCCACTCAGCACAGGTGCACTAAATCTTGCCTTTGAGCCATGAGCTCTCTGGGATCAGAGTCATCTGTATTTTCACATTGCTTAACAGTGCAGAGTTGAGAGGGCACAGGTGGGGCTGCAGTAAAATTATACAGAGTAAGAAAGTGGCAGCTCTTGAGCAGAAAAAAACTTCCTTCTTAATGAGCTAGGAGCTCTGCAGCAGAGGGCAAGGTATTGGAATTATTCTGACTTCTGGCTTGCACTATCAATAAAAATAAAGTACTAAATCTACTAGTACTAATCAGTACTAAAGTACTGATTTTCATGACATGAAAATAAAAGCAAAAACTTGCAATAACATCAAGAAGTGTGTGATCTTGCCATCTAATATTCACTAAAGTACTGAAACAAGAATGTTTCCTAGGAGATAAAGTGTAGACTATCCAGATCTGAGGCACGCGCCCTGCTTTCATTTCCTTGGACACTTCACTTCTAAGATCACTGAGTTCCCTAGGGCAGCAGGGGAAGTCACAGCTGTACTTGACTTACTGTATCTCTGATCTCTGTTTTTTTTGTTTTGTTTTGTTTTGTTTTGTTTTGTTTTGTTATATATCAGCCAATGGACTTAAATCTCAGCATCTCCTATGAAAAGGAAAAAAATAATACAGATATTTTTATGCCATACTTATGTTATAAATCCCTGATAGCTTTTGAGCATAAAACCTGATTTCTCTTTTTAGTCCACAATCAAAAATGAGCATTTACTGCAATAATTTCAACACATATGACTACCAAAATAAATCAGGTTTTATGCTCAAAAGCTATCAGGGATTTAGAAAGTCTCAGATGCAGTCTTAGCTATGATACTGACTTACTTGGTGGCTTAACTGAATCCCTTAGAGCCTGATTTTAGAAGTGCTGAGAGCTGTTTCTGTTGACTTCATCTGAAAAAGCAGCTTCTTAATACCACAGAAACTGAGGCTGATAATCTTTACTAACCTTTGTGTCCCTTTCTGAAATAGGGATTTTTTAATATTTGCCTAATCTACAAGAGTGTTTTGAGACTAAGTCCTTCAGTAATTGAGAGATAATGAGATAATTTGATGCATCTAATAGACAAGACTATAAATAAGTATAGATGGAATGTCATCTTTCTGATATATGCTAATTCCTTCTGATATCATTTTTAACAAATTATTTCATTGCTACCAGCTTAAGAAAGACTGGTGAGTATGCAGACTCTTATAAAGTTCTGATCTATCATATATACATATATATATATATATAAAATATCTGTAATGATCTGTAACAGTTAACTATCTAGATGGTTTTAGAACATCTGATATGGAGAAGGGGAATGCTGAGGCTACATCTGATAGCCCTATATCACTGAAAAAAATGTTTTGCTTTCCAATATTATAGGATTTTTACTAAATATAGGGATTTTACTAAGTATCCTCCTTTTTAAAAAATAAAGTATAGACTTTAACATCAATAACTTTAGTCTCCTATCAATATTTTAACGGTTAGACTGTTTTTTTCTCCCTCTTCTCTATTTAATGTACAAATATGTAGTTCTGCTAATGCATTTTGGATAAATACATTAGGCTTCTCAGTGTGATCAACAACATCTTTGGGATTTTCTTTCCTATTGTACTTAGTATCTAGATGAGGCAGAAGGACACAATGGCATCTGAGGGAACTGGTGGTTGTTATTGAGGTTCTTCAGTGGACTTCTAAGAATCTCAACAAGAATCAGGAGGAATTTCCATAAAGGAAATCCTGTAGAGAACCAGTGAAGGGAACCTGAAGGAGAAATAATATTTATTCCACAAGTCCCTTGACCTTAAAGCCATATCTAGTGTGTTTTGAGTGATATGAATGTATAGGTGCAGCTAGCTGAGAACAAATAGCATTCTTTATTTGAAAATCACTTTGACTACAGGGCCGGGTCTGCTAAAGCAATAGCAATGGCAGAAGGAAAAGCAGGAATTTTTCAAATATATTTGGACAGCTGTCCTTTCATCTTCTCATCTTCACGGGTGGATGATTCCAGTCTTATCACACTGATAACCAGAAAAATAAATGTTTCTAACACACAAGGAGAGGGGAAGCGGTCTGGAAGATCTCTCTTTTTTTTTTTTTTTCTTTTGGTGGGAAAAGGATAAAATATGCAAGCGAACATTTGATTTTTTTTCATTATCTTCTTAATTACTACCGTGTTTCTCCAAGTCTATGTCCCTCAGACATGCAATCAAGTTTATTCCATTAAAATTTATGTTGTACAAATGATCTATGGAAATATGATAATATATTTTTACAGATAAATCAAAGCAAGAGAGAATGTAATGGTAGCCATGTCACAGCCATATGCCAGCTCCTCCAGACAGACCCATTACAGAACAGAGTCTATTCTAGACTCCCAGCAAAGGAACGAATATGCATCAATTTTCAGGCACTGTATTGTAGATAGAGCTGGGGAGTGCTAAAGGTGAAAAATGTGATTTACTTGGGGAAAATTGTCTAATAGCACTAAGGTCCTGAGCTTATATCTAAAAAAAAAAAAAAAGACATCAACTTTGGAGGTTTAGGATATAGTCACAAAGCAGTCCAGGAGCCAGGGGATGGGTTCCTGCAAGGTGCTGACTGGGACATGCTGTAGAAACCAGCGGAAAGATTTAAATTCTGAGCACCTCACCAAATCAGCCTATTTCCGACAGCATGAATAAGTAGACTATTTGAAAAGATTCTCGCCCATTTGTGTTAGTGATCAACTACTAAGTGAAGTCCATAGCTTGCAAGAAGTGACCTGCCTTGAAAATCAAGTACAGTGAGGAGTGTGGAAGAAATGCTCTCCAGTTCCCTTTCGGGCACTGAGTATTCAACATTTGCCTGCCCACCGTATGCTGCAGGCCCCTCCAAAGCCCACGCAGATTCCCACCCTGGGTCTTGCAAAACAGTGTCAGAGGATGAACTGCTGCCTCCAGCCAGCTCAGCACGCTCCTTATGCAGCCCCTACCGCTGTCTGGAGTCAGGCAGTGAGTCATTCCTTGCAGCTGCCTAATAGTATAAAATATAAATATTTTATACAATACATTCCTTAACTTTCTGAAGGCTGGGGAGAGATCAGTTAACAGCTAGTTACAGCAAAGGTAAGCCACTAGAAAAACAATACCAGCTCTGACATTTTCTCAGGCTTCGTATGTTTATTGGTATTAAATATTTGACAGACAAAGCATCTATTAATTAAAAAGTGATGCCTTTCAAATCCTGCCTATCTTTGCAGAAGTGGGAGAATGTTATTAAGAAAAATTATGCCCTGAAATGAAACAGTTTAAAAAAGTTATTAGGTAATTGATATTTTTAGATATTTATTTGATGAAGAGCTCTTTTCAGGAAGCTCTGTTCTTGGTAGGACCAAGTATGCTAAAAGAGAGCATTAAACTCAGGAAACGATTAATATTGTTCCCTGTTGACTGGAATTCTATACAAGCTAATGCAGGAGAACAGAAATCAGCAGCACAGGCATGCGCTTCAAAGGTCACAGGAATGGTGTACAAAAAGCACCTCAAATACAAGGTATATGAAGGAAGAGTACAAAATCTTTCTCTAATATGAAGTTATATCTGAGTACTTCCATCACAAAAATTATCCTTGTAACTCTAATGCCCAGGAAGACATCCAGGACTCAGCAGCATGAAGAACAGCACGAATAAATTAGTCTCTTTCTTAGCCTAGTAGTTCTTCGATAAAAACATCTATCTGCATCCATTTTAGGAAGACACATTTTTATGATTAATCTAATTCTAATACCTCATCCTAGAAAAAAGCTCAGAGATAAGGAGGGTTTTTCATCTTTCTGGCCTGCAGGAATTCAGTGCATTGTCTGAAACAATTTGTCTTATGAGGAGGTGCTCATCATAAAACATATCCCAAATGTCAAAAAATCACTTGACATTTTCAGCCATTTGATACATACAAGTAATCTATAAGAAATGCTTCATTTTGAATGTTGGCCAAAGGAAAATGGAATCATTATTTCCTTTGAAAATTTGGAAGTAATATTTTGATGTAATTTTCGCTTATAATTTAATGCAAATGTACAGCTCTGCAATATGCTATAGTCATTGCTGGTAGCAGGCCATAATCTTTGTGAGTTTGCAGCACCTCAGGAATGAAGCTGGTTAAACTAAGCTTGGCCTGCCTGCAATTATTTTTTTTCTTAGCTGTGACAGGAGCTTCTCTAGTTGACCAGGAGTATATGGCTAATTTGTTTGCTTTTGCTACCTTTGTGTGGGGCAATCATATTATACAGATAACAACCACAAGCAGTTGTTGTTCATTTGGAATGAGATTTTTACAACACTAACGCAACAATGTAGTGTAGAGAAATACAGGCCTGAGATGTGGAGACACAGGATGGGATGCTGAGGAGCACAGACATGATAAAAGGTAGAGCACAGGCTGATCCCACAGCTAGAAACAAACCTCTGATGATCAGTTAAAAGAAAACCAGCTCTGGAATTGTACAAAAGTGTCTTTAAGGATTAAAAAAAAAAAAAAAAGATCTAATAAAAGATCTAATGCCTAATGTAAAAGGTACTCTATATAGAAACTTTTGAAGTAATGTAGGACTGTAAGCCAGTGAAGAAGGAGCAGAGGTGTAAAAGCATGTTGCAAACATATAGAAATGACCTAGTCAGTGGGTCTTAGAGGGAGAAAGAAGAAATCACCAGCACGAACACAATATTTCTTCCAGTGAAGGACTCCAAATGCTGCCAACTCACTATAACATCCCCCCACCACCAACAACACAGCAAACCACCAAACTCAGGGCACAGAGAAGGAGTGGCAGGATGAGCATAACCACAATAAAATATATAAAAACTGTGTGTATAAGGATTTTAAATACATTATTATCATTTATATTTCTATAACATTTAGATCTGGGCTTTTAAGATTTCTTCTTGATTTTTTTTTAAATATAAAGTGTGCTTCCTCTTTGTCCATAAACAAGTTTTTTCAACATAACCATCAGAACAGGCGTCAAAACAATATTTTTAAATCAGATATGAATGACCGCGAGTCAATTCCCAGTCCAATTTTGCAATCTGCCTTTAATAGTTCATGAGTCCATTGTGAGTATATATACCAGAAAAGGCCACAGAAGACCTGCAAATCTGAAAAGGACAATGTCTGGCATGATATCCCTTGTCTCATGAAAATGGCATGTGAGGTAAGTTGTAGTATGCTTTCTCTCTCATGCTTAGAAAGGAAATTGAACTGGAACCTATGAAAGTAGTATTATTAAAAATAGTAACATAGCTCATATTTGCTATAATTCAGCCAATGATGTCAACAATTCTTAAAAATATACAAAATTTTGTACAAGGCTCCTAAACAAAGGAATGATTTACAAGTAGCAAACACTGTTTTAGGATTATTTTTCTGTAAAATTCTTCTAACATACTTCCTGAAATTACCTCTACATTATATTCACAAAATAACTACTCCTTCATGCTAACTTTGCCCATTTCTTATTTCTGTTGTTCATTTGACCTATACTTCCAGCCCTCGCCTTTCTATAGCCCCAGCAAGCTTTTGTCCATTTGATTATTTACTCATGTTTCTAGCCAATAAATCTTATTTGGTCACTGAATGTCTTTATGGACGTATGTGGTAAAATGACCAGCAATATGGTCATCTCCCGTCTACAGGAGCTACGAGTGAGCTCCTTGCTCTTTCCTTCAGTATTTCTGTAGTCTGAGAAGACATAGCTCTGATTTACCTGGTTCCTTACTCTCACAGAGCAAGCAGATAAGCTCCAGAATTAACTCTCCCGGTTCCCATAGCTTAACAGAGCTGTGGCCGTCTGATCATTTCTAGTTAGTAGCTGAAGAGCAACTGAACAATGGAACAGCTTTGAAAGATTTGAACTAGGAATTAATTTTGTTCCAGAGATTAAAAATATGGTCTTCATGCTCCAGGGATCTCTCAGGATTTATCACAAACCTGGAATCCAAAGAAAGGGCACAACAAATTTTTCAGAACAAAAATATTTGCAAGGTTTTGCTCATGTAATTAAGCATGGATGCCCAGGAGCCTTTCTTTAAATCTCCCTGGTAAATATTACAGGCATTTCAACCTGCGGGTAAAAATTTATAATCAAACCCATAAAAAATAACTCAATATAACCAGATCTCCTTAGCCCACTAACAAATGATTGCTTTCACAAAAACTGTGGTCAGCTTTAAGAGGTGGAGGGAAAAAATATGGTAATACTGATGACATCTACAATGCTTGCAGAGCTAGAAAAAGATATCATGGAATATTTTTAGCAGGAGAGGCTTACAACAATGATATAAAATAGATGTCTAATTCTATTCTCAGTTTTGCACCCACTCAGCAGCATAGCACACTTCAGAAATAGGCAGATGAAAGGATGTGAAATCTCACATGGCAGGCACAGTGATGATTGGCAGTATGTCTGTCAAACTCCCAGGGCACGGCGCTACAGGGATCATCTGAGAAGTGGAGGGAAGAAAGAAATAAGAACTGGTGGCTGGGCCAGAGGCCCAGGCCATGCCCAATATGTTATTGGTGACAATCAATAGCTATTCTACCTTTTAAATACATTTGCTTTAATTTACCTAAAATTGTAGAATCCAGTGCTATCTCCCCCCTCCATTTTTCTTCTCTTCTGTGGTATATTTGTATCTTGAACTATTAGCTTGTCATATGTGTGATTAGATTTTAAAATTTGGAATTTATTTTAGTTATGCTGCCGTCTGTCAGGATCTAGTTCCATCTGTCAAAATAATTCGCTTGGATTCCACTTACTTCCAAACCAGTGGCAACTTGGAGGTCTTACAGAAGTCATGACATTGAGTCATACTGCATGTGTGTAAATTCAGATATGTCATAGCTATTTACCTCCTGGCATAATTGTGTTATCTGCGTCTGTTTCTTAATACATCACTCTATACCATAAAACTGCTGCAGATATGACAAGCTCAATTCAAAAATTTTTGACAGATTTTTTTAACTAGTTAACAGTCAGATAACTAGTCAGATAACTAGATTACACTTTTTTCAATCCTTAGTTAATACGGATTTCAGATATTTCAAATCTGTGTATTATTCATCCCGATCAGGTTTTCAAATCAGTGAGCTCTTATGACCTGCAAAGGTAGGATTCATTGTGCTTAATGGTGACCATTTGAAATTTGATCATCCAACTCTTGGTTTAAGTCTCTCCAACAGTCAATCGAGAGAAAAATTTCCAGAGAGTCATTCAGTTAATCTTAAGTCAGAAATATATTTCATATATGGAGCTGTAATATCTCTCCAGAAACTGCTAACCTGCTAACTGCTTCCTCTCCAAACACTTGAAATAAAAATGGCTTTCAAGCCTTTTTTCCCTGTTTTGATCATCAGCTAAATTAACCCACTCAGGGAGACATTATGTAACACCTCAAGACTTTTTATTCTAGCAGAGCACAAAGAGATCCAATACCTAGAATGTTGGCAAAAAACATCTGGAAAATATAGATTTTAAACAGCAAGCTCAAATATGAATAAAAGGAGAAGGAATGTGAGTTCCCAAACCAAGATTTTTTTCTAATGTTTGTAAATAATATATATAAAAAAAAAGGACTGTGCAAAGTCATATTGGAATATAGTATTTTGTCAGAAGATCAAAGTAGAAATGGAGGTGAAGTGAGTTACAAGAGAGAAACAGAACAAGAATTCAAACCAGAGCATCCTGATTCCCAGACTTCTTCTACCTTATTCCATGAAAAAGATTAAGAAAATCAGGAAAAAAAATAAGCAATATGGTAAAAGATATCTTGGTCCCGTGTAACCACATACTACAAAGTTACACTACATTTAAAAGGAAAAATATATCACAAGATGGAAGATGAAGAGCCTCCCTCTTTACCTTGAGTGAGTATGATTATCGGGCACTTGACTGAATATTTAGTTTGTCTTTTACATGCACACCATGAAGATGATGATAGTGCTGGAGTACAGTAACTTAGAGATGTCACTGATTAGGTATGCAATAGAAATTCTACTCCCTCCGGAGCTGGAGGAAAACAGCCAACATTTCACAATATTGCAGCAACTTCTACAAAAATGTACAGGACAAAACTTTGTGTCTCTAGCATTTATAGCAACCTTGGGATAAGATCAGATGTTGTTCTTTTTATCTGGTTTAGGTCAAAAATAAATCAGTCACAGTAGTGAGCCAAGTTGCTCTGAATTTGCCTTTATTCATGGGTATTGTTCTAGCACAGAGGGGTGTTATCAATATCCCAGAGCAGCAGCAGTTTTACCATGTTCATGAGATGAAAATATTTGATTCCTACAGAATTGTCACACCTGTTGTATTTTAGGCAGCCAATACATATGGAGAGGCACAGAAGATATTATTTTGTATCTGCCTATACAAGCCAGACCGGATATCTGACCAATGTAAAAGTGACTCTGATGTTCAACACAGATGAAAATGCCTCCCTCTACCTGCTCTGGCTCCCAATCTGTTAATATCGTTTGCAGCTCTCTCTGGCATCTCACATTCTTTGGCAATGTGTTACTGTATCTCTGATTCTCTGGATGGCTGCCTTTCCACTCAAACTGTGCCTTGGACTACTTGCTTCTGTGGCCATCTCATTAAGTTGCAAACAATAAGTATCTTAAATCAAATTTCTAGTAGTTTTCTTCTCCTTTTGGCAGTAAAAGAACTGCTCTACAGACAGTAAAATAGGTCTTGGTCTTGGTAGCCTTCTTCACTTTTCATGCCCTTCAACTCTCCCACACAAAACACTTGCTGTCTCCACGAGGAGACGCACATGGGCATTAACGTTATAGGATCAGCTCTTGGTTCCTATCAAACAGGAAATCTTCAAGCATCAACCAGACTAGAAAGAAAAAGCTTGAAATCATCCATCAGGCTTAGACAGCTCCATGAATATAGAGACAAAAACATGTTCTGGATTGAAGAAACATTGAGTTATTTATTTTTACAGACAAAGGCCTGACAATTTTATGGTCCTTAAGGGGTGCAGATGCTGAGGCATCCGCAGCAGTACTAATGCTATTTGCCTCAAACACCACATCCAATAGTATTGGGAAGTAGCTCTTCCCCTTGTTTTGTATATAGATTCCTTTCTAAATATCATTGTCTCAATCTGTCAGTAAAGTCAACATAAAAATACCTACAACAGGCTTGATTCAAGGATAACTTTTCTTTGCTGAAATAGATGTCATTCATCATAACAACAGGCTCTAGAAATAGGTATCCCATTGTGACATTGTAGTGCATTCATACATTAAATTACTGTCTTTTACATAAAATGATCACTGAGCCAAAGCAGTAAATAGCTAATATTAAGGCAGAAAACTGCTTTTCATATTTCATTTGCTAAATATTTCTATTCTGTTACACTTCTCTCATTGACTTCTCACTGTAGTAAAGAAAAGCAATTTCTTCCTTTGGATTCTAAATAAAACAGATTTTTCGTCCCATATTACTGTAGATGCTACTGGCTGTATGGGACTAAAAACTAGGCTATAGTTCAGCTCTGCTCTCACCAAAAATGGCAGTTCAAACTTCCAATAATTACATTAGAGTGAATATAAATCCCACTGTTTTATTTTGAGCAAGCTCACAGTCTTATACAGACAAGACTTATTCTTTCATCGCTTCCCTTTAGACACCTTAGAACAAAAATGTTGTGTTTCTTTTTAAGTGCTAGCAGTCTGAGGTCAAACACCAGAGCAGGTCAAGCTGAGGAGGGATTGCCCTTTAAGTACAACCATGATTCACCTTCATTTGAGGGCACAGTAAAGCATACAAACAGTGAAATGGAAATCCCTCATTCAACTCTTTGCTCAGGTTACTTAGACACGAACACATAACCTGAATTTTAAAAAGCTGTTACTGTTAAAAGGTGATAGACTGACAGTCCTACTTTTTTTAACAAAATATCTTCTTAATCTATAGGACAGCTGCAGACGAAGGTGCTTGTCATAGACAGAGCCAATAATTCCGGCCAGAAACACAGGTACACTCCAAAAAAATGAGAATAGAGTCTGTTCCTCATCCTATTGCTAGTTAATCATAGTGGTTACTCTGGATCAGAGGAGTCCTCTTTTCTAATAGCTTTGTTTCGGAGGTAAGAACAGAAACATCACTAGGATTTCAAAAGCATTATTTAGAAATGCAGGGAACAGATAAATGAATTCTCCACAAAGCCACTCTCCAAAAAGATCCACTCACCATCTGGCTAAGATTTAGCCAAAAGTCTCCTGTCAGAAGGTTAAGGAACTCAGCTGCTAAAGGTTGTCTGATCTTCCTATGTTGTTCTAGACCATTTTTCAAAATAAACCACTTCCTGATTATTTTAACTGGAGGGATTCTGAAAAGACCAGACTCAGTCTGAACATTGCATGGGTTAGGTAAGATCAGGGAAAATCATGGAAAAGCAGCCTGAGTTCCTTGGTGCAAGAGGCACACTGACACACCTGCTCCCTGAGCCTTCAGAAATGTCATTTGATTCTTGCATCTCAATTCTCCACATCTGCACAATAGGGCTAATAATAACCTGCCTCATTGCTGTGCTGGGTTTAATGCATTAGAAGCTGTCAAATATCGAGAGAAGTGAAAGGGGCTATTTAAGGTACATCTCCCTGGCACAGTGCAGCACAGTGCAAAAATACATACTCGGGGGACTGTAATTAGGACCGTGCTCTGCCCCAGATAATGAGCTCTTGAGGGATACGGACAATGCTAGGCAGAACGGAGCTCTGCACTGACAGCTCCCATTTCTGAGCCTATGAGGAGCAAGTAACCCGACTTCAGCCAGCTGTTGTGGAGCTCATACACCATCTTTCTTCCTCAGCTACATCTCTCTGACACCTTTGACCGGTTAGTGATCTCTTTCTCATGTTTTGTGTTGTGATAGCACATCCATCCCTTTCCTGAGCTAGCTCTGAATACCCTGTACTTTACATTGCCTGACTTGTTTTCTCTCAGCTGGCTTTTGCCAGAACCATCCTCAGACCCTAAGACCATGAAGGAGGAAGGCCAGAGGTGCTGCTGGGATTCTGGGGAAAGACTTGAAAGCAGGATCTAAAATTTACAAGTAGAAATAATGGTGTATTTATGGCACGATGTATCTATGGATTCAGCCTCCTCTCACATTTCTCATGCTTCAGGAACCCCCGGGAGCCCTAACTTCATCCCCCTGCACTCTCCCTATCCACTTTCTACTAAATTAATGGAACTAGCCAAAGGAAAGTCATTGCTATTTTATGGCATAAAAATGCATTTCTACAGCTTTTTAAAATGCACTCAGGTGTTTCAGGAACCTAGGCTACTCTACTGAACAGAAGCAAAGCAGACTACAGCATAGAAATGAATTCATATCAAATATTTCAGTTGCCAGACAAATTACTGGGAGTATCACACACCTGCTATCACCTCTGCCTCCATTTCGTTTTACCCTTAGAGCAGATCTGTCCGCTTTGGTTTTCTCTCTGTATTTCTGAGGGTTGGAAGAACATTTGAACGGGCTCTGCTCTTGGAGAGCACTTTCATTGGTAGAAAAAGCCTGATGTGGCACACACAGCAGCAAATTTTCCATTGTTCATGTGCACACTGAACTTCCCTAATCACTGCAGCATTTTTCTACATGCAGTTCTGGCAGTAAAAAGAAACACTAGCAAAAGCACAGGAAAGAAGAAACCAATAAAGTAATGCACATTAGGGTAAAGTTTAAATATAGGTCTTAGTGTGATATTTGGAATCTAGCTATTGCAATATGAAGCATATTAGAAAGTTAGGCAAGGAGCAAAAAAAAATGAGTCCATGTGTCAGTCTGCTTAACGCTAATCTCACTCACTATTTTCAGTTCATGCTAATCATCTCCTTCTAATTAGTGTGCTGTATCTGCCTTGTCAGTTCTGATGCTCTCCCTTACAGGCAGCAGTGTATAGCTCCGCTCTTTTTCTTTTCTAGACAGTATGGCTGCTATCCAAAGGATGCATCTTTGGATGCAGATGGCAGATTCAGAAGTGTTTGATTTAAACAGAAACATTCAAGTTCTAACACTGAAACCTGTTGAAATACCAGCCAGCCTAGAATAAAATAAAGTCCGGAATGAGTTTCCATGAAAAATGTATTCACAATGAGAATCAGAAAAGAGGCACGTCACAGTTGTGGTCTGTCCTCAAACATCAAACTGCCCAGGAAGTCTTAACACAATGTACAAAAAGAGAGAGGTAGGGAGTTGCACTAGATTTAGCATTAATATTTGTGAAGCATTTATAATATTAGACCACCTTTAGTTAACTCTATCTGCCAAGATGGTGGAAGCAATAGATCATCCAGAAGTTCATCTTCACTGGGTCATCATTAGGTTTGAACATGGTAAATGTACAATGTCAGGTTCAGTGTGTAGGTTTAGCAGAGGGAAGAATGAGCATGTTTTGAGAAATGTGGCCACATTTTGCTCACTCTCTCCACAACACCATGTAAAGAAGGCACTCGTTTGCTAAAAAAGTTAGGTTTATTAAAAAACATTAGCTACTTAAATATATCTGCATTTGCTGCAGGTGCAGAAAAGGGCTTCAAAGCCATACGTGTGTCTTTTCCACATCATCCAGTGCTAAGAGTCCCAGAGTATTCCAACCTATTCCCCTCCAGTAATTCAGGCATCCACTACAGATGGTACAAAGCTCCTGATGAGAGTGTTTTTGTCATTGAGTGCATATTAGAGCACTCTCAATAAATGTTCCATCCCCAAAACAGCTAGTTACACACTTGAAGTGTGAATATTCCCTGTGAAGTCAGTCAATGGCATCCGATAAATCCATCTCCTCATGGGACATGTCTCTCGTACCCAACTAATCCTGGGAAGTTCAGGAAAATTTCTGAGTCAGAAAGAAGGCATCAATTTTTCACCATAAGGTACAAGAGGGAAAGGTAACCTGAATAATTACCAGGTTATGCTGAAGGATCGCAAAATCATCACAGGATGATGATGGCAATATAATTCCAGTTACCTCAGAGATTTAAATTTTTGTGCTTTTGATCTGTTTTATCAATTCCTGCTATTTTCGCCCTTTTTGTTTTTCTGGCTCCATAGCCCATTAGGCTGCAATCCTGCTGCTCCCCCTGACAGAGCTGAGTAATCAGCACTTCAGACAGAGGTTCACAGGAAAGTGCCAATGGATTTTTTAAAAAATATATTAGTGACCGAAAAAAAAAAAGAAAAAATGTTTGCAATCAGCATGACAATTATCTGCAATATAATTAACAAACGACAGACTTGAAGTCCTTACTTTGATGAATAAATCAAAAAAGTGTCACCCGCAACCGTCCCCCTGGGGTGAAATAAACCTTTGAATGTTCATAGTGCTTATCCTACGTGATAAACCCAATGCTTCAATCTGCATATCAGTTCATAGCCAGAAGCAATGTAAAGGTAGTGGATTTATGTCACAGTGGCAGTGGGGACTTGGTCATTTTTGGTCATTTTTCCTTATTCATGTTCATTTGATGAAGTTTCCATATATAGTAAGGCTAAATGTTCTATGTGTGTTATAGTAACCCAAGACCATACAATTCTGTAAAACAAGAAGTATTCAATTCCCCGTCAAGACTAAGAATTAAAGGAGTAAGGCTTCTGGTTAAACTTTACTTAACCAATTGGTAAATAATCACCCGTTAAGTCATCACCTGACCAGTTTTAATTTTAAACATTGGTCTCCCAACTCCTTTGCAGCTACAGGGAGCGTGGGCTTTGGGTGAAGTTAAAGATTTGCAGTCTATGACCTGTCATAGTGGCAGTGCTATGAGCGGTGGTCTACTGGGTTCCACTACAGTGTCAGTCCATCTTCGGTGTGTTGAAGCAGAAGTAAAAATTTATGCAAACCAGTCTAAATACCAAGTCCAAATGGTACTGCTAGTAGAAGCACTTCCAAACTTGCAAGAGCAGGAAGTGAAAACATTCAACTGGAAGCTGTTTTATCCGTTGTTGATTTACAGCTTGTAGAAAGTTTATAATAACTTCGTAATAACTGCAGGTGCTCTGCTTTTGCTTTCAGACACACACATATGCATACACTTTGTCTTCTGAAGTCTGGGGCTTCTGAGTTTCATTAGAGAGAGTATTCATCATGTTAATAACATCCACTGTAAGTATTAATTTGCTGTTGTGAAGTGATAATTGCAGAAGATGATGATTGCATCAACCTTCGCCGAGTTTGGCACTCGCAGAAGTCCTTGAACCCTCGCTTCAGGCACTCAGGGGGGTGTAAAGTGTACTGCTGACTAAAGTGTACTGCTGACTTTCCCACCAGCTTAAAAACTTATGACACATTTTAGATTACTAACAATTACAAAACTTGCTTTTTTATTGTTTGTTGACTGCTAATAAAAGTCATTTTTAGAAACAGATCACACCCAACACAGGTTTGGTGAGCAGAGTATTCCCAGAACCCATAGGACTTTGTGACAGAGAGTGCAGAGAATCCTGGGAGGACTTCTGCATGAGGCTTCTGCATTTTCTTTAGGGGCCTCTAGTAGCTGACCCAAAAAAGTGTTATATTAGACCTTTTGGATCAGATTCCTCAAAGAAGTAGAATGTAATATTTTTTCATGTTGTCTGTAGCCTGTAGAGAGAAAGGCAGCCCAAGACCAGCCAGGTTTTCTTAATCCTGAGGAAAACATCTAAAAAGGTCAAATGAATCCTTCCCTAGAATTGCCTATTTCTTCTAGGAAAGGAGGAGCCCAGGATGGCCAGTTTGGACACTAAAGTTCTACACTAAACTTAGGTGAACATATCTCACCTTGCATATCCAAACTAACTTTCAGACTAACAATCACTTCACCTCTGTTACCAACTGCTCTCAAGTCCTGGAACTTGTGAACACTTACACTTATACATCCCTCATATATTCTTGTTCTATTTTTGTTTAATTGTTTGTTTGTTTGCTTGTTTTATTTTTTTCCACATTGTGGAGAATATCTTAGTTAATAAACTTGAATAAACAGTCCATTTGCCACAGCCAAACTTACACCTTTGCTAACATCTTGGCAAGTACTTGGATGTCTGCCAGTAATTCTAGTCTGAAAACATCCGGAAAGTCTAGTCTGAGGACAGTGCCGTACCCTGAAGAGAGGGATCAGGGTTACAGTTAATTATAAGAGATTCAGGAAATATGCTATTCTAATCATAATTCCAGGATCAATCTGTGAAATTTACTTTGGCTTTGTCAGCCGTAAGTCTGTAGGGGGTTGCACACCGCTGCCTCATTATACAAACACTTGACCGTGCATTTATCTACAGATATGGTAGAGGTCTGGCTCATTTCAGCAGGCCTCTGACCATTCTCACGACCAGGTGAGCTTAATAGCAGTACTGGATCTGCCTAGAGCACCCATTGACGCGTATAACACCTGAGTTTCCCCATGTAGGATATGTGTTGGTTCATACTTACCAGCCACTGAAATCAACTGGTGAGAAATGTTGGTGCAATTCTTCCCAGAATTAATTACCTGTGTAGATGTTTATCTAGGTTGGAGGATTTTTTTTTTCCTAAAAGACAGGCTAGCCTTTTTATTCCAAGCTTAGAAGGAATTTATTTATTTTTAATAATTTCAATCTAACTCATTCCAAATTCTATCAGACGCTATTTCTCAACAGTCAAACCCCATCTGCTGCAATGGTCTTACAAGGAAACAGATGATAACTGACTTCTGGCACTCAAATACTAGTTTCCCTTTAGCTAAACTTCGGAAGAATTAAATATGAGGAAGCAGAGGCCAGTATGTCAGCAAAGAGGAATTCTATTTATGGACTATTTCTAGGGTTTTTTAAGCAAAAAAACAGTATCAGAATTGGTCCATAGGAAATGTTCCTAGTAATACTTGTGCCTGAAAGGAAAGGAAAGTATTGCCCAAGTCACAATTTCTTTTATGCAGCCAACTGTGAAGTTTTCATTTGTAGGTTAGTTTTCTCATCAATTCCTCAATTAAAAAGTCATCAGAAGAATGTTAAATATTTTGTTGTCCCATATTAAAAACCTACATGCAAATTTAGCAAAGGATAGCAATTTTATTTCTTCACTAGGCATTAGTTGCTCTGGCAATTTCAGGCTTGGAAGCTTTAGAGTCATTGTAGGATTCCACAGCAATGCAAAGCAACCTCCATAAAGGAACTAAGTGCTTTAGTCATAAAAGACCAGATTCTGGCATCACAATATGCTTCCTCTGCTGATTTTTTATAAAAAGGATTACACACAAAGTATACCATCCTGTGGAGTTAGCTAAAGCTTTTTGTTAGATGTAATTTCTCCCCTCTTCTCAAATCCCAAGCTATCTCACTGGTGCCTGGTGATACTTTAAATCTGGCCCAGCTGAGGTAAACATGGAGGATTTAGGCTAAAGATGCCACTTTCTACTTGATCTGGCACATGCCTGACTTGCAGTGGAGGTGCGGGCAGAGTCCCTCCAGTAGCTTCTGATAATTCCTCCATTTTCCCAGAAGAACAGACAAGAAAATAAGCATATGCAGGCCCGACATACTGCAGCCTAGAGATCTTCGAGGTACACTGTGAGAAGCTGACACAGGGGAATGAACTGGGCAACATGAAGACATGGGGAGCAAAAGTTAGCGGGTAGATTTACACCCTGAAGATGCTGACTCTGTCATGCTTCACAAAAGCATTAGGAGATTCCCTATATTTAAGCATATATCACTGAATTGCACCAATAAAGAGGAATTTAAGAAGTTGTTCACAGCAGATCCTTCTTTCAGAAATGCAGCACAGTCACACATGGCTCCTGACAACATTCTAGATATATGCTTTTGTGTTAGAAAAAAAAGGGGTGCAGGTAACTCTGCTTGAGTAATGACCCTCTCTAATAACCAACTCCTGCTAAATCAGTGGAAAGCTGGCCTGTTTTTTCTTGTTCCGTGCCAAAGCTCATAAACATATTTAACCGTGAGCCTTCTAACACTGCACGTTCTTCCAGATTGTGTTGGATCCCAGATCCAGCACTTTGGGATGATTTGGTTTTGCTTGCAGCAGGACTGCTATTAGACTCAGTACAGATGGTCAGTGAAATCCTGGATGGCATTTTGGAACCTGCTTTGGATTCATAAGTCTAGTTTCCTATCACAGAAAAGACTCATTACAATAAAGATTTCTAAATTACAATAAAGATTTCTAAATCATTTCATTTAAAGCTTTAGATAAGTGGGGAAATGGAGCCTATGTAAGTTCCAAGAGATTACAGGTTCTGGAAAGAAGATATCTCTCTTGGATGTCCAAGACGTAAAGAGAGTACAAATTTTCCAAGCTACATTCCCACCTTACTAACCAAGGTGTCTCTCGCACCTTGTGCTGCCTGCAGAGGACTGGAGAGGCTGGCAGATTTCTACCTGAAAATCTCGCATAATCTTTCTGAGTTTGTCCTGTGTGAATAGCTCTTTTCTGACTAAAAGGCTCCTCTAGCACCGCATTGTGTCATTGGCTGGAGTGTTTTGCATTTCCCACCTAGATAACTCTTAAAAAAATGGCCTCGCAGCCGACTTTGCCCTTTACCTTATCAACTCTTCTCAAGTTCTTTCAAGTTCTTTTTTTATTATTTTTATTTTTTTTACAGGATGAAGATTTATGACTTATAAACACCCGACTTGCCTCAAAGTATCCTCAAGTTGCTGGACACTGAAACATGCCTAGCCCCATGCAATGGTCCGCTGCAGACAGAAGACGGAGTCCGACAACCAGCACATAAGTGAGAAACATTTCTATTTAAAATTCCAGATCTGTCCTGCTAAGAATAAAGTCTCAAGTGTTAGGAATGATATATTTATCTAGATATCCACTACCATGGCAAATTTACAGAGGCAGCAGTAAAGATGTTAATTTACACTTGCTATGCCTGCGGCCTTGCCCACTGCTAGCAGGATTATGCCTGTACCAGCTTGCAGGAGATGATTAGCGTGATCTCATCCAAGCATGCAGAATGTGTTTATCCACTTAAACAGTTTATTTCCTTCAAGAAATATTTAACCCCCAGCATTTGCAGACATTGAATATTTTCAAAACTAGACTCTTTTTTTTTTCTTTTTCTTTTTTTGAATTCATGAATCAGCTGTGGTCTACTGTGGTATTATATATTCTATTCAATAGCAACATATCATGTGAGTTTACACTCCACTTTTTGTCTAATAAATGATATTCAAAATTGCATGTGCTACATATTAAATTAATTAAATCAAATTATATTAATATATTCAATTCAGTATAGCATGCTGACAAATTTATCAGATAAAGGTAGAGGAATTTTTCATTTCTAAACATACAAGAAAAAAATCTTTCATCTGTGTAAAATGTTCTTTCAGAGGTAGTGATATGAAGAGGACATCTGTTACTCAGAATAGCACATGAGTACATAATTAAGCCACTGGCATCAGCTAGATTTAAGTATATTCTTGAATAGATATGGTATGTAAGCAAGTGCTTATGTTCTCCATGATCAAGGCCTAATTCCATATAAGTGCTTATACGAGCTTTGCCCAGAAAAATAAAGGCAAATCACAAATGCTTCCAGGAATACGCATTCTGTAAGCAAAGCTGATGGAATAACCTACAGTAGCAAATGCAAAGCTGAGAGTTTCTTTTTAAGTTCTCTAAGTGATGACAGATTTTTAACCCAGACTATAGACATAAAGTACATGATCAGAAATGAAAATCCAAAAGTAAAACACTCTCCAATGGATTTTGTCATGGAGACTAACTGCTTCTAGGAGCGCAGTTTAGTACAGAATATGAATTTGAGCACAGGATCACAATATCTAACTTTAAAATAATACTGTACCAAATGAATTTGGTCACTTCCAGAGAGAAGGAGAGACAAAAAAAAAGTTCTAAGGCTAAAAAAGATTCAACAAAAGCTCCATAGAGAGGTCTTGGAGCCTCCATCTTTGTAGGTACTCAAAACTCAAAACTGGTCAGTCCTGGCCAACCTGCTGTGGTTGACCTCTCATTGAGCACTGTGTTGCGATGGATGATCTCCAAAGGTCCCTTACCACCACCACAATCCTATGATTCTAACCTCTTGTTACATTCACACATGTTGCTTAACCCAAACTCACCTCTATTCCTTTTTCAAAAACTAGTAAAAAGGGCTGAAGAACAGTTTCTCGAATCTCAGAATTCAGCTATAGGAAATTCAGGGCTGTTGTGAATAACACTGTAATATAGTTACAGATGATTTCAGGGTCTCAACTAGAGATAATAAACTTCATTTGAAGTTTTTCCCCAAAGTTTTTCTGATATGTTTCGAAAGATTTCTTTTTCTTCTTGCAAGAGGAGAAACTTTCATTTTTTAAAAAATTCTTCAAATCAAATGAATGTTTTTCTTTACCTTTAATTTTTATCCACTCTTTATTGCCCTTTGGTAGTATTTGTTTACTGTGTTGTTTCAGATATTAAACCCTAAAGAATACAAAACTGCCTTAGGATGAGATCTTCTTTGTTTCATTTAAGTTTGGATATTACTTAAGACATTTCTTTTTACAGATAGTAGATGGATGACATACTGTTGGTGACCCCACAAATATTCCTGTTTATTATTCTTTCTGTTTACTACCCACTAATGTGGTTTACAGGGATATAAACTAGAGGGGACTGAAGAGAATGTTATGGAATTCTAAGAAGTGAAATATTTTCAATAGCATGAGATGAAAGAAATTGATGAACCGGAAAAATGTCATGATGAAAATTAAATTCTTTAAGAAGAGCAGTTTCTTAAATCTTTTTGGAAAATGGATCAAATTCAGAAACGTTCCATCAAAAAAGTGGAGAAATGGTCCTCTAAAGAGTCAATGTATTTCTTCTGAGCATTGTTTTAAATGCAACGTATTCTTTTCACTTTTCTTAAAAGGTGTTTTTATTCCAATTTTTGTCGGACTTTTGTTTGACTTTGTTTTTCTTGACTTTTGTTTAAAACAAATACTAAATAACTTGGAAATGAATTGAAACAGTTTGTTTTTTTTGTTTAAGATAAGTATTTCATTCAATGCTCTCATTTCTGTTAAAAACATTTTAATTTACCTTGATACAAACATTTTTCCCCTTGCTAGCAAACCAAGAAATCTGTAATATACAACTATTGAAAAATACTTTGATTCACTAATAAATTCCCATAGAAAAACTCATGTTTCTTTGTTTTTTCTAATTCCAAGTAGCAAAATTAATTGGATACAATAAGGTGACATAAAAAATTAAATTTCCTTCATGTCCCTTGGTGAAATTCTGTGGCTTCTCCTACATTCACTGTTACATTAACTGAGCAGAACAGCCCTTCTGGGTTTAAAAGAAAACTCCGCATCTTAAAAAGTTAAGCAAATTTGTCAGCAATCACCAAGATAACATCAGCAAGAAAACCTTCCTAAAGATCAGCGGAATGATTAAAGGGAGATTGGAGGACACCTTTAGCCTCATAATCATCTAGACAAGCATTTTGTAAGTAAATCAGATAATGTAGGATGCATGATGACTCAGACATGCTCTCAGCCACCTCCAGAATTGGTTAGCAAGATTGAGCAGATGAAGATCACTGAGTCCTTGGAGAGTAAATTGTTGGGTCAAGTGCTTCCCAAAAGTAAATGGACTCTCTGAATATATTTATATCCAGGGAGCTAAAACTTTTTTTCCTTGATGCTAAAGGCACAGAGCATACCTACTGGTGATAAGTTTTATTGAAGTCTACCTGTTCTGGACCAATAACGATCTATTCCTGAAAATTCATCTCAAACTGTATTAATTTGTTCTGAGCTATATGGCATTCTGCAGCATTTTGGTTACTAACAGAGATTTGGTATGCTACATCAAAGAACAAGATCATTTTCCTGAGGTCTACCTAGATGATATGGTAGAGTCATGTCATCTCTCATGGTAGAGTAGGGAATAGGTGGGTTGTCTCACTGTAAAACTACAAAAAAAAAAAAGCATAGTCCAATTGTTTTAATAAAAGGATACACCTAAAAGAAAACTTACCCCTCCACACACCCCCATTTCCAGCATTAATAAGTCCAGCAGTACACACTTTCTCCATTTTTTTTTTCTTTTTTTTTTCCTGGATACATTTGCACAATCTATCGTTTTGTTAAAGTAGTCAGACATAGGACAATGTTCTCTTTCTTAAATGTGTCAAAACCAACAGGATTTAAGTTAAGGTTGAATTTGATTCATGGTTTTGTGAACTCTCTCTACAAAGAAAATAAATGACTACCATCCAAATTTCACATGGATATCTCTTTGGCCATGTCTCTTCATTAGAAAGCTAGTGTGTTTTCACATGATATTAAAACCAATGACTATGATGGCAACTAACAAGCATAAAATAGCATAGAGGGAAGGGCAGTTCATAGCGTTCGTACATATTATCATAACAAAGTAAAGTCCAAGATATTCTGTGAAGTGACTTAAGAAAATATATTACAAGGACAGTGGTCTAAAGAGAATTATATCTTGTAATCCTGCCTCACAAAACAAAGAAATCTCTTTCTCTCTTGGAAGAAGAAAATAAAATGTCATCTCTGGAGCTTCAGGAAGAGGTTGTAAATATAAAAGATACTCACTGTTGCAAAGAACAAAAACATCAACTAAATCTAGTGGGAGAGGAGACCTTGTAGAAAGGAGAGAGCAAGGAGAGAGCAGTAATGAGATTTTTCACACTATCTTTTATGGCATGCTCCAAAGCAAGTTATACCAAAATGATCTGTGTGAAATTCTTGTTGGACAGAAAACTGATTGGCCAAACCAAACCCAGAGAGTTATTACCAGAAGGTTACATCAGTAGTTAAACTTGAAAATTTTATCAAGTGCAGCTGCTCTAGGGATTTTTCCAGAGTCCAGTACTAACCGTATTTCTGTCCAATCATCCTTATCATCAACATACGGAGAAATTGAATTTTGAGCTGATACAAATGGAAGGAGCTGAGATTGAAATTCTGTGTGAGCTTGATAAATTGAAATAGATGAAATGACCTGGCAACTTAAAACAAAATTGAAAAAAATACTGCACTTGATCCTACAAATGATCAACTTCACAAGCTCATATTGGGTAACAGCTGCTTAGGAAACAATTATTCAGAAATGGATGCAGGGATCTAAAAGGATTGATCTAAAAGGATCACAAGACAAACAAAGTCAACAATATCAAGCTTCTGCAAAAAAATCAAGCATATCAGTGGGACATAAAAATATAGCCTGCAAAATGGGTGAAGTAATCCCTCTGCTCTCCAGTTTAGGTAAATTCTCAGCAGGAGAGTGTGTGCAAAGTGAGAACAATTGTGGAAAGAATAGGAAACACTCTAAGTCCAGAAGAAAGTAACAATATGATCAGGAGACTGCAAAATATTAACCCTTAAGGAGAAGTTGAAGAGATTAAGATTGATCCAGAGGAGAAAAAAAAAAAAAAAAAAAAAAAAAAAGCAGTACAATCAGACAGTAGTAGTTTTCAAATACCTAAAAGGGATCTGCAAAGATGAAAGAAGCAAATTGTTCAAGCCCTGAGGCTTGAGAAAATTGTCAAGATCTAAAAATGCAATAAGAAAGACTTTGGTAGACAATAGGAAAAGATTTCTAACAGTAAAGACAGTAAAACGTTGTAAAAATATGGCTTCAAAAGCTTATAGATTTGAAGGTTTCTGAAAGACAAGTTAGACAAAATTCAAAATATCGTAATAATGCTTAGGGCTGAAGAGTGGGTAAAAGACATTTTATGGTGCTTTTATGACCTATTTTCTATGATTCTAGAAAACAAACTTCTTGTTCTTTTTGTCTGTCAGTTGTCTCCTCCAAAAGCAAATAATTTGCGCAAGGAAAATACTTAGTCTGCTGTAGATTATACTCCAGTACTTACAGTGTTGGCTAAAGTTGTGCTGTTGGCTGAAGAAAGCAAAATATCAGTTTTCCTACAGCTCCCTTCATTTGTATGTCTTGGAGTCCTTGACAAAGGAAAGAAATATCATCACCTCCCCACATGAGAGATAAAAAAAGGTATATCTTTCCCAAAGCCAGTCACAGGGCCAGTGACAGAAAAAGGAAATCAGGTCTCCCTAGTTCTTATACTCTGTGTAACGTGACAGGTAGGCCAGTTTGTTTGCTGACTCACCTGCTTGATTCATGTTATTTATTTCTGAATTCTGTAATTGAATATTTTTTGGACATCATCTGTACTTTACACTTTAACACAAACATGTGAAGAAGGCTTTGAGCTATCCAAAGTAACCTTGAAGTTGTCCTTTCTTCGAGTGGGAAAGTAGGATTGAATGACCTCCAATGGTCCCTTGCAGCCTAAATTATTCTGTATCTTTAGTATCTGCCTGATGGAGAAGGTGCTATGACCTGTAATACTGATCATATACATGCAGCTAAAAGAGTGGGAGAATAGAACCTGCCCCCCCACTCCAAAATAAATAAATAAATAAATAAGGATGGACTCCACTACAAGCACACCCATCTTACCTTTGGATCCATGACTGGCTGATCATCCTCCCTGTGAGTGGGCTTGTGCATGAACTACTGTGTGTGAGTGCTTCCTTTTCCCTCACCCTCTGGCACTGCAATCCCGTGTGTAACACCTTGTCAGTGGGCCAAAAGCAATGTTCTGTTTGGGATTCAAAGGGCAGCAGGACCTGGCCTCAGGTGACCAGCTAGTGTTGTAAACGGATCATTGCAGAGCCAAGATCTTATCTCTAGTAGCAAGCTACTAAATTTGGGCAAAGTTTGCCTAAACTCCAGCCTGAATCCTTCTCCTCTCCCTTCCTTCTTTCAATATTTCTCTTCCTTTTCTGCAGTTCAAATGGACTAGGCACATACAGGCACTATTTATCCAAGCACACACACACACAAAAATGCTTGTGGTGAGACATTTTCTCCTGATATAACATCAAACAAGATAGAACAAAGAAAGAATGACTGAAGTAGAATATAAAACAACAGTGAGAACTGCAGGGATAAACACATCATCTTTTACTTCCCCTTAAAAACAATCCCTAACAACTATGTGTGTTTCTGAAGAGTTCCTCACATTCCATTTGGCTAGAAAATGTGTGCAGAGTATTCAAATAATCTCATTAACAAAGATGCTTACTTGGCATAGGGTATATTTCAAACAAATAAAGCTTCTGTCAATTACAAAAGGGGGGAAAGTATGCAGCCTTCATTTAGTTTTTCCATATTGGCAAATTATCATTATTTACAATATGTAAAAGACCCACACTGGCTGTTACACAACTTTCTCTTGCCTATACAAACATACATTCTTGCTTCCCTCATACCACGCCCTGCTTAAAATCTACCCAGCCAATTTATTACCTGTAGTCAGCTAAGCATCACTCTGCCACAGGAGGCACATCCTTAGTCTCCAAGACTCAACCAACTGCAAAACAAGAGCAGACTGTCACAGACTTGTGGGTGTTGGGCAATCTGTTCTTCAGAGCAGCATATTGAGAATGGAGGACTGAGTACGGTCCAGCCCAGCTCCTGTGATGCATAATTATTTTTATGCTGTTTTCATAAAGATACCATTCTCTCCATAATTAAATCTGGGCATCATCAAATAGTCAGTGCTTTACTGTTTACAAAAGTAGTCAATTTAATTTCACATGATACTACTCTTGCAAAGCATTTTGATGATTTGGCATATTTTAATTAGCTGCAAAATAGCATTCTTGTTAGTTCAGCTCTGCCAGATAGAAGTTCTTACATTTATTTAGAACTGTAGTAACTGACCGGGATTGCAAGGCATTGTTGTTTATACATCCCATAAACTCACAGCATGTCAAAAATATCCATTTTACCCTTTCACAGACTGTCAAGCTTGGACTACTAAGTCTGGCAGGAGAATTACTTGGGTTTTTTTTCTGTATCGATGGATTGCTATTCCCATCAAGCTTCACCAGAATTATTTTCAAACAAGGTTAGCCATCACTCATTCAATTTCAAATCTCTGTTTTGGTCATTTCTAGAATCTGTAGATATATGATCAGACTGGTAGCTCACTGATGCCTTTACAGGAGTCCATTCACCCATGGCATAGGTAGAGTGAAACTGCAGCTCTTAAAATCACCTGACTATCTAGTGCTGTCACTATCCCTTCAAGCTTTGCTCTCCCTGACTTTGCAGTCTGATAATTTGCAGCAATGCTTGACACACAAGGCTCCACTGCAGGGTTTCCAGCACAGTGGCTGCTGCGCGCTATGTGAGCTCTTCACAGGAACTACAGGAGCTGCTGCTGAGCAGCTGCATGTCTGCTCCTAGACAGCCATGCAAACTGAGCTGGAAGGGCTGCTTCTGTCCCCATCACTGCTGTGGTCTCTAAAAGTGTTAAGTCTGTACTTAAATGTAGGTCACTGTAATTGCAAGTGTCACTTTCACTCAGGCATGGAACTTTTCATTACCCTCTTCCATTGCAAAGTGTCCTCATTTCTGTTACTAATAATAATAAGAGATAATAACACTGGATTACCAAAATGAAACTCATAAGGCAGTAATTACACATCTGAGGATCATGCAATAATACATAAAGCAAAGGGAACTAAGTGCTGACCAACCTGCAAGATGATTCATGACACAATAATAGTCGGGTTCCACCCCAAAAGACAGAGCCTTTTTGCATCTCTGTGAGATGGTCCCAGAGCTGAAGGGTGATGAAGGTGGGCCTGCATGAACAGCTGCCTCCTGCAGCCAAGATGCCCACAGCAGCCATCCAGAAGAGTGCCCAGTGCTGGATGCCATTGCAACGCTGCCTTCTTCTGTCCATGCCCACAGCTGTCTTGGATTTCTTCCTACTAAAGCCCTGAGTGTCATGTCTCCATCAAGACAGTGAACACCATGTGCACAGATGACTAGCACAGAACGGAACTTTTAGTTTCCAGTTCCAAGAAAAATATCCTGATAAACACTTTGTTTTATTCTGCTTTCCCTCTGCCATCCCCACCAAAACACCAAGAAGTCCAAACAGCTTTTTTTTTTGTTTTTTTTTAACTATCTTCAGCTCACCTGAAGATAGTTGAACAGTTGATAGTTGATAGTATGACAGAAGAAAAACTATTTGACCTCAAGGACCAAATTTTAGAGCATTCATGCATGGAACCTTGTCATTGCCTTCACCACAAGCGGGAGCAGCGCATGTGGAACAGTCTTAACCTGTCATCAGATATATTAGACGAGATCATCTCCTCCTCGTCCTTCTCTTCTGTCAGCTGTTCTAAATGCTTCTAAATAAAGCACGTGACCCATTTAGACTCTCATGTAGATTTATACGACACAATCTAACAATTGTCAGAATGGCTTATCAGCTTTGAAATGAGTTTGCTTGACTACTGGGCCCCAGGTGCAAACAGTGAAAAGAGTAGTTTAATTTAATGGAACATGTGTTTACATTTTCTGTTTTTATGACCATGAAATCCTGACACAGTAACAGGAAGCCAAACTTTTCCAACCTTTTAGACTCTGGAAACTTTCCGGAGTTTTCATAGTCTTTGGGCACTTTCTGGAGCACCCACAAATTTCAAGGCAGTCAAATTGCAGATGATCAAAACATATGGACTGCTGGATACTTTCACTTGGATAGTTCTGCTCTTCAATCTGCGGCCATTTCATATCCTTAAAATGCTTTGAGCTAAATCAGAATAGCTATATTAAGCACATAGATAAATAAAAGCCAAGTTGTGTTAGCACTTGGTAGATCAGACTTTATAAATAAATGTCTAAATAGTTAGGTTTATATTTCATAGTCTTAAAAGAGAATTTCAACATTTACCCATGTGACTTAAACTGATTGTGTCTCTTTCCATTTCTCCTCTCCCTGCTGCATAGTGTCCCTCATCACTCACTTTCCCTCTCCCACAAAATGTTGCAATATTTTTGCCCAAGGATTCTACATTCTACTATTGTAGACTGTTTCTTATTTTTAGCATAATAGGCTTGGAAATAAAGCCACAATAAAAAAATCTAGTCTCTAAATATCAGTCATAGGGATCTAGATTAAAGATAGTACAGTTTGGACCCGTCCAATCCTGCCATATAAATCCACATTGCACAACTTCACTAACTTATCCTTACACTAGCCAAACAATGCCAGAATTTCATGAAAATAAAAGCTGACAACAACAAAATGAACATCAGTGCACTTCCTAGATTTGAGGAACAAACAAATTGGTGCTGCCAAAAGAGGATTATAATCGACGTTGCCAGCTTCTAAAAATTTCATTGCAAATCTCAGGAAATATTTTCTGCATTTTCAGAATTTCTCAGATTCTTGCATCAGAGGAATCTATGTCTCGATTTTCTCCTAATCCTCATTTTTGTGAAGAAAATATTCCTACTAAGAATTAAAAATGGTAAATAAGTCACTAGGCTAACACTGATTTCTCAAAGTATTTCTCTCTGAGAGTATATTATTCTCTCATAATCGCTGAGTTTACCTTCAAGAAGAAAGACAAAACTCAAAACCTGGAGCACTACCCTGGGTTTCAGGACACATACATTGAGGTCTTCCATGAGTGTACTTTTCATACAGGCCAGCTGTAGTGAACCTACTTGCCTATGTGAGAAGCACTGGCCCCAGCTGTCTCTTCCTTGTGTCTTTAGCCCACGTTCCTCTTCTACCCCTCAAGGATTATCAGGTATATTATCATGCTATGATTATGTAATTAAAGAAGAGAGATAGGTACTCTGGACATGTTTCACCTAGCCATTATTTTCATTTATTTTAAGATGAGATCAAATATATTTTTAGGAGCACCTGTTTCCTGTTCTCTCTTCAGAGGCAGGTTGCATGTCTATTGCTATTCTAGTTTGGGAAAACATCCTTTCATTCAATTCAAAATGTGATGTTGCTTTAGTCTTTGGGATGCAGATCATGTATTTGTTGTCTTAAAAAGGCACCCCATTGGCTCATTAACACGGATTAAACAAAGTTGGGGCAAACATGGGGATTTCTGTCAACTGAGGAGACAGAGTTAAGAACAAAGAATGGGGAAAAATGAGTATGAAGTGAACAGCTTGTAGGGAAGGAAAAGGAGATGTGCACTTTGTAAACAAACTCAACATCAGTTCCATAAAGGACCCATAAGTCAGTTTTAGAGTCATGTCCCTTTTCACCTTAACTAAGTCATTGTTCCTCTCAGTGTCTGTTCTCCTTTCAAGGTGTTTAAGATCCCTCTTGAAACCTGTCTTGGAAGGCAGCCAACATGTCTCTGCCACTGTGCAGAGGATCTGCACCTGAATACTAATTGGTTTCGCTGTGTAATCTCTGAGGTTTGATCTATTCACCTAATGCAGAGGAGAGGAGAGACTGAACTTTGAGTAACTCACTTTACTAAAGTAAACATCATGAAACAGAAGAATGGGACTAGATATATGAATTATTTTGCCATCCATGTGGCATAATGTTGATGTGCTACTAGAATTCTGGGTATATCCTATGCTCCTAATATCCATGGATCAAATTATCTCGTCTTCCACAACAGGAGGGCCACAAGATAAAATAGATAAAAGACCCTTAAAAACGTGTAACACTATAGTTCAGGGACATCGACCTTTGCTGCTTCAGTGTACCATGGATACTTGCTTGCATTAACAGCCAGTTCAACATCATGACCTTTTAATGCCCCTAATGCTCATCAAAGAGATAGAAAAGTGTAGAGTTGAAGTGGGCAGCTCCTCCTTCAGCAAGATCAAGGATTTTTGAAACACTTCTGTGAACTCATGCAGAACCAGCTCATGCCAAGCCTGCCACAACCACAGAGCAAGAGGTAACAGAACAGAGAACAGAACAGAGAAGCCTTTTTTTTTTTTTTTTTTTTTTTTTTTTTTTTCCCCATGATATGTTCAATCTCTGAAGGAGCTAGACAATATCTTTTTGTCTTTAGTGGTAGCTGGGGCATAACTATAAATAGGACTCCAGATAATAAAAACAGGGAAGCACTCCAGCCTCTATCTGAGGCACTCAGTCCAAGCTCATAGACCTCTTACACCTCAGTTTGGATATGCAGGCATAATATTTCCCTAGCTCTGAAGGGCACCACAGTAGTTGGAAAGAAGCTGGGTCAGCTCAGCTGGAGTAAGGCATATTTTGAAGAGTCCTGTTATCTTGGGGAAGACTTAAACAGGAGTTTAATGACTCCTTTGTCATCATTAGTCTTCTCCAGGAAGTTTATGGTCTCTTGGATTAAGCCTGTTGAATGCCCTGTTTGTATTTTTTCCCAAATCTCTAACAGAGGATTTTGATTCAGAATATTGATTTAGCCACGCTCTTATTTGCCATTATTATTGAGTCAGCAAACTCTCCTCAGCCCAGAATATGCTCAGATATTGATTATCTCTCATGATTCTGTATGTGTTCATTAAAGAATGGATTGATAACTGTCTAAATGAAAAATAACATCAGGCACTTTCTTTATAATAAATGTGAGATGTAAGTCATAATTTTTCAAGGTATGGAAAGGAAAAAAAGAGACAGTGACTCCCTGTTCCATCAAAACCAGGCAAAGCAGTGGAGAACTTGGTCCTAATAAAGATCTGAATAAACATTTGGTGAAGAAAGGCAGATGTAAGTCATAGAGACAATAAAATTCTAATCAATAATCAATATACTTAAGCTGAGCTCATTAGATGAAATGATTTGTAAAAGGGAATTAGTTTTCAGGAAAAATAAATTTGGCGGAAGTAAGGAAAGAAAGAGACAGATGTCTTCAAAATGCACTCCATTTTAGAATTGCATGTATAAAGATTTACCAGTTATTTTTATCTACTCTGAAAATCATATAAGTGTCCAACCTTTTAAAAACACGACAGAGGTGATTCTTGAGGAACAATCCAAAAAAAAAAAAAATCAGATCTGCTTAGGAAAGATATGGGAAAAATAAAGACTAAGGAAGGTCTGCTTCATTGACAAAAGCTACATTTAGGGACTAACACTTTGAGTCTATTTCCAAAAGAGAAATATTTTGAAATTTTCTCTCCGTATTTCAAAGTAGTTTCAACTTTTGCAGCAGACAAAAACTTGTATAGGAAAAGAATTATTTCCCTAGACAAAAGAGCAGGCAAGAGGTTCATTTTCTTAAGGAAAGATACAGAACATGCTTTATCCCCTCCTAGATCACTTATAGACATTTATTCTGTATTCAGCAGTTTGCCTCCAGGTCTGGGAGAGGATCAGAGCATTTTACAGAACTGGCTTATGCTTTCTTTTGGAATTATCAGTAGCATAGGATTTCTTCCTCTCTTTTTGAAGATTCGTGAAAGGAAGACACCCTCTGCTGAATGAGGTGGGGAACGTGGTACAAAAGGGTACTCATTGCCTTTTTTGTCTTGGTCTTTACTGGCAAGACCCATTCCTCAGGTCCCTGAGACCACAGGGAAAGTCTGGAGCAAAGTAGCTTTGCCCTCTGTGGAAGAGGATCAGGTTAGGGAAAACAAATATAACAGACATGCACAAGTCCCAGGAACCTGGTATGATATACCCATGAGTGTGCTGAGGAAGCTGGACAATGTCACTGTGAGGGCACTCTCGATTGCATTTGAGAGGTTATGGCAAGTGGGAGATGCTCCTGATAGCTGGAAGAAAACAAACATCATTCCTGTCTACAAGAAGGCAGATCTAGGAAACTGCAAATCAGTCAGCCTCACCTCAGTGCTTAAGAAAGCAGTGGTGAAATGATCTTGGAAGCTGTTTGCAAACATGTGAAGGACAAGAACACGATTTGGATTTTTATGAAGGGGAAATCATGCTGAACAAGGAGGCTAGTTCGGAGACCACTCTTTTGCTCTCTTACAAGTACTGCTGCGGAAGACGGATCATCAAGGCATATATTCCCAAGACTAACTTTGAGTGCTTACATTAAGAGCTTATGTGTTTTTCAGTGGAGAGATCTTCTGGAGTGTGATGCAGAGCACCAAAAAACAGGCTGGTGCTTTGAGTTGCTCTCTAAACAAGAAAATATTGTTAAAAGTAATTCTACTCTGGCCCCAGCAGTGCACGAGCTATCCTAATGATTCTTTCCCCAGAACTGCTGTTTCCACTAAGCTTCATATCCTACATTTGCATATCCCGGCACTTGTAATGCCTGAAAAATTAAGAAATAAAAAGCAAAGCACTTTGCACATCATGAATCTAATTATAGGCAAATAGCTTTCAGTCTCCAGGCTCAAAGCACTTTCATGGACAGAAACATCCTATAGGACTACAAGCACTTCACATCAGGGCTAAGAATCTCTCACCTGCATGTGAGAGTCAGGTTGGTATTTCTGTGCTTTGCCTGTGGAGTGTGCAGGGTTTTTGGATGCTTTTAAGTTGACACTGGCTCCACAGCGATGGTAATAAGGGGCATGGAGGAAGGAACAGAAGAACAGCTGCACTGTGGAACTCTTAGGATTTTGGTAAGCTATGTAAAGAAAAGCTGGCTATAACTGATTGAGATTTCAGGCTTCCTTAGCTTGTGGGACTTTAAGTTTTAAAGGAAGGGCAAAAAGGGATGGATTATTTGGTTATAAATATAAACATAAAGGTAGCATGAATCTTGTATTATTTCCATGTAAAATTAAATTATCTCCTTCCATGCTAAAGAATAGGGTGTTCTGATTGCAGAGCCTTGACGCAGACTTTAAGTGCAGCATGTACCTAAAATAAGAAATGAACAGTCAATTTTTTCACAAGGTCACCATAAAAAGACTTGGAAAGAAGATTAAGGTCTAAATGGAAACAAAGAGCTAATTTAAAAGATTGGTTTTGTTTCTTGCTTTTGTTTTGAATGTCTATCTCTGAGGGATCTCATTGTGCACAAGCCATCTAATACAGGTGATGAATAGGCCAGATGGGCCTGGGTTACCCATAAGGACTTCTGTTGAATCTCTCAGCTGCCTATGCATGCATATACATACACGTGTACATACATGCAACCAAGACATGTGTCTGTACATCGGGTAGTCATACCCACTTTGATCAGGTTGTATACCCAAACTTTTGGCAGGTCTGTACAGACTCTACTCATACACTGACAGAGATATCTATCTTAAAGGACTAAGTCCATCACACCCCCCCCAGTGCAGAAAGTTATGTCCCGTTCAAGTGATTTTAACATGATGGGCAGATTGTTTCAAAGCGAGTAAGTTCTTCAGCAAGGTTTTCCTTCAAGAAGGAAAAGAAGAAATAAAGGAAAAACAATAATATGCAGAGAAGGGCTGGTACTGGTCACTTTTCTTGCAGACCTCATAAGGCCTTAGCCAAGTATGATATGCATTTTGAGGACTGCTCTCCAAAACTGATATAGACCAAATGAAAACAGTTTAGAGTGAGAACAATCAGTTGGATAGGATCAGTTGTCCTCATAGTTCGAAATTCAGAGAAAAACCTTCAAAATATTTCTTTTTTTTTTTTTTTGGAAGTATGCTAGTTTATCTTAGTCTGTGTGTTATTTCTTTGTAAGTCTTGCAAGACAGTGTGCCATTCCCCACTCCTATATCTGATACTGACAGAATCAGTTTGTTACTACTATGTCCAATGGCTTCAGCTAATACACATTAAGAAATCTTTTTCACTTTAAATGCTGTTATGAAAGTTATTCTAATAGTTTTCTCCAGTTCTCTGAGACAATATTTTGATCTTTTCCTCTTCATTTACATGCCTCATGATTTATATAACTACAAGAAGATTTTAGCTGTTGCAAGATCCTAAGACAAATTGCTCATTAAGCTGGAGAAGCTTTAAGGCAGGGTTATGTTCCATGGGCAAAAATGTAGCAGAATGAAGACTCATGTAGCTCTCAGACATCATGAGGGTTATCCAGACCTGAGGGCAAACACTTATGTCTCTGTAGACTTATGTCTGAATAGACTTTTCCGTGAGATATCTGAACCAAAACAAAAAGAGACTTATTTCTCTTTTTCTTTTTTCCTGATAGCAATATAGCAAAAAGTGCTTCTATAGGTCATTCTTATCCAATTCAGGTGAATGCCATCACCCCTTCTCTTGGAGAACTGATTGGAGATGGTAGTTGGAAACTGATTCACATTTCCTCTCCCAGGGAGTCACGGTATAGTACTCACAGTACTATAGGTTGCCTCTCCTGTATTTTAGAACACGAGCGAAAAAAAAAAAAAAAAAAAAAAGAAGATAATGATAGAGTGAATTTTCCCAAATAAAAAGCTGTTTCTCTGTCCTTCCTGCCAAAAGGAGAGTCTGACTGTTCCGTGATGTGGTTGCAGTGTCTGTCCCCAAACTGCATCAATAGCTTATTTCATCAAAGACAAGGGAAAACGAAGAACTGCAAAATACATGGAAAACAGCACAGAAGTAAAACAAGAAACCATTATCATCCATGTTAGGTACCCCTTGCAGATGGAGGTGTCCTTCAGCCATGGAAGGAAGAAGAGCTCCTGCTCACTGACCATCTTTTGTTCACAGCTTCAGCGAGTGGGCCGGGGGGGAGTGACCATGCACATGATTATTCACCTGATCCAGACTATTTCCCTGTCCTCTGGATTTGATTTTTTAAACGGTCCCCAATCTTTTTTTAATCAGTTGCATGCCTAGGGTATTTGAGGGCTACTGTATATATGTCGATAAAACCTTACTGATCCACACTTCCTTCCCCTTTACCAGTTGAATCCTATAGCAAACTTGCTGTACACTGACAAAGAACAAATAGGCAAACACATTCAACATCACATTCCTAACTGGATATTATTTCTGAACCAGCAAAGGAGATCATTTAGATCCAGACACCTAATCTAATCCCTTGGCTGGACTGGCCTATTGGCATAGTAACAGCAGAGGAGTTTACTCTGTTTTCCTTGGGATTCTGCTTCAGCTCTTGTAGCTCCTATTGTCAGACTCAGGAGTTTATCTGAGGTGATTGACAGAAGAGTTTTCCTGGGTAACTGCTTCTCTACAACTGTAAGATAAGTAAATAGAATTATTTATTTCTCTTCCTTGCAGAAGGCATCCTAAAATGTTTTAGAGGCCTACTTTCACTCAGAGGGGTTCCAGTAGGAATTAATATATTGAAATGAACCTGAGACTTTGCGTCTTGGTATAGTATGTCATCAGTGTCCCATATGTGACCTGCAGTGAGTTGCATCTGTGTTCGTAGCAGATAGCCATCACTTTGAGATTGGTCCCAGATAGACATAGCATGTGAGAAACAGTGATTCTAGATTTCCAGCTGGATACCCACCTTTTATTAGACAGTTATGGCTTGTCTTTTGTAGTATTAGAGTAAGCTAGACTTCCAGTGAAGGACCCTTGAATGACTGCTATGGAAATGGGCATTCAGAAAATACAACATAAATAATTTGCATGCCTGGGGCTGCCTGCTGTTGATGGAACATTCCTAGATCCAACCAGTCCCACCCAGCTGGTCCTTGCATCACCTAGTGTAACTTCCTGCCTCTCCTAGGCCAAGGGCAAGGGCATTAAGTGAACTACTCACAGCCCACATAATAAAGTACAATATCAAGTAAAAATTCATTTCTTAAAGTAGAGAAAACAAAGGAGATGCTCTCCCAGGCTGAGGATACTTTCTAGAATCTCTGAATATGAGTGTTGTCAATCACTGTTTAGACATCGTCACAAATCTTTTTGGTCTAATAGTCCACCACAGATAGATAGCAATCAGTTGAATAGCAATCAGTTTCTTTCTTTATGCTCAAAGGAAACACTAACAGGCAGTATGGCAAGGCTCCCTGCAGCAAGACTGGCTTCCATGGGATCAATTGGCAAGGGCTCCTACAATGTGCTGAGAAAACTCATTTATTTCACTATAAAAACACCCTGTGAGATGGAGGACTGAAATATAATATTGAGCCTCTCTGCACATTCCCAGACCTCTGGGAAATCACAGGTGCTAACTGTCTCTGGGCTATTATCCCAGCCAAGTGGTTAACACACCATTTGATAGCATTACAAACCAGGGAAACAGGCTGCAGTTACCACACTACACAGCAATTTCCAACATAGCTGCATGAGCAAGGCTGAGCCATGCCTCTTTAGAGCCTTCTCAGAGCTTACCAAAGTTCAAATTACACCAAGGGTCACCCATTTACATCAATGTCATTAGGATAGACAGCAAAACTGTGTCTGTATGGGTTAACTGAATCAAGCCAGAGCATGCATATTCCACAGCTGCTAGCATATCCCTGGTAGGGTTTTGATTCATGCCAACCACGTTCTCCTAGGTGATGTGCAGGACACAGATTGGGAACAGCACAGGCAGGACCATTCCCAAGGGTATATGGAGATGTTTATCCTGTTCTAGGGAATAGGATGAGCCATGTAGGTCCAAGGCACTCTCTCTGCTTCATTTCACAGATTTTATCCACAGTCTTTGGTGTACTCTACTTTCCTCCTCCCCAAGCATACAAAAGCTGTGAAAGATAAGACCAATTCTGATTAATGGCGTATCTATTCAGGTGAAGAGGCCTTTGAACTCTCTTTTGGGTGCCAAGATGAGTTTTATGAGCCCAGGCTCAGGCCATTTTATTTGAAAATTCATTTATCAAGAGCTTGCTTAAAAGTGTCCCTTGATACTCTTCCATGAGATAAGTAGGTCATGCTAAATGATCAGAAGTGTTCCTCTCACCCTTAAAAAAGTAATATATGTGCCCTAAAGGATCTTAGGAATATTTGCCCATTGAAAAGCATGAGACATCTGTCATGAGCAGCCTACATTTCAGCATCTGCTGAAGACACACACTTCAATGCCTCTGCAATGTAGCAAGCCAGGTCCTTATAACTTCACTCTGGAGCTGTTTCTGTCACTGCAGCAGCCCAGAACCATGGAAACACAAAATTACCACCTCTCTTTTGCTGTGCCTCAGGAGAAGCACAGATTCTGTCTCAATATCTCCTTAAACACAAATCTCCAGAAAAGGAGCAGCAACAAAATATTTATGACTCACTAGCATAAAATTAATTAGTCATTCATCTGTCAGTCTACAGTTCCTTGTTTAAAAAGTTGGCACAGCTCCTTTAGATGATGTTCAAGGACAATATCAACTGGAAAGCCCGTGAGCTTTTTGTGAATTATCTAGCACTTAGCTAATATGTTTTACCTTTAATTCAATTATCTCTCAATAGGAGTTGATGCTTATACAGAATGTTTGCTAACCCAGGATAATGTTCTTTTGTCTGATTCTTCAAAATTAACTTTATACAACACCAGGTTTACTAATTTTCATTGAAACACTACTAAAATGTTGTTATGGTGCTGAAGTGGACAGTTAGGATCTGAAGTGGACAAAATGTCATTAACAGACATGCTATACAGACAAATACCTGAAAGCAGTCAACCTATAAATTCAAGTGAAAAGTAATAAAGTCTTTTATTCGTTATCATAATGTTGGATTTCAGTCCAAGTGACATGGCTGGAAGTAAGACAGAAATCATTCTAAATCAACTTTATCTATGTGAGAGTCCACACAGGTCTGACCTCTGTGGATCAGACAGGTGTCCACACTGTCTAACTGCTGTAGAAGCCAGAGATTCTGCGTGCTGATTGGAAAACAAATATTATTTACTGTACTGCAGCTAGAAGAGGTCTAGCTATGGACCAACCCTACGGCTCAAGTCTATCTACCAGCACAGAACGGAAATATTTCCTGTCCAAAGAGAATATTCTCTCTGCAGAGCTACAAATATCTTAGATCTTCATCTGTCATTAAGTGATACAAGCCCAAAGAAGTTAATGCTAAATTAATTTATACCAGGTTATGATTTGGCCCTTAGCCTTTTAGAAAGGCACTAGCATTAAATCAAAACTTGATGAATCTTCCATTTTCCTAAATCATTTTGCTTGATCTGAATATTTGCTGCTGGATTCCCTCTGCTTTTAGAGTAAAAGTTGCTGGGGCAAGGACACAAGGACTCTGCCACCTGTCCAGCCCAACTGAGCATTACAAAGAAAATAAAATAACTTGTGTTGCTAAAAAAGGAAACAAAACAAGCAAATAGACAATCAAATAAATAACACACAAAAAAAATGCTCTCTTGTTCCTTTTTCCTTCTGCAATCTGAAGTAAAAGAGTGGTTTGCTTCTAGTAGTAAAAATGAGCTTGCACATTTAGAACCCAGATCTGCTACAAGAAAGTTTGTGGGAACCCTGATTTCTCCTGAGGCTGGAACACTTATTTTCCACAAGCTATGCATATGAGAGGAACTTCTTCAAATCTTTTCACTGTATGGAGATGTATATTTTGATTCTAAAAACAAGAGATAAGAGAGCAGGTTTTATTTTTGATCAGGCTAGCGTAATCAACTATTGCTGCCTTTATTTTCCAAATTTCACACACAATCTAGAAATAATTTATTTTATATGTTTTATACATATTTGTTTCTTTCTTTTTTTTTCTTTAAATATATTGCTAGATTTTCCAAAATAGTGGTCTACAGTCATTCAAAGCTTGAAAAAAAGCACTCTTTGCATAGGTCTGATATACAGGAATTACCACGAAGTGCCTCAGTAAAAAGGACTACATCATTTAGAAGTATTTCCCAAAATACAAATAAAGAGGACCCCAAAAGGTCCTAGAGCTTGTTATGTGGAGGGAAATAAACAAATGTGCACAACTAATTTACCAAGCAACGTGTATTTGATTACCAATACAGATTTTTTCTTACCATGCAATTTCTATAATATGGTCTTTCATACAACCCTGTATACCTCTAATCAATTCTTCCTTTTTCAACTACTTCTTTTTAAATAGTATTTTTTACAATGGTATGCTGCTTCCATCTATTACAACTATGGCTAACGGGCAAATAGTGGGCTCTAAAAGATAGGGTTGACTACGGCTATAGGAGAACTAGTAAAACATAACACGCATTAATATGATAGCAGAGCAATGAGATACCTACTAGAATTTCATCAGGGATTTCTTGATACAGACCCAGTCAGTGTATGTTGAAGAAAATGAGCAGTTTATGTCATTGTATGTCCTCTTTCCATCTTCGGTCTGTTTGCATCTTTACATGGGTCAATAAAGCAGAAATGGGAATGATTCCTGATTTAATATAATGAAGATAATCACACATTTGTCTCTGGCAGCAGCAGGAACACAATAAACATACAGAGTAACAGCAGGATCCAATGTGAGCCGCTCATTTGCAAATCAGCTGATTTGCCTTCTCAAGGTCATTTCAGATAACTAAGTTTTCATATTGTTTCCTCATGCAACTCGTCCTAGCCAAAAAGTATTTTTAAGTACTCAAAAACTTCAGGGGTAGTTCAAAGATTTACTGTTTATCACCATTTTAAGCAAGATACCCAGTCCAAATTCCTCTCACTGTTTTAACCTCTTCCTTGATCTCTTTATCCTATTCTACTTACTACTAATGGACCTTTTAACCACAATCTAAGAAAAAATTGGTCCAATCACTTTCTAAGACACGGCAGTGTGAGGTTACAACTCCTATCGTAGTCTCCTGCAAGCTGTCTCATGCAGAACACTGTTGCTGAATCTGTGCGCTTTGTGCAGCCACACACTATTATATAAATTGGGTTTTCTTTCAGAAGAGACAAATAAAATAGTGATAACCAAAGAAGCCCTGTTTTCAGGAATTTGTTGATTTTCTTAAAATCTAATGAGAACTATAAAAATATCACAATAATTGTAATTTCAGTTACTATGGACTTAACACAGAGACCTGAATAAAACCTAGCTCTCCCAATTTGCATTTAAAAGGAACAAAAAAATTCACAACAAATAATTCTTTTGTCAAATTAGATGTTTGTTCAAGTGTAAAATGTTATTTTGAACATGTATTTTTATTATTTGTATTTTTTCTACATAAATTCCTTTTAGACATTTCATTGCTAGATTTGTTATTCAGTTTTTGCAATGTGCAAGTTACCTATGCACTTCAGTAGAATGCTAGTGTGGCTATGCATCTTACATAACAAAAAGCTTATACTTACAATGAGAAATTCTATCCTATTGAAATATGCAAACTAGCCCAAATTTGGGTTAGAGGTATACAGTTATCAGGATGAGGGTGGGCATTTTTTTGCTGGTGGTTGATGGTGGCTGTTGGTGGTTGATTTTTATAAATAATTGAATCTATGGAAATTAGAACCTGACAGAAAGTGTTAGTTAGTCTTACAAACATATATGCAAGCTACAGTTACTCTCAACCAAACTTGGCCAGAATTCACTGTAAAAGACTTTTTCATGCAGTCATTCTTAAATAGGTTATTAGACACAGTGGATATTTTCTTTCTGTAGGCTTGCATTGAGCATTACACAGCAAAATAAGATTACCATTTTACTCCTTAATTTTTTAGGCCTGTGCCTCACCTAGCTTTCTTAACTCTTGCTTCAACATGAAGAGAAATGAGCTAACAGAATATACACTAAAGCTTTGGCTGTTCTTGTGGGTAGAAGATGAAGCAGGCTATGTAATTGTAAACAAATTTATAGAAGGTGCCTATACGGTGTAGTCAGCAAGCAAATATTACTACATCTTTGTAGTTGCCCAAGTCTCAGTTTCTCACCACTCCAACAGCTTCTTGTCAAAAGTTCTCTTAACTCTGGGAGAATATCCTGGAGAGGTCTAGTCCAATCCCCCTGCTCAAGGAGGGACACCTAGAGCACGGGGCACAGGGTGGCATCCAGGAAGATTTTGAAGCTCTTCAGAGAAGGAGAATCCACAACCTCTCTGGGTAGGCTGTTCCAGTGCTACATCACCCTCACAGTAAAGAAGTTCTTCCTCACATGCAGATGAAACTTCCTGTGTTTTAATTTCATAGAATAATAGAACCATTAAGGTTGGAAGGGACCTTTAGAGATCATCTAGTGCAACCCCTCTGCACATGCAGGGTCACCTAGAGCATGTGGCACAGGACTGCCCTCTGGGCTATCAGCTGCTCCTCCCAGTTTGGTATCATCAGCAAACTTGCTGGGGGGGGCACTCTGTCCCTTCATTCACATCAAAGATGAATAAATTGAATGGGACCGGACAGAGGACTGATTCCTGGGGGACACCACTAACTACAGGCCTCCAAGTAGAACTGCACCACTGTTCACAACCCTCTGGGCTCTTCCATCCAGCCAGTTCTCAATCCACCTCACCATTGACTCACCTAGCCTACACTTCTGGAAATAATTTGTACCCATTACCCCTTGCCCTGTCACTGGCCACCACTGAAAAGAGTTTGGCTCCATCTTCTGTACATTCTCCCCTCAGGTATTTATACATATTGATCAGATCCCCTCTCAATCTTCTCTTTTCCAGGCTAAACAGGCCCAGCTGGCTTAATCTTTCCTCATATGATAGATGCTCCAAGTTGCAGCACTATTTATGGGCACAGAGTTTGGCTCATGGTCATACAATATTTGGTGTGAAGAGGTACCTTTTTTGCTTACCTCATGTCATATTGGGGAAAAGGTTTTTTTGCTGACCTCATATCATATTGGAAAAAATATTCCACTTTTTACTGATCTCCTGTCTGTTTCTGGCCTCATCAATTGCAACCAATATCACCTAGTTCCTCTTGGTCATCCCTGGGTGCTGTCTGTTATTTTCAGTCATCTGGGGCCAGAGATATGAGGGGAAAGGCATTGGTTGCACTCCACCACACTAGCTTGTCTTCAGAAACCAGTCCAGGCCACTGCAGTGCAGCCTCAAAACATCCCATTGCTTTGGAGTCAGATCCTGCAAAAGATCAAACTGTAGAAAGAGGAGATCATCTTTCCTTTTCTTTAGCATCTCAGCAGTTTGAGCATGTGCCTAGATAAGGAAGGATCGTGTTTAATTTCCCAGTCTGTCTTCAGGGATTTGAAACTTCCCATCTTTTGTACAACTGTTCTTGCCATGGGATAAACCCTATCTGCAGAATTTGCAGAAACCCTCCAGGAGTCACTTTGATGGTACCATAAATATGCATTAAAGAGAGAAAGCAACTGGCTTTGTGACATAAATTACGTATTTACTGCATCAGGAAATACAAATTCTAGGTGAAACCTATCAACAAGGATATAGCTCTGCTCATGCTTTTGTAGCCCATTAAGTATCAAGCTGTTCTGTCAGAGTGAACCTGCTTCAGTAGAAGGGACAGAGAAACCTTCCCTGCTCACGGCCCAGTGATGCTGGTGATACTGGTTCCAACCTACCGAAGTAGAAAAAACATCACTTACCCAAGTCACATTTCCTAATTACTAGGCACTGGAAGGAAATATCACAACAACTATCACCTGCTTCTCCTCTTGTCATCACAAGCAGGAGCAGTGCCTAACCTGTCTCAACAGATGTTTTAAGCATCTAACTCCATGGTAGATGCTATTTTAAACATCTAATTCTGTGTTAAATGCTTAAATCATACCTTCCCCCTGTACTTGCTAGCAGATCTCTCCCTCCTCACCAGACTGAGTTTGTAAATCCCATTTTGAGATGCCATAGCCTCCCAGTGCAGAGAGAGCCCGAGCCTCTGCCATAGCTTCTACTACATAAAAGGCTAATGAAAATGAGGTACTGCAGTGCTTAGCATATTGCAATAGAATGCCCTTGCAGATCTAATTGCAAGTCCTGTCAGGATCTCTTTTTCTTGTTGGTATTACCAATGAAAACTGCAATCTATTCTTAAAACATTGTAGCTTTTACTAGGGTTAATCAGTCATTTGTTACTGTTATCTGGTGCATTTGGGCCATTTTCCTTTAATCATGATGCTGCTCTAAATGCTTTCAGGTCCATAAAGTTCCTGAAAGATACAGATCAAAACCATCTGGACTTGCCAGCTGGTACAATATATATTAATCAGCTGTGGAGGGCAGTCCCCTTATGAGCATTAGTAGTTACCAGCAGGTTTTGGATTCATTGCATTTTACAAACTACAATTCCTATAAATCTTTTTCTTCCTCCTAATACTTAGCCTGCTAATGCTGCAGCAGCTTTAAAAGTATTCACAACGATGACATGAAAAAGAATGCCAAAGCTTCAAAAAGAAGTGCTCATGTATGAGGAAACCCGTGAATTAAGATTACCTGTAAAACAGCCACTCGTCTCCCTTACGCACACACTTTGCTTAGTCGCTATAGCAGAATTTACACTATTTTTTTTTTCTCAGCCTATATCTCATTTGCTCTCTGAGATGTACTGCCCTTCATGAAATGAGCCAGGAATAGTGTGAATCCAGCACATGATCTTCATGGAGAAATCGTGAAGCCATGGAGCCACAGGTACAAACAGATGCTGTACAGTACCAGAGAACTATAGGCAAAAAGGATTGAAACTCATGAAGTGTTTTTAAAGTGAGAAGAAGGAGACTTTGTTCCTAGACCAAGGTTTCTGAGCTCTCTGTACACCCGTATTTATGAACTTATTATGCTTTGCTCTCTCTCTGCCAGCTATCCAAAATGCCTACTGGGATGGGAGGCATCACTCTATTACTAGAATCACTAAGAAAACATCCCCACTCTCCCCTTTGTCTGGAAAATTGAAGTTCTGCAAGTAAAATGGCAAAATGTCTCTTTTTGGTTCTTAGCACCACAAACTCAAGGTTTGCCTGCAGTCAAATCTAGTTTGTTGCTGTTACTCTTTGTTGGTGTTTATATTTTTTATGTTTGCTTGATTTATTTATTTATTTT
>VZSV01000042.1:3568304-3593513 GCA_013398735.1 Nothocercus julius
TCTGCCCTGTGAAGAAAGGTTTTCATGGTTGTGTCACAGCCTTTCTGCGTGATAAATCTCATTTGCCATGAGTCCTGTCAACTCCCACTACGCATTTTGTCTTTCACATTTCTTCTTGCTTTCCTGCTCTCTCCAGCCCCCACAAAGGAAGTACTTTTACCTGAGGCTCTAGGGTCTCACACCTTAGACCCCAGGACTTATCCGTGATGCATCAGTCACAATGGAGCAGATTAGGAAAGTAGCTGTTACACTTCAATACTGTATCAGAAAAATGGAAGTCCTAATCACTTTCTGCTGCTTGGAGATTGCGCAGAGCAAATGCCAGTGAGGTTTTGCAGGAGCTTAGGCACTACTCTAACAAAACCTACAGGGATGTATATAGATGTAATAGAATAAATACTGTCCATTTAACAACTGCTGGTGCTGGAGATTTAAAAAAAAAAAATTGTCCTACTGATTAAAAAATATGGATTCTGATGGAAAAAAAAAATAGCTAGAATGGGCAGGATTCATTGTGACTACTAAAATCACCTACTTCTAGACATCTAAAAAATATCCATCTAAGCTCAAATAGCCATTAGGATCCTTCTGTACTTGGTAGGGAGATACAGATAACTCCAGAGGATAATTAATTTCCCAGCACTAATCTTAGGGTGGAATGACATTGCCTTTGGAAGTATTTATTTTTCTCCCCTAGTCACAGAGAAAGGCAAGACAGCTACTTGAGACTAGCTGTCCAAGCTTGAGGCAGCTGAAATTAGGTAAAATTAATTTTAGTCGATTTAGCTAGCCTGCACATTCCACCATTTATTCTTTTCATTATGTAACTATTTACTTTATTTCATAGGTACAACTCATAAAGTTGAATCCCTTTGATCATTTTGGACACACAAATTTATAGAAAAAAAAAAAAAAATCAAAATGAGGCCGTGCTACACAGTCCTGGGGTGGGCAGCATCACCGCAATATCTCTCCTGTGCTTCAGTATGTGAGATTTTTCATATCGCTGTATTTTCCCCATAAGTGTGACTAGCTAAAAAATCTGATGGTTAGAGCATGTTGCTCAATAACAAATTGCCTAATGCAGAATTATTGCAGTATGAAACATTCCACAGAAAAACCTGAGCTGTTGTTGCATTTTCAAAAGAAAGCCAGAAAGAAGCCAACTCTTGGAGAAACTACGACATCTGCTGGTTTTTAATGAAAAACCAAGAAATGACTCGTTATTAGAGATTTCAAAGGAGGTACATTTTGTTAGGGCAAAAATGTGGCTTTGGAAATGAAAATGATGGTGACAGCATTGGAATACATGAAGATAGAAGCTGAATTTTGCAAACTGTGAAGGGGAAAGAAGAATTTCAAGGTCAGCTTCAAAGAAAAGCATATAATCACTGGTGTCTCATGGGCTTGTTCTCAATGCTGGAATTCAGTGTTGGGAATCCAAACTGAAGCACTTTGGTTTTCTGTGATTCTTATTACTGTCTCATGAAAACATATAGATATTTTAACATTACTTTAAAACAAATAATTTCTTCTCTTTTGCAATATGAAGCCAAGATATAATGAGCACCAGGAGCAAGGATCAGCTAATTGTTAAAAATGAAAAGGAATTCATATCTAATAATAGGAATTCATGTTCGACAGATGAACCATGTCATAAGACATTGGCTAGGAATAGCAAACTGTTTTGAGATATCTATTTTAAATAAAATAAGAACTATTCTACATATGATCTTTAAAGACATGTCACTTCTCACAGGCAAAGGAGTTTCAATCAGCCGTGCCTGGATTGCCGTGCCAGATACTTTTCACTGCTTAGTGCTTCAACATCTCCCATCAAATACAGCTTTATTCTAGGGCTATGTGCAGTGATTCTGAAGAAAATGCGTGTACAATTCCTATGCCACATTTGAACAGTTATACTGAAAGATGACATGGAAATGGAGGAAGTTATACTGTTATGTATGAACATTAGCACTGAGAAGAAAAGCACTTTCCCCTGCACTTAAAGGTCAAAGGTTTGGACACCTTCTTCTCAGCTTGGAATAAAATCAAAACAGCAATCAATGTCTTTAGCACTGCCAGACTGGCTTATTATTATTAGAGTATTTCATATTGGCCACACGGCCTCAGACTCAGTCATGGATGCAGGAAAATTTATTATTTGGTCATCATTTCAAGGTACAGTGAATAAAAAGTGTGCTTGTAACAGGCTGTAATATGATTTCAGCTAGTGTCATGGAAGAACGACAGGCCCTGTTTCAAATACTGCTGCTGTTTCGCAGACCTCAGCAGCACCACTTTTTAAAACAGGAAATTACCAGAAGGTGTGAAGATTTACTTGTCTCCAAATGTATCTTTAAAGCACTCCCATAAAGTCATTAGCATATTCTGTCATGGGCCAGCTAAACTGTAAAGACGACAGTGACAGAATGGTGTCACCCACAGCACCAAACCAAGTCTTCTTGGCATCCTTGTCAGTAGCTCATTTAAAAAAAAAAAAAAAAAAATCCCAACAACAACAGGAAAAAGAAAAAATAGAAGATTAAGGGAACAACTTTAAAATCTCCTCAGAATTGTACTTAGATGTTCAATAGGAAACCAGTCACCGGAAACCTGGAATTGGCATCATTATGCTTTTATGTACAGTACAAAGAAGACTCACAGGGTGAAACTGGCAAGGGACCAGCATCTGCTACAGGCTAATTGCCACTTTAAGCACAGCATTGCAGGTGGCTGAGATGGAGCGAGCCGAGCTGGGGCGCACGAGCGGCTGAACCTCCTTCTCTCCAGCGAGGTCTCACCCACCCTCGCCCACCATCCATTGCAGAGCTGCACATGGTGCTCTCCATTCGTCTGCTGCTTCGTCACCCTGACAGTCAGGATAATAGTTATTTAGATGTTGTGAAACTATATTAGCTAATGTTTGCACAGTGCTTTGAATATATGAATTGCTATACAGCTATTCAATGTCATTATTTCCATTAAGATGAACCTTAAAAGCCTATAGAAAAAAGACAGCGCTTAAGTTGAATAACTTCCTTTAAAAAGCAATCAATCAGACCTCGCAAAGGTGTTTTGCCAGCTAATCAAAGCTATTTCTGCAACTGCAACATATACACACACACACTTACATACACATATGCTATTTTATTTCCAAGATCAGTATGCTAGGTTAACAAGACTCTGTTTTTACTACTACCAAATAGAAAATAATAATAATAATAATAATAAAAGCACAACTGAATATATTATGTGGATCTGATTAGGTTAAAATCAAATAGCATGACTTAATAACAATGCCAAGAAGACTAGCTTTTGAAATACTGATTTTTTTTATGCTCATATAACTGTCCCTATGTTACATTTTATAGAGGTCAGACAAAAAACTTATCAATAGAAAGAAATTAAGCAGAAAGATGATACAATTACACCACTACCAATTTAAAAACATAAATTCTAATGTGGATACGGGAACAGAATAAAAATGACTGTTCTAATTCTGGGATAACAGTAAGAAGAGTCATGCATTTCAGAATTAGAGTAGGCTCATGATGAATTATGTAAGTATGACTACAGTCCTATAGATTAATACCATATGGTGGCTTAACATCCCGTATCAAGAAGAATTATATTGATTTGAAAGCTATGTAGTTAATCAACTGAAAAAAAAACAGCTTTCAGACCATTTGAGCACAAATATTTCAAATCCTCATAGAGATTTTTTCTATGAGAGAAAGACTACTTGAGTAAAGTTTATAAACTTAAAAATAATCACGACCCACTTATAACTCTGGAAAGAAAGACACAAAGCAAGTGCTGTGAGAGTTACAGTAGATAGGAGAGATGCAATGGTAGAGAGAATATTTTTATATATCAATTCATGGAAAAAAGGAGATAAGCTTAGATATTGGAGCCAGTCCATTTCTTCCAGCTATAACTTTTCATCTAATAATAGAGAATATTTCTCTTTACAAAGCACACCCTATTTAAAGAGATTAATGTATTCAAATTATTGAAGAAATAGCTTCACAGAACATGTCACATCTGATGACAAGTGGTATTTGCTTTAAAGCTGAAGTTACATAAAACCATTACCTTTTTTTTTTTTTTTTTTTTTTTACATTGTCTTTGGGTCTTCAGAAGAAGGCTAGAAGTACTGAAATTCATTCAGCAACTCTTTCTTGACCAGGTACCAAAGTTCTAGACAAGCTGGCCTTGTGAAAACAGTAGGGTTTGGCTAGCACTTAGCCAGCCAAAGGTCGAAAGTTTTTAGATTATAAACTTAGCACATTGACTAATGCTTGGGAGGAAGAATTAATGTGAGATTCATGTAGATGTCCCCAGGCTTCTGAACCAGTCACTAGATCACTGTGACATCTGGTGAAAAAAAAAAAAAAAAACACTTTTAGAGATGAGGCATCCCAATGCAGACTTCAAAATAAATCAGAGAGCACTAAATAATGATATACGGAAATGAACAGTTCAGAGGTAGATATTACAGGTCTCTGAAATTATGAGAGAGAGATCCCTCATTGGCTCTAATACAGACCTGTAACTGTCTTAATCATGCAGTTAGAGGACAAAAGTACTTGTCCTGAACATATTTAGTTTGTCTTCTCAGTCGTTTATATAAAGAACAGTCTTAGAAGAAGAAAAGCAGAGACCTTCAGTCCCTGTCATAAAGAAAGACAGAATGAATCAGGGCTGTGACTCTATGAGGTTATTTCCAGGCACTCTTTTCATTCAGTTTGTTTCCTCTGCTCTCTGGTCCCCACCATGTTTGTTTTATCCATTCAGAAGGCTATATATAGGATATATATCAACATAGCATTGATAAGTTCTTTAGCATGATAAATACTCCTCACCTTCCCCTGAAGAAATATTAAATATTCAATGACACTCCCATATTCAGGGAGTTCTGTAGAGCTCCTCCTTCCTTTCCTAGCCCCATGCACGTACACACACATTAGGATAGGGTTTGATCCCTCTAACACTCTGCAATTTCAAACTACAGCATAAATCCATCAGGAAGATTAAAAACAGTGGGACTGACTATATTCCAGATCTTTCAATACATAGATCTTTCAGTATATAGTTTTAGGGTCCTATCTTAAAATCATTTCATGGAGAAAATCCTCTAAACTGCACAGGGTTTTTCTTTAGGCTAGATACAGACCATTTCCCTATGTTGACTACAAATGTCTATTTTTGGTACGCTAGAGAGCAGGTGACGAAGTGACTTATAAGTAAAATATACAGCATCATTGCACATTAAACAGTGGAGTATTCAGGCTGATGAAGTAGTATTTTAAGGAAGATGTGTGCCATGGGAGAAAGCAGGAAACGTATTGCACAAAAGGCTGGCTAGAGTTGGTCTCTGACAGATTGACTTTGTGTAGTGGTATCAGGATGTAACAGAGATGATCCAGACACTTAAACCATAAAGCACTTCTTTAATAACTTTTTTTTTGAAGATCTTTTTCATCTCTAAGAATATAAAAGAACTAAGTCAATTGTTTCAAAAAGTTTTTTAGTACAGATGAGAGCTCTGTACAACACAATGTATAGGGTGATTTCTCCTGCGGCTGAAGGTCGTGTCTCAGTCAGTTAAGAAGCATTATCTATAAGTACTTCCAAATGCTTTTCATGCACACAGTAGACTGAGGTAACTGCTACCTTTTTTTTAGGCTAAATACTCTGCAAGCAGCAATGCTCTGTTGAAATTCTAGTCATATCGCCCATCCAATCTTCACAGTTTCCTCAGAAATGCCATCTGGGGCAGTCAAATGGGAAAAGCGGTTAGCTGATCTTCTGGCATGTTCAGGGAGATTAATGAATCCATCATAGCAGAGGTCAGACAAGGCAGGCTCTGCATCACCCCTGAGTCTCTTCCACAGGAACACAGGAATTATTTTATTCACATTGTTTCTCCTCCAGTTTTTCAGCCTAACAAACAGCCACCTTTCGTGAGAGCTATGCAAAGGAGTCCTGGGCTTAAATAATTTAGCTCCATGGAAATGTGGAAGGAAGAAGGTGGAGGGAGAGACGGGGAGAAGCTGTAGTACAACACTGGGAGTTGTAAACGTTGATGGCACATCCATGATGGGATGACGCACATTTATTGCAGAAATAAACCCTCAGAAAGCAGATAGGTAAGGAGAAAAGTATCATTTACAGAACTGTGGTGGCTGTCAGGGTGCTGCTATTAACTAAGAAACCAGGCTTGGTTCTTGCATAGATGCATCAAATGACACAAGTAACAGCTATGTTCAGTCTTATCTTTTCTTTAATATATTCTCAACCACAAATTTAACAGAAATATATATTCTTTTGGTTTTTTTTGATACAGTTTTTATGAGCCTGAGTTTTCTGAGTTTTTCTGACCGTAAATATCAAGAAGAATTTTCTCTCTCCTTGTCTCCTATCCCTGTTTAAATCAATTGTACTAATACCAGAGAGGAAGGCTCCAGCCAGACCACCTTCAGGCTCTGTAGTAAGTTAAGACCTATCTAGACCATTACAGAAAAATTGTTGTCTCTCTATTCTACCATGCTATGATGATCAAACTTTTCTCTAATAGCTATGCTACATTTTATTGGCATATTCTCCCCATAGTAAATATGAAAAACATTTGATCACAGTCTTCTTAAGGAATTTAAATGCTGGGCGATGGCCATCTTGCCCATTGCTCACTTATAACCACACACTTCCTGCAAGCTGTTTTAGGGACAAGCAGGAAAGTGAAGGAAAATTCAGGGAAAAATCTTCAGACATCTGCTATGGCAAAACAAATACCAGTGACACATATGCCTAGAGCTAGTCCATTACCTTGCATGTGCTCGTGTGAGCACATGTTTAGCTGTACCAGTTTGGGTGTAGGTCTTACAGCCCACATGAAAGGGTGCTGCAGAACCATGAAGAATAGACCAATCTGCTGTAATCCTTATTCTAAATAATTTACTGACACCATTGTCAATCGCATCCATGAGGGTTGGAGGTGCTACAAGAAAGGAACCTCTCTGCAGAGGGGACAAGGTTCTGGGAAAGAAACATAGCTGTGCAGGGAGAGGACTGAGAGCCAAAGGTTAACTGCAGAGAAATGTTTACCCAGAGCAGGCAGATAAGGACGGATATGTCATTTATCAGAGAACACTGGCTATCAGTCCAGTGCTGTGATAACCTTGAGGTAGCATGTTTTACCATGCCTGTCTTACAGTTAACCCAAAAAGGAGGAACAGTGTGCAGTTGCTTAAGCAGTCATGAAGGGCAGTTGTGCATTTGCTTTTAGAGTGGAGGAACATTCTCGACAACATTAACAAGCTCTCTAGGGACTCAGTAAAGCAAAACACAACACGCAGCACGACTTCTGCACGGTAGCACTAGGATAGATAAGAAGCCCATTTGTCCTCAGTATGCCTGGGGGAGGTGAAGCAGAGGATACATTCAGCCTTAATTAGTCTGGAATGTAAAATAAATTCTTTAGATGCCATCAATGAACCTCGTATAAATAAGAAATCATCAAGATCAATTATCTTAACTGCTAGCCTATAAACTAATTTTGTAGTGAAGAATTTGCCAGGTATCATTTCTCCCACTGACTAGTTTAAGTTCTGAAGCACAGGACGGACTTGGGGCTATCGAAAGAGACAGCAGGACAGGCTATGCATATACACAGTGAAGCTTCAGTCTACTGACTGATAGCGTTGCAAGATGTTTCCTACACTAATTATGCAGGTGAAAATACTGGATAAAGTGGTATCACTTTTCCATGCCCAAATCTGGAAGTTAGATGCATCAGCCAGTCTCCTACACATGCTAATCACTGGTCAAGCCATCTCAGCAGAGCTGCTGTTCTTCGCTTCTGTTCTGTTCCCTTTTCCCCAGCTGAACATTTCTTTCATTCTATCTTTATACTGCAAGAACCTGAGCGTTCAGAATTGCAAAGCACAAGAAAGTGTGCAGCCATGCCTCAGATTTTTGCAGCTGTGAGAGAAATCAGATTGCCTTTGAATAGCTGCTGAAGGAGAAATACAGCACTTTATCACATGTATAGGCATGCAGCTCTCTCCTGACAGCTCACTGATTTATGTTACATTTTGCATCATCATTCTTGTCTTCTGAAAATAAAAACGTAGAAGGCAGCATCTATAAAAGGCATTGTATCAAAAAGAATTTTATAGAGAAGCAATTTATCTGCTATTAGTGTAGATGGCCTTGAAACAATGAACTTAAGGAACAAAAACATGCTAGATAAATGAATTTATGCCAGCAAGCAGAAAATTATCATGAATAACATATACCAGATTGGAAAATTGTGCATTTGGAAAAAAAAAAAAAAAAGAAAAAAGCAGGTAGTTTGAAAAACTGATTTTACATGCTAACACCCAAAGTATAAATGAGAAGATGCATAATTTAGGAGAGAAATGCATCATTTCCCAAATCATTTTTTAAAATCTTGTTCTGAAAAAGGATGTTTTGTGTCCCTGCATAAACCAATGCGACATAGAAGTGCTCCACGCGTAAGTATACGCTGATGAGGTGAGATAAACATAAGTTCACGGGGACTGCTCTTGCCCTAGAATTAACAAGATCAAATATCATGCAGAAATAACCATGCTGTCAGGTCTTCAGCTTAACGCAAATCCATAAGTCTATAGCTGTATTTGCTCAGCTTTTGTTCAGCTTATCAGCTGCACCAAGCTGATAAGCACTTTCAAGAATCACAAGAGAGGGGAACGGTCATTGTAATTTAGATCTAAATCCTTCAATCCAAGATTCACTCTCACAGCAAGCAATAGCAGATTGTTAAAGAAGACTATAACATGGAAGAGGAAATAATATCCCAAACACCAGTAGATTTGCAGCTCAGGAATGTCCTAAATTAAAAGCATGGTCTCTGTATTTAATAGCCTTCCAAATATTTGTCCAATCATTTTTGGAAATGAATGAAAGTTTTACTACCTACAATTTCTTGCAGTGTTTCACAGCTTAATCCCATGCTGGGTAAGGACCACATCCTTTTGTTTGTTATAAACCTGATATTTGTTTATTTGACATCCCCTAATTCTTAGACTGGAATGGTCATTCTGTACCCACTACCTCCATTCACCTCAGATCACACAGATCCTACATCATCTCTTTCCACCATCTCTTTTCCAGACCACAGAGTCCTTTCCTAATCCTAAACCCCCTTCCCAGGTTTATTTGCCATAGCATATTCCCAACAGAATGTAGACAGACTGCATCCAGATAGAGCTGGGGATCTAGGATGGGGATGGGATGCGTCACCCCTTCCTAGTTCTCTACCCCAGGCCTCTCTGAGCTCAGGCGTCACTGCAATACCTTCCTTTAATGATAAAAAATGTATTGAGACCGTGTGTTTTCAAAACCAGGCTGAGTCTTTATTAAGAGAGCTGATTACAGCTGGCCACAGCAGCAGGCAGCCCTCCTTGTATGTGTGCCATAAAACACGTTTTTGGTACCTTTTACAAACTCTTCCCTTGCATGACCCTGACTCCTCTCTCCTAATTCCGTGCAAGATCCTACAGTGCAGTTTAGAGACTGGCACAGCAGAGGCTCAGTAAAGCAGTAGGGATTGATGGTGCAGGAAACCTCCTCCATTTCTCTGTTGATGATGAGGCCTTTCAAACAAACTCCTGCTGGTTCACACTGCTTGGGAGCATGGAGGTCCTTCACCTCCCACCAGCCATGTGGGACTCCTGGTCACACCAGCAAGCCCTAGTTTCTGCCCAAGGCAGCACTCATTTTTCTCCTCCCTGGCTGCCCTGCCCTTGACATCAGTCCCTTTGCCTTCCATTAGATAAACACTACAATTAAAAGCATTAGAAATACAGTGGGTGTTTCACCACATATTTATTTTGTGTGGGTTTCTTGTAGATAGAGAGAAAAACATGGTTTAACATGAGCTCTGTAAAGGAAAGTTATGTAACCTTCCTACATACAAAACTGTGCCGTTTATCTATTTTCGGGCTAAAGAGAAACACTTTTGTTCCCTTCCGCTCATGTCTATAAAAAATTCTCTGTGGGCACGTGACAGTGTCACACACTTGAAGGTAACGGCATCTCAAAAGACACTTTTGCATAAGTTACACAGTTACATCCTGGAAAAAAACTTGCCTCTCCGACATCTACTCAGAGATGCCTCTCTGCTTAGAAGAAATGAGAGCTTCCAATGTCCATTAGTTGTTCTTTGTTTTGTTTTCAGAAATAAAGTTGCAACTATTGTTTACAGAATGTTGTTCACACTGACAATTCATTAGATGCTTTGCAACTTGAGGCCCCAGATGTGCTCTTCCTCTAAAAAAACCGTTAACTGTTAACTGTTGAGATAAATTTACATTTATCCCTTAGTGCTTAATAGCCTCCAGTGACTTCAGTCTCCATTGATTATTTTCTGGTCTATTCTGGAATACATTATGGCTTCTGCACTAATAACCCATGGAAATAGTTCCGAGGATGTTTATATCTTTTCTGGAAAAAAAAAAATGCTTTATCTAATTTGTTTATGACTCCTTGTTTTATTTATATATATATATACACACACATGGGAATGTATTGGTATGTATGACTATACTGACCACTTATATGTACTGACTACTTATTTCCTGATTACCCTTCTTGAACAATTTATGATTTTTGAAAGGCACATGAAGAAAATGTATGTTAGAAATAAAGAACAAAGGAGGATACAAAGTGGAGAAATGGAAACCCAGGTCAAAGCATGTGTTACTATAGAATATACCTGCAGAGCAGGTTATCTTGAAGACTAGAAATTGAATTAAAGCTAAAATAGGTAGGAAGAAAGGATGACCAGTTATATTGCTTGGGCAAAAATATAGGGTCGTCTTTTCTTTAAGAGTTTTCTTTAAGCCAGGTCATTTCATGAGATGTCTGCTTGGCTACTTCATGCATCAGATGATAGCAATGTTTCCTGATTTTCTGCAGTTTCCATCAAATATACTGCTTTTCATTTTGGATCCATCTGTCATCCTAATACAAAAAAAAAAAAAAAATGCTTCTTGCTATGTGACTAAAGGCTGACTATACTGAAACTGTGAATATTTTTAAGTTCTATGAGCATACTAGTGATCATGTAAAGAACGTTTTCTGGAATTCCTTTCTTACAAATATGAATTGACCTCTTAGCTTGTTACCTCGGTAAAAGGAGCTCCACAGTCACTCACTATTCAACTCAAGATGTGTGTGTCTGTGAGCACAAGATGCAGGAGTTCCTGAAAGAGCCAAAGGACTTGAATTACAGGTAAATAGCCAATTATGATAGGATTTAGGTGGCACTTAATTCTGGAACATCTTTACTGTCCCTGTGCCTTTCTTCCCTGCTGGTCTGAGAACATGTTACAGAGGTGGATATCATTTTCCCTCTTTTTCTAACATGACTTGGAGATTGCCAGTCTGGGCAGTTGTGCAGAAAATGTACCTGCCTGTTTCGAGTCAAAACTTATTTCTGTGTTCTTTCAGAATAATTTAAAAGGACAAAAACACTTATTGCCTCTCATTTCTGCCTTCTCCCTTCTCTCTATTGTTAACTTGAGAAGTTCCCTTTTCATACTTGCCATGACATTTGCATACACCCACGTCTCTATTTATAATCCAAGGATTCAATAGGAGAAACTCCTGGTATAGTGAAGCTGCTGACAAGGCCAAGACATTCACTCTAGTACTGAGATACTAGACCGCTATTCCTGGCTTTTGCTCTGATGTGCTTAGACAAATTGCTTTACACAAAATTGTAAAACAATCCTGTCCAAGATTTCATAAATGTGTTGACCGAAAGGCTTCATCTTCACAGATGAAATATAAATGCTGTGAAGCATTTAGAATTTTAAATAATTTTAGTCGGTATATTGGACAAGAGCTTTTATGGAGATATCTTTTACATAATGCGTTTGAGGTACAAAATAAGAAAAAATTAGGCTTTAGAAGACAAGCAAAAGTACATATTTTTACTGCACTTACTATATTTTTGATATTTTCTGTTATTTTATAAAACCTACAATAACAGTGCTGTGTCTACTGTTGAATTTTCCTCATTGACTTTATTCATTAGAGTATGAAAGCCATGGAAAAAATCCATTTTACTTCATGTAAACTTTGTTGTCTTTTGGCATTATGCAAATACTCTCAATTAATCTTGGCATAATGAGAATTTTGGAAAGAGAAGGTTACTGTGAATGCTTTGATGAAGTAATAGTATGTCAACAGTCTAAACATGGCTTGATTATGGAAATGAAATTTGGTTAGGGAATTCAACTATTAAAGCAGAAAATATCTAATTAAATGGAGCCCATGCATTTAATTTGGCTTATTCTCTACACAGGATTTTTCCTCAAGTTCTGTTTAAGTAGCATTACATGGCAGCGTATAATTAAAAATCTAATACCACCTTCAAGTTATAAAAGGCATCCCACTTTTGATAGGAAATAGCAGCCTGTACAAGAGAGCATCATTAGCTGAAATGTTTTCACTCTCAAAACATATTTTAGGTGCTTATGTTCATCAAGCAGAATATAGAGTTAATCTTAAGAAAAAAGTAAAAACAATAACAAAATATATTCATAAGCATATGATGTATTTACCCATCTTCTTGATAGCAGAGGAAATGCTGTCTGTTCCCAAGTGTTTCATAAAAAGTAACATGAATATTTATATATCATAAAGTTTATACCCGAAAGCTCATCATCTACTTGTTATTTGCTATATATCATTCTCCCATTTAACACATTTCAGTAATTCAATCCTGAACCAGAAACAATAGCACATGATTTACATTTACAGAAGAAAGTCGGTACGTAGAGAGCCCCCAGACTGCTGCTCATGCTTTTTAGCCTCTAGTTCCAATGAAAGGGATGTCAAAGTAGGAACTGTATTTTTCCAAAGAAGATTAATTTATTCTCATATGCAGAGCCAAATAGAACGTTTGCCCTAATGTATTTAGACATCCTTTCATACCCACGTCCCGCTTTTGCCCTCTTGTAAGACGAAGAACCTGGTAAAATACACGAGCAGCAGTTGTGCCACCACGAAACCTCACAGCCCAAGCTACAATCTGGGATGCTAGTGCTGTTGGTGCTACAAACATAGAAGAAAAACAGATTTCATGTCAAATGTTCGTGGTTGCAGCTGGGGAATAGTATCACTTAAAGGAAAACACAGCAATACCTTATTTGGTTAAAAATGCTTTGACCAAGGACTAGTGAGCCATGGTTGTATTTGATAAGTGATATGATAAGATGTAAACAAATAGCTGAAAAATGACAATGCTTATTTCAACACTTTTAAAGCAAGGAATGTGGATTTCTTTACTTTAAAATGCTTTTGAAAATCTTTTTTTTAGCTTACTACAGTAATGCTTCGGTTTGACTTGACATAGAGTTTACATTTACCTGAAAATAGATTATTTTGGGGTTGGAGACTTGATGTTTAAATATCATAATGAAAGAAAAATGTTATAATTCTGTACATGTAGTCTATTTTTAACCTAATTGTCATGCAAGCAACAACTGCACAAAGATGAGAGACATAGACAGTCATTGCTGCTTCGCAGTAGTTTAAATTTGGCCAAACTGTTTGCAAACATATTAGCAAGAGTTTGAAAAGATTTGAAATTGTGCAACCTTCATCCAGTTTATGATGAAGCTCTTCCCAAATTCATGTACCACAGCATGCACAGAAACAAAGACTCATAGCAAATTCCTTTCAGACCACCTACAATGCGCCTGTAAAGTTCAGAACCTGAATAACTGAGCCTTAGAATAGCATAAATATTTACTAAATTGTTTTAGCTGGCTATCTTAATACCCATCCCACCCAAAAGCAATTTTTCCAGTGGAGTTTGTATCTCCAGACTAGTACTAAAGTACCAAGGATAACTAGTGCACTGGGGCATCAGGGAATTTAAAGAGTAGGAAAAACTGATGAGGAAAGAAATTAATGGTGGCTAATTCAAAATGAGACCAAAGCCATCAGTACCAAATGCACTGTGTAGAATATCTCCCCATATAGCAATTGCATTAATGAGCATGTAGTTTCATAGAACTGAGTTGCTGCAAACACTGGGCCATGATACTAATTACACCCTAGGAAATATAAACAGCTTACAAACACAGATAGGCTTTTCTAAAGCCTACAGTTACTTAATATTTAATATTAGATCCACCAGCAAAGTGAATCTGGAATGAATTTCCTTGATCCCCTGCAAATTTCTGACACCTAACGATTAACTCATACAGGTCAATGAGCAAAGGGTGCAACAGAACAGCAGCACGATGCACTGAAATGCCATCAGTAATGTGAGGGACAATTCTTCAACTCTGAAGCAGAAACCAGGTAAGTCATGGGTGATTCAGGACATGTTGTGACGGCAATTTCATACCTAAGACACAGAACCAGTATGGTGAGTAAGTATATGCCTTCCCGTTTGAAGTCAATTGAAAGAACACCAGAAGCATACCATAACCGTGCTGGAGAGCTGCCTGTATACTGGTAAACAAAACAGGCCCAGGAACCAGGGCCTTGGTGACGTGGAGCAGCTGCTTCCACGCTGCAGAGCACCGACTGGGCCGGAGCATTGACCGGGCCAGAGCATCCTCTGGCCATGCTGCTTAAATTAAACAGTGTTAATAATGTGCCCGAAATCCAGAATTAACTTGTTGATGTTGTTTGACTGCTCTGATGCTTCTGTTAGCACTCCCTAAATTCCCAAAGGTTTGGGATGTAGCATGGACCAAGAACCATTCCAGACAGGCACTTCAGATGCAGACACCGAGCTTCTGACAGTAATAGCATGAAGTGAAGGTATGTGATGCATGACCTTGAGGGAATGGCATGGGGAAATGGCCTAAAGGAGGAGCACTTAGAGAATTAAATTTGAGTTGTGACCCTCTTTTATTTTACAGAAGGTACACATCCATTGGATCTAGTCTTAGCTCCTATCTTTGCCTTCAATAGAAACACATTTAGTATGTAAAGATACTTGGGAGGCTTTTCACGGTGTATTTGTAAAGGGTTTTCACATTAGGACTCCAGTATCAGCTAAACACATTAGTGTTATACCTAATAACTATAAATTTAAGACAAGTTATAATGCAAGGTTGAACATACCATGCTCCTTATTCCAGATTTGCTTTAAAATGCATGAAATATACTTCTGATGGACACATAAATAATACTTCCTCGTATATGTACATCTTTCTACTAGCTCCAAGGACAAAAATATTGAAAATCCATTAAGCTTTGGAAATGGGACTGTAACTGATCGACCAAGAAAATTAATCATATAGTGCAATGAAGGATGAGCATCAAACAATAAATCAAGATTTGTAGTACTGGGATAATCATTTGCATTTGTGAGAATAAGAGCAGAACTGCAGCTCAAAACAAGAATCTATATAAAGAGCTCAATGGTCATCTTTTATAAAGAAGAATATTAAAAGGCAAGCATAAATATTTACCTTGTGACAAGTACGCCAGTAAGAGTCTTGGGGGCTGGGAGGGGCTGGAGGAAGCTGACTATGTCCTTGGGCTGTCCTTTGGGAGCTCTGTGAAGCCAAGACAGACCTATATAACCATTCTTATGTCTTCTGTGTTCTACATTCCTATAGTTTTCACCAAAATTAACAAGTAAACATCAGTATGCTCAGCAAAGCAACAGAACAGCAAAGTTATCTAGACTAGAATTTCAGGAAGAGAGAAACACAGGAAGTATTTATTTGGAACAACACAGACAGTTCAGTATGATCCATGGCCACAGTTTTCTCCCTGATGTCTCATCTAAACTCATTTTTGCTAACCATTTTTTACAGGGCAGATTGCTTCCCTGCCACCATTGCCTATTCAAATCGCTGATAATGCAGGTGGACCTCTGTTTATTCCTTTCTCCCTGTTTTTTTCTACGTGTTGCTTGGAATAGGAGATACCAGCTGCTTTATCTTTGTACTGCAGCCAAAACCATAGGAATACAGAAAGGAAAAACAATGCTGCCTGGCTAGATATGCAGATTGAATCCTTAATATGATGCATTACCTCTTAGACCCATAACAGGTGGTTCAAAAAACTGTTCCTCCTTTTCACTGTTGTGATTGCCAGGCAGCCCTTCTTTGTGCTTGGTTTTGGAAAAAGCATAATGACAAATCTCTTCCCAGAGATTTGTCTTTTCATTTATTTTGATTCATTCTGTGTTTACATCTGCTTTCAGTCTTTATGTCTTCTCCTTTGAGAATTTATCCAAACCACTTAAGTAGCCAAAAAAATAGACTAGGAATTTTGTTTTATGGTCTCTTGTTTCAAATAAATAAATAAATAAATAAATGAGAGAGAGAGAGAGAGAGAGAGAGAAAGAGAGAAAGAGAGAAAGAGAGAAAGAAAGAGGGAAAGAAAGAAAGAAAGAAAGAAAGAAAGAAAGAAAGAAAGAAAGAAAGAAAGAAAGAAAGAAAGAAAGAAAGAAAGAAAGAAAAAGAAAGAAAGANCCCCTGAAAGATTTGTGAAGTACCAAGTATAACCACACCAGATGTGAATAAGAAACAGAACTCTCCAATCACCTACGATTGCAAATTTATTTCACTGGGATAAGAAGTTTTTTTTTTCTTTGTGGATTCAACATAGTTTATTACAGTTCTTAAAATGCTAGAATTTCTAATATATCTTTTAGTGTCCTCAAGTGAAAAGACCTATATGTTCAGGAAAGCGTAGAGTTGAGTGTGTCCTAACTCAAACCTGTGGTAAGTTCTTTTGGGCAAGTTTCTAAAAACTGCTTATCACTTCATACTCTCCTCCAATGTAATTTTTGGCATTAGACATCATCTTTCCAGCTCCACATCTAACCCTGCACACTTTGATGAAACTCTGAATACACATTTTTAAATAGTCTTATTTATGAAGCAGCTGGGAGGACCCACACAGCAGACTAAGCACACGAGATCTACACCTGCAAAACTGCACGTTTAGTGCAGAATCCCACGCAGCAGTCAAGGGTGCCATTAAACCATGCTGACAGATGTGCCAACCCCTGCCAGCTGTGCAGGCAGCTGTGCAGGCAGAAAGGCGTCAAAATGTTATAGTGGCACTTCCTTCAAGAAAAGTAAATACTAGAGCCACTGGCAAAGACACATATGTGTCTTCTCAGGTCTGGCTTCCAGGACAGTTCTACTTTGCCATTTCCACCCTGAGACACAGTGACAGGTAACATCTGAAGATCAGTCTAGGCTTTAGATTTAGCTGGGAATGTCCATTTTCCCATGCACAGGAATCACCTTTGCCCTCTCTACACATTGTTAGAAAGACTCCTTGGGACATACAATGCACAAGGAAGAAATCTGTGGGATTTGACAAAATTCGGTAGGTATTCTGACACCTTTACCTGAGCGTTTACTTTTAAAAAAGTTCATTTGGGAGGTACAAGATAGTTTATTCCAGTGATTTCTTTTTTTTTTCTTTGCTACTTCTTGGTTTATTCCTTTACTGTGGTGTCTATTCCATTTCCTAAGCCCCTTAGTTTAAATTTGAGGCTTAAGAGCTTCCAGATGCAGTTTTACTGCTCCCCTAACCCCATAATGAAAACTAAAAGACACTGTCGAATCCCTGTTGAGGCACCACTATCAATAAGTTCAGCAAATGCCCATCATAAAGCTTTTACTGCTGACATAAATAAATAAATAAATAAATAAATAAATAAATAAATGTGACCTGGACAGATACAGGACAAAGTGCAACAAAAGTTTAATAGTAGTAGATTCACTCTGGGGGTGTTATGCTGCTTCCTGAGATCTTTTGCTTAAGATATGCAAAAACACACACAGGGCATACTTTGGCAAGTAAAACATTTCATATGCTAAAGAAATGAACTACACTTAGTCAGCTGCAATTCAATTACGTTTGTACGCTAATTAAGGCTGCTGTGAAAATTCGCATACTGCTTATTCCTACAGCAAAGTATTAACACAGCTTTACTTTGATTTCCAATAGTCTTTCTATAAAGTCAGTTTACAGCATCTTGGTTTATAACAACAAAGAATTTAAGAAAGTAGTTTATTTTCCTACTATTATTCTTTAACTGTAGTAAAAGATAAGATTCAAACTCATCTTCCTAGCAGAATGTAGTATGTCAGCTTCACTCTCTCAAAGTGCTTTTCAACCCTTGAGGATTTTTTTCTTCCTCTTACGAAAACTGAATACATTTTTTTTTAGTCCAGATATAATATGATTATCTATATCAAATAATATATCTTTTTTTTTCTGAAGATTTTAAAGCTAAATCCTGAGTCAGAAAATGTCTCTGAAGACTGAATTTATTCTATAATGTCAAAACATATAGCGAATATAATTGACTGAATACAAAATTTTAGCTGTAAGAACGAATGGATTTGTAGGGTTACAGCAAATATTCCTGATCAGTCTCAAATAAGTCAGAATTCAGGGCAAGGTGTAAGCCAGTTTCCCTAAAAAGAATGGATTTTCTCAGGGTTTAATTAAACGGAGAAGATTTCATCTGTGCAATAACCTTCAAATCAGAATATTTCAGTGAGAAGGACCTAAACACAACATTTGAAAAATTGTTAAATTGCTTCAAAAAAAAAAATCATATGAACTGTAACTGGCAGAAGTCTCCCTCCCAAATGCCTGTGTGTGTGTGTACAGGAGAGTGGTGGTAGGAGAAGTCACTTCTCCGAGATCCTCCTCAATAAGGCTGCTCTCCACACCTCCAAATTCTCCAAGTTTCGCCTCACCCAGGACCTTGCTGACCTCAGCCCTGGACAGAGTCCTCCATGGATTTCCCAAATAGGAGAGAATCTAATAACATCAGTCAATCCTCATTCTGTGTAGATTCCTTCAGTCACAGCATTACAGTAAGGCACAACTTGTCACTAACAATGATTTTGTCCTCTTTGCAGGATTTTGCCAACCTAAGCACACTGAGCAAGGCTCTCCTATGCTGCTCTCCCTCTTTTAGCAGATCACATCAGGATTTAATCCTGTTAATCCTGACAATGCACTGTGCTGCATTCTTCTCCCCTCTGTCCCGTGATCGCCTCTTTAGTTTTCTACAGATTCTCCAGGTCCATCTTTCACTCATATGGGAGTATGTAGGTTAAAATGTCTGCAGTTTTTCCCTTGGTTGTTCAAATTCTCTTTTTTACGCTCAGTCAGATCTCAGGTCACTCCAGCTTTTGAGCTATTCATTAAAATTTTCTCCAGCTGAACCTTCCGGATGAGCACCAGCTGTTGATGTTGGACACTGCCTGGCCTCTCCCTTGAATGAGACCATATAACAGTACCCACTTCTCTTGCTAGTGTAAATTCAATCCACACTAGGTTAATCCAAGGTGACAGTTTACAGCAAAACATGTAGCAGTGGGCAGCCAGCCTAGCAAAGGAGGAGGACATCGGTCAGATCAACAGTGCTTGTTCTACTTGTTATTGGACAGATTTCAAAAACCTGTCCCTTAAAACTGAAATTTTTTCCTTCCTTCTCACTCCTGCCTGGCACCCCTACCAAGACAGAACAGGTTATAATGCTCAACAATTTCCACAAAAAGACATATTCCTAGCACTCTGTAATATTCCACTTATTGTTCCTTTTCATTTGAATTAAACCACCCACTGAAACAGGAGTCATACATCTTCTGACACTAAGGAAATAACATATCAGGAGGCAGAAAACCTCCAGTTTTTGGAAGATGTTCTTAGGATGCTGGAGATCATGGGAAAAGCTGGTTTCCAAAGTCAGCCTTTCTCAGTGTAATTGTTCTGGAAAGTTCTCTTGAAATAAACAGGGCACCATTAAAACAGTTTGCAAAGAGTGATTCAGTAGAAAAAAAAATAATAATAACTCTTAAAAAACTTTAATTTCATTTTGACCTATTCAAACTATAACACAAAATGGGGAAATCTATTAGAGATGGACAGGAGTTTATGCAATAGCAGGGTGCGATCTGCTTAGGCCACCCAGCATAGGTTCAGAGATGTGAAGATACAGACACCTTACAACATCTGTGTGAATGAATGGTTACAAAGGATATAATTACACAAGTATCACAAAGGAGACTTGCGTGTTATGTAATGAATCATGAAGTGCATATGTAGGAGCATAGTGAGTAGAGATTTTCTACCTAGACAATTAAACTTTTTTTTTTTTTGACAGTCCCCATTCCCCTGGCTGACAAGAGAGCAAAGCCTCTACAAACTGCGTGAAGGACAGATACACTTTTGTATTTCCTACCTGCAAAGGCCTATGAAATTAAAAGAAATAATATGAATCTCAAAGGACAAAGCAGGTTAACAGTCTGCAAGGGAGAAACTCACACTGCTGGCTCTACAGCTTGGCATACATATCCCTTTTCATCTTTAATTTCTGTGGGTCTTTGGAAGAATAGAGATGAAGCATACATAATTGCATTATGTCACAATTTTACACTTAGCATCTGGCAGTGACTCTATACCCTAAGAAAGAAATTCAGATATGACAACAACAATGAATCAGATTCTCATCATCATTAAATGGGATTTTCATTGCTGTAATTTTCAATACTAATATACTGTCATTCTGATATCAGCTGATTCAGGATGTGAATAGCTAGATCCAGCAGATTTGGATGATTTCATACATCATTAAAATTCAAAGAGGAAGCTGAAATTTTACTGAACCCTTTTGAAAAAGTAATGTTAGAACAATCAAGAAATTTTGTTCAGTAAATAAAACTAGCTTTGTTAAGTCTTTCCAAGGTGAATAGGCAGTTTCACACCTGTTAAGTAACCTGATGTTTTAGGTTACTGACTTCTTTATTTAAAGGCCAAGATGCAACTTCTTTTTTTTATGGCTATACAGCATTAGATATTTAAATTTTTGAGACAGTCAGCCTTTTGCGTATGTGTGACATTCTCCATCATCAGACATGAGTAGCAGCTGTATGTGTTAGCCTCTACAGCCATCACAGTGTAGCTATCCCACCACCCAGAGGAAACAAATCTCTTAGTTACCTTGTTTATCAGGGCTCATCAAAAGCACTATAAAATTACAACATGCAATAAGGCATTCAGAGAAGAGAGAAGGGTAGGTGGGTGTTTCTTTTTAGATCTTAAAGCATATTGAAAGCTTTGAATGCCACTACCAGGATGGAAAAGCAAGTGCTATAATCTAGTTACTCCAGCTGTCTCGATGACAAGGTCAGAAAAAGAGTGAAGGGAGTACCATCCTCTTTTGGCCTCTCTTTCTGAATTTTTGAATAAATTCTTCTTAGCTCTTCTGACTTAAAATTACCTTTCCTATGTTTCTTTTTTTTTTTTTTTTTTTAATCATGAGATATCTAGAGAGCATGAAAATAAACAGAGGTTTGAAAGAGTTAGGAATAAACAAATCTGTGAATTCAAGGACAGCAGATGTTGATCTCTCTACCTGGCTTAAACAAGGAGAAAAACATAATTCCACATGCATCAGGTGCTCATCTACTCACAAATTAAATGTTCTTGGAGAAGAGTTAAACATAACTGCAAGCACAGAAGCTAACTGGTATGGACTAATACACGCCCACACTGCTTATCTTGCTCTTCCTCTGTAAGAGGATGGCTGCCTTCTAAGTGCCTTTGGAAAGGCCTGGCCCATGCTGGCTCTGACACCAAGCTCTGCCATGGTTTGGGAGAGCTCCAGGTGGCAGGGAGCAGGATCATGGCAGGGAGCCAGTTAAATAGCTAAACAGTATGGTTGATCAAACTCCAGCACTGGTGATGTCTCAATCTACTATTATTGACAAAATTGTTATTACCTTCATTCTCCTCTGCCATTTCCATCCACTCAGTCCATTAAATATGTCAGAAACCCTTCTGGACAGGCTATTCAAGAGATAGGGACACATTCAGACCAGACAGGGACCTGCAGAGTGTTTTCAGTGGGCTCTGCAGGATCATTTGTATATTTAGAATGAGAGTACCTTCAGACCTCTCTTCTGACTGTGCTTTTCTTGCCCTGGACTGGGTGAATTCTCACAAATATGAAAATTTCTGCATCACTCTAGACCTAACAGAAAACTTATCCTCTGATTCTTCTCATTCATCTTCTGCGTATTTTAATCCCAAAGAACTAAACTAATTAAAACTGATGTTATGAATTTAAATGTAAACTTCAATGTAATGCTTTGTCAGGACTATTTAACACAGAACCGTCATCTGATGACATAGCTGTGGTGTTCCTGAGAAGACTGAGTTTCTGCTTTTCCTCATACAGGGACATCTACCACCTCAGAGTCAGCTCAGTGCCTTGTTGGCACTGCAAAAAATGGATAAACAGGTCCTCTGAGTGGATACCCGTTACTGCTCTTTCCTTCCCACTTGTCTGTCTCATCTGTCCACATTGTAAACTCCTCTGAGCAAACGCTAGCTCTTACTCTATGACCAGTATTACCATGACAGTTACAATAAAGTCTGTCCCCTTCTGAAGGTAACCCACCTGATGGTTTGTAGAAGAAACACGTGTGTGTGGAGAGAGATTCTGCCAGTTATTATATAATTCGTAGTCCTGTTGTCAACATAAGCAAAAACTGGATCAGATCCGGAAGGAATGGCATTGTTCCTCTGGCCATAACTTCTGCTGAGAGAAATTTTCATGAGCACTTCTTCAGTTCATTTCCTGTAGACTGTACAGGAACTGACAAGTACACAGACCAAATGGAAAAGATCCCAATTCTATTTAATGGCATGATTCTAAGGTGAATAAATTGCATTTAAATTGAAGCAACTAAGAACAGAATCCAGCGAACTGTATCAAGCCCAAGGCCCATAACCTTTTATTCCTTTCAGATCATAAGTTATGTTATTTCTCATTACATTACAAAAACTGCGCAGTCTATATTCTTCTTGTGCTCACATCTGTCTTTCAATTGACAATGTCAGTATCATGGTAAGTCCATTACCAGAATATATGCTACCAAGTACTCTATTTAAGAGAAGTTTATTCTTGACAGATTCAAATACTTTCAGGCTTGATGTTATTTCCATTTTGTACATTGGAATGGTGCCAAATAGTCTTGTATAATAAAAATACCAGCAATGAAATGATGGGTTTTTGACTTTGACAGTAGAGAAAGAAAGGAAAGTAGTAATCAGGAGTTCAGTTAGACTTTGTAACACCCTATGAAGAATATTTTTGCTCTGGTGGTAAAAGACGCTGTTACAATGCACCTGGACCTGATTCTTTCTGCCTTTCTTTTATTTCATAAACCAAGGAGAGTCTGCTACCCACAGCTGCATTGTCCTATATTTACAATGTCATCAGCAAGAAGATCAGCTTCCTTTTACGTAGATTTACCACAGTTTTGTTGAAAATAAAACCTTTGACCACTATTAAAAAACTAGTCTGCACATTCTTTTGTATTCTGCTGTCACAGGACTGATGGGCTCATCTTTTTCTATGAGTTTATTAGCTCTCTGTGCTACTCACTAGCAATTTGTTCTTTTATTCAAACCACTGAGAGGATCAGCCAAGACCACACTCTTCCCTCTCACAAAATCCTGGGAAAGCTGATTGCTGCTGAGGATATTAAAAATGCAAACAGAAAACACAAAAATGGCAAAAATACATCAAAAAAGAAGTCCTTTCCTCCTGCAGAGAAACTGCAGTCATTTATAGCCCAGTTAAGACCTCAAGCAAATCACCTCAATCACAGCTTGTTATCAGCCCTATCTCTCTTTCAGATGGGTTCACTCAAATGAGAAACAGTCATCTTCATTTGTACCTCTTCATCTTCATCTTCATTTGTACCTCTTCTGCATGCCAATGACCAAACAATTGTCTTCTCTTTATCCCGGGCCATTATCTGGCTCTTCACCCAATAACCAAAAATCCAGATCTCTCTAGTACCAGATTTAGTACCAGCTACTTCGCTCAGGTCCTTTTTTTTTTTTCCGAGATACAGTGGCAAGGATCACGGTGGGAGGGGTGATATGCAATTCATCAGGCTCAGCAGGGCTCAGCCATCCAGCTGTTGGAGTCCATAGACTGAACTGCGGCTGGTTGTGTCTCAGGTTTCCCATTAGTGATTTACAATGCATCCTCTAGGCCTATAGCCTAGCCACTCATATATATTTCAGTTCTTAATGACACATACCCTTTCTTCAGCCGACAACTTCACCACATTTCCCCTGCCATTGAGTTAGTCTGACTTTTGATTACGCATACCTGTAATGTTAACTGCACTTAGGAATATCCTTAGACTATGCCCCAGATATTCCTTCTTCACTCCCCTTCCAAGTATGATGTTATATAAAATCATCAGGTCTGCATTAGACTGAAAGTCGTTCTCTTTGACACTCTGACAGGTACCCATCCTCCCACAATCTCTGAGAGATTTTTGGAAGCCTCTAAGCTAAGGGCTTGGTGTTGCCCATCCTCTCAATGCTACTTGTGATTTTACAGGTCTCAGCATCTTCCACCCTTTTCCTGGGTGCTCGTAAAGTCCTTGTCTACGTATTTGTTCAAAATACGGAAACTGCTCCTGGTTATCTTTAAACATCCTGTGAGCAGCCTTCTAAAATGGAGGAAGTGGAAATGCTAAGAATTAAGTTCACCATGGCTAAAGGGAAGCATAATAATGTTCACTGTTTTACTTTCTATTCTTTCCCATCTATTTCTAGTCTATTTTCTTTTTGATTGCTTTGGATATTTTCTGTGGTTATGGCAAAACATGCCTTCCTGTCTGGTATCCTGAGGTGCCGGTTAACTGCTGTCATTTAATAGGGTATATATATTGCATTGCATAGACTTTTTCAATTTACAGATTAAGTTAAGATTCTATTTAATCAATATAGGATCAAGGCTTTCAATTGCAAGCAATTTATAGCAGGAATTTTCCCTAACTAAATCACTAGTTTGGTTATGCTCTCTGGTCTAAAATATAACTGTGGGAGAAATAGGAGCTATGCAAAAAAGAACATTGTTTTTTAGCATTCACATATAACACTGCAGAGAAAAAAGGGCTATGCATGGGTATTTTTCAATAAAATTCTGTATGGAAACAGGGATTCTTATAGTACCATATCCCCTTACAATGGAAAAGTAATTCATGTGATAGAGATGAAAATTTCTGTTCCTTTTTTCTGATGTTTTTTATTACATTGGTTCTTTCAGATGACGTTTACTTTTTTTTTGAATTTGCTTTTTTTTTTTTTTTTTTTTTTTTTTTT
>VZSV01000042.1:3606121-3646893 GCA_013398735.1 Nothocercus julius
ATGGGCTCCTGGCTGCATCAGGAGGAGAGTTGCCAGCAGGTGGAGGGAGGGGATCCTGCCCCTCTGCTCAGCTCTGGTGAGGCCACCCCTGGAGTACTGGGTGCAGTTCTGGGCTCCCCAAGACAAGAGAGACGTGGAGCTTCTAGAGAGGGTCCAGCATAAAGCGACAAAGATAATTAAGGGACTGGAGCATCTATCTTATGAGGAAAGACTAATAGAGTTGGGCCTGTTTAGCCTGGAGAAGAGAAGACTGAGAGGAGATCTGGTCAATATGTATAAGTACCTGAGGAGTGAATATAGGGAGGATGGGGCAAAACTCTTCTTGGTGGTGGCCAGTGACAGGACAAGGGGCAATGGATACAAGTTGAAACACGTTCCATCAAGTTCCAAGCAAGTTCCATCTCCATGAGAGGAAGAACTTCTTTGCTGTGAGGGTGCCAGAGCCCTGGAAGAGGCTGCCCAGAGAGGCTGTGGAGTCTCCTTGTCTGGAGATCTTCCAAAGCCGCCTGGCTGCCACCCTGTGCCCCGTGCTCTGGGTGTCCCTGCTGGAGCAGGGGGGTTGGACTAGACGGTCTCTAGAGGTCCCTTTCAACCTCAACCATTCTGTGATTCTGTGAAAGTGGTTCTTGCTGCATTATTTGATCTGCATCTGTACTGGCATTATAAATATCTTTCTGCTCTTCACTCAGAAAGTAACTAACAGGATGATCTTGTACTGGGATTTGAAATGAGAACATGTTTGTTCCACAGTCCCAAACCAGTCTTTGGAGGGCTGAAATTGTGAGTTCCTGTTTCGATTGATTTTCTAAGAGTCTGACTTTCTGAAAAATATGGACTACAAAACAGCAATAGGCTATATTCCGTTCCCAGTGGCTGTGGCCTGCAATTTGCTGTGATATCATAACAGGATAACAAACAGATGGCACCAGGACTCCACTAAGTAGAAGAAGGGAAACAATTCCTCCAGGCTTTGCGTTGCCCACTGAATATCTTTTCTCTCCGCATTGACTATATGAAGTGCCTAGGGAGACTGGCCTTTTCGCTGAAATGCCTACATTTAGCTGCTTTAAGTTCAGTGGTATGATTCATAAGATAGCTAAGAGTGTGAAAATATAGCAGGACAAATGCCGACTCATGGCAACATATATAACTTTCTAGGCTTTTAAAAGATATGAAGTGTACCTACATTTTGTTGCCTGTGATACAAGGTAGACATTAGAAGGACAGGGAGACTCTTATCAGTCATCTGGTACTGATAAGAAATCTCTCATCAAAGATGGATTTTCTTTTAATTAGAAAATGTTATTACATCTTCCAGTAGAGGTTTGAATGACCCATATATATCTCTTCCACTGATAAACGAATTGATGTAGATTATGGCCTTGTGCCAGCTAAAATTCAGCAGAACAATTTCTAAGACCATGTGTATAATCCTAATAGACCGTTTGTGTAAGTCCACCCCGTGAGTCACATTGTCACTTGATCCTTGGGAAAAGCTTAAGAAGGACCAAGGAATGGAGAATTACCCAATGTTCCTAAAACAGTGCTCGATCAGTAAAGTTGTAAAGCATTGAGCTCAGAGATGAAGATTAACATCTCTTCAGGAACAGGGAGAAATTGAATCCTTCTATACCCCCAAAAAACTTTCCACCTCTCAGTCAGATACCCTTTTTGTTCCCACTTCCAAAAATGTCTCAGAAAACCCATCACTGGTTTGCTTAATGATCTCTCTGCCCAGGGCTGCAGTGCCCAAAGACTTAGGTGGCCCAGACTGGCATCATTCTGGGGCCAAGGAGAGGATTTGTCTTTTAAAACCAATTCCACTTTGACAGGTTTGGACGTGGAGAGAAAGGGCCCTGTCAGCCCCCAATCAAGTGCCTTGGCAGAATTTCTCTGCATACTGAGTGTTTCATAGGTTAGCTAGGAAAGGCAGCAAGTGTTAGCTTATCAGCAAACGCAATGATTTTCAGCTGCTTATAACAGAAAAAGTAGATCTATTTCTTAGTCAAAGAATAAAAGCAAAAGGACCTCATTTTCGTCTTCATATTTTTACTCGCCTCAACAGAAAAATTCCACAAGGACCTTAAGACCATCAAACTGTTTTTGCAGTGACTGGAGTAGTTACATAATTGTGAAGAAAAGGCATATATTTCTTTTTCCTCATTTTCTTAAATTAAGTAGAGCAAGTGAGTCTCAGGGAGAAGAATACATGTTAAAATCCTCAAAAAAAAAAAAAAAAGATAATTTTAGATATGACAGAAAACAAAGGTATGACTCTGAGTCTTGCATATCATGTCCTTTTATAACCCGCTGTGTCTTAAATAAAGTACAGTCCCATGTTATGAATTCCCCAACAGCAGATCTTGTTTTAGAGGGTGCTGCCCTCCATCCTAAACATTTTACCCACCACTGAAGTATAACCATGCCAGGGATCTTCAGCATATATATGTACAGACTTTTAGAGAAAAAAATAACTGGCAGGGGGGAAATGACAGCAAGTTCATTGAATGCCTCATCACCGATTTCTTATATTCTCTAAAGGAGCTAGTGCAGCAAAAGCACTTTTTGAATGAGTCCTTACATTTTCTAAGCGTTTTGAGACGGGAAGGCAGCCTGCCAGGAGCTCGTGATGGCTGACTTGCTTCTCAGGTGGCTTGGTGCATTGGTCCAGCAGCCAGCAAAGCAATGTATCCACTAGGATAGTGGGTAGGGATTGTAGATGGCTCGGGGATCTGCCCCCACTAGTTTAGCAGGAATTCTGCAAGGGCATGAGTGACAGGGCATTTAAAATGGTCATGTCAGGCAACAGAGGCCTAATAATCAGTTTGAAAATTGATAATTAAGAAAAGTAAAAGGCCAAAAGGCTCTCCAATGAGTCTTTCCTCAGCTTGGGGGCTGTTCAGATTGCAGAAAATGGTATTTGGGCTTTTCTCTGCTAGCTCTAACTGGGTACAAATGGTCCTCAGGTTAGAGTGGGGACACCACAAAGGAAGAAACAATAATAATGTTGCTAAGAAAGAGAAAAAAAATAAGATTAGCAGAAAGAAATGTGGGGAATTTGGGAATGAGAGTGCAAGAGGGTGGCAAGAGTCCGCAAAGAAGAGGTTTGGTGGAAGGGCAGAGACTCCACGCCTCCAAGAATGCCGACATCCAAGATGAGGAACTGGGACTGTCATCTAGAGGTGGATGTCAATTCCCTGCTTCTGGTCATAACAAGGAGGGGAAAGACACCAAATGACAATGTTTTGGGGGTCAAAATGAAGATGTTTTGTCTGGCTGTGCAGCAGGGAAATATTTGTGACACACCAAAACTTTGACCAGATTTATTCTACTTTAAAACTGATCTCTATTTCCTGATGCTGGTTTTCATCAAATGTCCTCTGATGAGTTCCTCAGTTTTTCTCTTCAGTTTTATTGCCTATTATTTAGCCTTGTTTTAAATAAGTATGAAATGTAGCCAGTGAAAGTTTATAGACCCTCCAGGGTATCCCCCTGTCAGACAACAATTCACTACAAGCATCCTTAGCTTCCACTAGCCAAAAATATGTATTCAATCAGGATGGATGAGAAAGTTTTCAAAACTAACACCAGGATATAAGCATTTTCTTCATTAAAATAAATAAATAAATAAATGGGTTTTCATTCTAGAGAGAAACATCCATAAATCAATCAATGGATGGTAAAATGCACAATGCAGCATGAAAGAAGAGTCCCAAAAACAAGAGGAATGAAGAGAATTATGTCAGAAAATAGCAATACAGATGGTAGTTGTGATTGTGAAGTTTAAAATGCAATAACTCCTTTAACGTCAGAAGCGGTGGGGGGCAAGCTTTTAAGAATCACAGAGGCTGCAGCTTTTCATGAGAAGCAGCAGCTGTTTCAAATACCCAACTGTAACCAACTGAGAGAACAGAAAGTTCGGCCTTAGTCCTGGAGCTCTGTTTGTTTGAAGATAATATGAAGCACAAACAAATGTCATAATGATCTGGCTTTCTGCAAAATTGTATTATCCTTCATAATTTTAAAGTGAGTTAAATGGAATTTCTTTTGAGAGTTTTTTTCAGGACTGACATTTAAACACAGACTGTATTATTTATGCAGTTCCTCAGACCATTTGTCCGTTAGCTATGCTTGAGGACTATGGCTTCAAAAACAAGCCATGCCAACATCAGATTGCTCAAGAAAAGTAATAGATAGCAAAGGAGATAATACAGGTGTGTTTTTTTCAAGGACATTTCTTGATTATAACACAAAGGTAAAATGCATGACTTGAAAATAGCAAGAATACTTGATGACCTTCAGAATCGACAAACATTTACAGCCACTGCTCTAGTTTTTAACTGGTGATGAGGATATTCGGTAACTTGCAGGATAAAGCCTGTGAATTAGCATCCATTCACCCATAGCGTCGTAAGAAAACATTAAGCTGTAATTGAACTCTTACTGTAAGCCAGGTGGATTTCTAGGTGGATTTAAACATGCCTCATCAATTTTGTAAAAAATTATGTTGGTTCCTCAGGAAATAAAGCATAATGAAAACTGGCTAGATTGTTTTTAGATGGAAAAGCTGCCAGATTTAATTTCCAGGCGCTCCCAAGACTCACATGACTTTATAGTGAAAGCTGTTATACTGAATGTACAGATGTCAGACGTAAAGATCTAGGCTTCTTTCCTTGTGAGCATGTTGCCCTGGTGTGCCTGATCCTTCCTCCTTTGATCTCTTTTGACAAGGAAGAAGTAGCAAGACGCAAAGCCTCTTCTCCACTGTTATATCCAAAGGCATACGAATAAGGAGAAGGTGCATCAAGGTATGGAGATGTGTAACTACTCTCCAGGCACTTACCCACCTTTGAAATCCATGATTACCAGGTGCTTGGGTGTCTGTGGTGATGAGTACAAACAAGTTACAAAGTCCTCAAAGGATTCTTCTTTTATCAGTATCTGCTGGAGAAATGCAGCAGAGCTTTCATGCTCAACCAGACAGGGTATGCTTAGACTTTGTCAGCCAACTGTCTTTCAAGATTATCTTGCTCTAGATGTTATGAGGTAATTAACCAATATAATATTCCCATTCTATCCAAATGCCAACTAAAATCACTGCTTCAAGCCATGCTATGCATTCACGATGAGGCAGCCCATGATCAATGAAGGTAGATCTTCAAGGTACTGTCAGATGAAGACAGGAAGGAAGACTCAGAGAAGCTGGAGATAAGTATACACATGGATATGAGGAAGGAGGTAAGGATGAAAGGCAGAATGTTCAGTCTTCTTATACAGAGGTAATGCATATGTCCCACAAACTCCTAATTTCCCGGATTACTGATGTGACTTGCATTAGGACAAAGCTCACATATGGCCACATATAGCATCTAGCTTGTGGGTCATTAATATCTTACAGTGTGGTCTCTCTGCTGCTTGGAATTGAGCACAGCCTAAGAAAATAGGACTAAATCAACAAGATTTGTTCCTGGTAACACAGTCTCACTCTTCATATTCAGCAGTAGGATAAATGCTCAAAGAATCTTTTACTGAATGTGCTCCAAGAATAAATCCATTCCAAGAATTCATAATCTGCTCCATTCTATTCCCAAAGGAGAAAAACTGGCTGAAACTAACAGGTTATTCATTTTGCTTTGCAGGAGTTTTAGGATGGATTCCTCACAAAGTACCAAGTCACGCAGTACTGTTGGACCTCTCTTGCTCTGTAAGTTTTCTTGTGGCCATTCTCACACCACCATCATGGTTATGTTGTTTAGTTCTGAGGTCTGCTGAGATCCCTTCAGATGGAGGAGTAAAAGACAGTACATTCATATTGCATGCTGCTACAAGGATAGCATTTTGAAGAGTTGCAGACTGCTTTCACTCTCCAAAAGGGCAGCTGTACACCGTGTGCATTTTTATGGATGATCTTTGCAACTTGGTGTTTTTCTTGGTGTTTTTTTGCACTGTCACTTTCAGGCCCTGGGAATCTGAACTTTACAGCAAGAAACAGGGCCTCACTCAGTCTCGTGAAGCCAAGAGCTACATGAGCCTGTTATTTTCTACAGCTCAACATGGCACTTGGCGCCTCTCCCACCCTTGTAGTTGTCTTCTATCCACCTAGCCCTGATTGCTTACTCTGACTCCTACTGCCAAAGCCTTATGTCCTCATTCGGCCTGCTTCATATGCAAGATTTACCCCAACGCACAGACCTTCTGGCTTTGGCCTGGACCCCTTGATCCCTCCTGCTTAGGTATGGTATACAGTATACAGTGCTATCTTGGCTATTTTCCTCACTGCCCCAAATTTCACTATTCTTTTCCTTCCATCTAGCTTGAAATGAGCCTTGTTTTTTTTTTTTTCCTGTTCCCAGGCTTGGCTTGTCTCTGCTTACCTTACCTGGATGCTTTAGTCTATCCCTGCTCTACACATTGCATCAGGTTCCTCCTAATGGCTACGTCTACAGAAAATCCATTTCCCTTCCTGTCAAAGATTTTGTTTTCTTAAAACATTTCAAGGTCTTGGGCAAAAAAGCTTTCTGACAGGTAAGTATTAGAAATGAAAGCCAAGGCACAAACATTTTGACAGCTTTTCTGTTTAATGATAATGTTGCCTTCTTTTTCAATGATTCAGCTCTTTGTACCAGTAACACTTTTCCATTTGGCTGCATTTAAAGAACAATCAGAACAGCAGGTGCCAGTCCTCCCTGAGTGCTCCCTCTGGGCCAATATCATCTACAATTTAACCATGCGTACCCCTCAATTCTCTTGTTTGGTGTAACTTACTGATATAAGATACTTTCTTCCAAGTCTGTCTTTTCTTATCTACTGTAATATTTTATCATATTCAATATGTGTCCAAGCACAGAATGTAAGCTCCATTCCACCCAACTGTGTTTGCAAAGTAGATATTTCTATCATCTGAGCTGGGCATATACACCATCTCTATAATTTGAAAGCTAGATTCTTACTAACCTTTAGGAAGATGATGTCTATTTAAGGATTTAAACTCTGGAATTTAAACTCTAGTCATACCTACCATGTAAGCCTCTAAGCCATTAGGTGAGATGAAGACCACCTCAAATCCCTACAAACTTTTTTGTGACGTAATGGGGGATACCTCACAAGCACTGAAGAATCCTGTCTCTTGAAAATTCAGAATTTCATCACCTCCATCAAAATAACACCACTAAGGTAATGGTGACCACCTAAAGGCTTCCATGTGGTCTGCTGTTAGACACATGTGGGCATATTCGTGTAGTCCACATTCTACTCACCTAATACGATTCCATTTTCCTGTTGGCTAGGTGGCTTCATTCTCAAGGTCTTATTCCAGTCCAGTAAGTAACTCCTCAAAAGCCTTCTGAGCAGTTGTATTTTCTCCATGTACTCCAAATATAGAGACTTACAAAGTATTTATGCCAATTAATATGGCTTCGATCATGCATTCAACTACTGGCAACACCACTGCCATGAGTAACTGAGGCTACAGGTGAAAGGACAATGCAGAGGCATTTTCCCAGAAGCTCCATGACATGGATGTGGAGCATGACAGTGCAGAATGATGTTGACTGGACAGAGAATATGCAGTTTCATGGAACTTCAGAGTCTGCTCTTTTGTAGAGCCGGGCATAAGGAAGCTTGCCCAAGATGAAAGGAGCAACTGCTGCAGATTTGGGTCATGTACTTTAGAGCTGCATGATGCCTGAGAGAAGTTGACAGAATTTGTTCTCCCATAAACTCTTTCTTGCCCCTAAAGAAGCCTTTTTCTCATGAAGTGAGTGAACGAACTTTCGCAGCATACTGACACAAAGCAAACAAACAAACAAATAAATAAAAAAAAATGAGGAAAGATGGAAAAGATTGTATAAAACACCTCTGATCTGGGTCTACATCCCCTGGGGTCTGATGTCTTCGAGACCTGTATGATCCCTGCAGAATGAGTGTAAAAGACAACAGATGCAAAACTGTGAACAAGATGTAAGCCAGTAAAACATCATATCCATCAGAGAGTCAGAACAGAGATAAGAAGGGGTAGGAAAATTTTCACAAAGTTTCTCTTTACACTCTTAAATCCCCTGCTGAAAGCCACTCTGAAGTCTCTTATATCACTCACTTCCTCTGTGCTGAACATAAAATACATGCCCTACAGGTATCCTGTTCTGCCATTTTAAATTATTTCTTATCTTTAACTTTAGAAGGTTGATTCTGATTCTATTAATCAGAACAAAGGAGAGTATGACAGCTAGAAGGGGAACTAGGGAAAACTAGGGAAAGGAGAATTTATTACAGCATTTTGGGGATCAAGATATCCCAGACTTATTTAAAATGTTGATGTGTTGGACACTAAGGTTTTTTTTTTTTTTTTTTTATCATCACTACTCAGCTCTGATATATAAATATAGGCACCTTCCAATTATAGTAGCAGATGATGTATATGTCCCACCCACTTACCCTACAATTATAAGAAAATTCATTATAGTCACCATGGCTGTCCCAAGGACACGAGTGTCTTGTCCTTGTGAAGGCATGCCTGGCCCATTAAAATACTGAGGAGAAAGGAATAGCTGGTCTCTTGTGACAGCCATTTCTGAGATAAAGTGGAAATACCTGTCCTTAGCCACAGGGGATAAGAGCCTGACCATTTTAATAATTACAGCATTGAAACAGTAATGTTGCTCTTTGTGAAAATATTTCTTCCACTGTAAATCTGTAAGCCGCTTTATATGTAGATGGACCCATAAGTAGCCCTTAACAGAGGCAGAGCTGGGTTAGTCTGCTAAGAAGGACTCTTAAAATGCTATAAAGGCAACTCAACAGGAGCTCCTCTCCTTTCCAACCCCAAAATTTCCGTATGTCAGGGTCATACTTGAATTCGATCATATTTCAGTGGTACCTAGTTAAAAAATAGTGCATTGGAACTATGGGGCATCTTGAAACTTCCCTAATCTGTACTGGTGAGCAAAGCCAGCTTCAGGTGGAAAAAAACTTTGTTCTTTTCTGATCCTCTGCTAACTAGAGCTATGTCACATCAGAGAATTTTATCTAGAGTTTGACCCATCTAAAGTCCCCCAATTCTTTGCTTTACAGGCTGTGTTCTTCATAGAGTACAGAAATTTAGAACTGAAAGCCAAGTAACAAACTGAACCATAGCAGTCCACAGAAATATTTTTTTGTTCTACATTCAGAGAGAAAATACAATTTAATTTAATTAACATGAAATTGGGCTAAATTGAGATACCTGACATTTTCTCATGCAAAGTACTCACATGTAACTGCAGGTAGAACCATAGAATCCTTAAGATTGGAAGGGACCTCTAGAGATCATCCATCCCTTCTTCAACAGAGACACCTAGATCATGTGGCGCAGAATTGCGTCCAAGATCTCCAGAGAAGGAGACTCCAAAACCTCTCTTGGTAACCTGTTCCAGGGCTCTGTCACCCCCACTGTTAAGAAATTTTTTCCTTAAGTTCCTGTGGAACTTTTGATGCTTTAGTTTGTGGCTGTTTCCTCTAGTCCTGTCAGCGGCCACCACTGAAAAGAGACCAGCCCCATCCTCCTCACTGCCTCTCTTAAGGGGTTTATAGACACTGATCAGATCCCCTCTCAGCCTTCTCTTCTCCAGGCTGAACAGGCCCAGCTCTCTCAGCCTTTCCTCATAGGGCAGATGTTCCAGGCCCCTGATCATCCTTGCAGCCCTGCACTGGACTCTCTCCAGTAATCAAGATTGCTCTTATCATATTTAAAGATTGGGGGTGTCCCAGATGGACTGCAGGTGGGCAAATGCCAAAAAGATATTGTTTCTGTGATACCTGGTGACATTAGTTAAGCATTTGTTTGAATCTCAAGTGATGGTAAAATATATTCTGTAGACCATATTTTCATAAGCAAGAATTAAGTGAGTGAATCATTAAAGTTAAAGGAACAACAAGGCTCAACACAGAATTGAAAAAAATATCAAAGTAACAATACAGGGAAGCTTTTTAAAAAGAGGATAAACTCTGCCTTCTAATATTGTCCCCAAAGTCAATATAATTCAGTGTTCACTATGAAATTTTGACATGCTGACAAACTGAAAATTAAATCCTGAAGGAGTTTTTTGTGACTCAGCTTCTGCAAGAAATTACTTTCCTCATCCCTACCAGGACTGCCCTTTTTGTAGAATATATTCTCTTCTTATCCACCTTTTATGCAGGCATGGATTAGGAGCCATATCTGTGCCTGCCTTTCTCACATGTTGCAAAAACTGTTAAAACTAACTTAATGAGGAATCAGCATCACAAAACACATTGCAATTTTTACTTGCTACAGTGTCACAACCATATTTCAAGTACTTATGTATCAATACAAATACATATACACACACATGCATTTTTCTCCTTCTCTTCCCTCTCAACAGATGCATACACCAGTTAGTTAGCATCTAAAAAAGTGCCTGACAAGTGTGTTTTGTTAACTGGTGTTTTTGTGATTATGAGCAAGCTTGATTCAATTCTATTACAGATGTCCTTTCACTTCTATTGGCTTCTTAGCATTGCATATATTGTCATAACTCACCCTAGCATTGGTCTATTAAAATAGCCAGCAGCTGCTTTTGCTAGTTGTCACTCAAAAATTTGCTGAGCCAGCCCCAGGACTCTCCCATTGCCTATATTTTCACAGAATAACACTGCGTGTAGAATGCCAGCGACTGGTCTATCTTTGCCAAAGGTATCAGCTTTCAGCCTTCTTCTGCTGTATTTGCAAGTGAACGTCCTGCCGCTTTCACCCATGCCACCCTCCAAGCATAAAAGTAATTTCTCACAAATTTCTCCAGCTCTCCAGCAGGATCCATCCAAACTGAAGCATGGCTAGACCTACGATTCTGCGATGGGGACCGCTGGGTTGACTGGTGTTGTCTCACTGCTGGTTTGCCCTTCCCTCTGCTTGCTGCCTGTAGCCTTATACTATGAGCCCCAAAAGGCTTGAGTACCAGGATCAGCTAGAATATCACTTTCAAAATGCAAAACAATGGCAACATTAAGGCAATATTTCCAATTGTATTTCCATTAAACTTGCTCTCTTTGACCTATAATAACAACTATGGCAAAGTGTTTTTTCTGCAGGAACAGGGGTTTGGGGTTTAAGTAAAGAAATGATACACACCAACAATTTTGTTATATCATATGGAAGCTTGCCAGACTCAAGAAAATCTGCAGCATCTGGCAGCAGACTGAAATATATAACTGTGACCGGGGAGATATTGTGAGTTTACTATCCTGGAAAAGTTTTCTACCCTGGAAAATAGTTACTGTATAAAACACATGCCAAGTTAATATTGTAATGAGTTTTATGGCTTGGAACGGCAGTGTGCTAGCACTTGTAGCCAGAGGGCTGTATCCTCAGATAATGTACAATAAGTAAATGTGGAGGAAGCCACCAACTTCTCACAAACAGACTTCTAAACAGAGAATAAATGGTCTGAGACACCTGTTGTTCTCTTACAAATATATACTCACTGACTTCGGGTGATCATAGACTATTCCCTTGAAAATAAACACATAAAATCTAAGGAAGCAGTCTAAGAAAATTTCTTAGATAATTACTGTTTCCTAGTGTCTATCCCTAATGCATGAAACTAATGTGTCTTAAATGATTAGGGCCACCTGAACCTGCTCTGTTGCAGAGCAGGACGAAGGTTCAAAGGTCTGGGCTGTGTCTTGCACATCTTGACCAAATCCTGATGAAAGCCATATGGTTACTGTGTAAAAGCGTGGTGGAAAAACCACCATAGTAGCCATCACTGGCTGCTCCAGACATGCAGAGGAGGATGCTTGTGCAGGGGACCCTGGCATGTCTCTTCCCTGCTGGCCATGGGATGAGTTTTCACTTTCTCTTTTCCCCTTTTATACTTCTTTCTCTCCTTTGTCTTTTCCTCAAAAATAATTTTAGAGCCAGTGTATGTTATCAGCTACAGTCCCTGTGAATAAAACATTAAGCACTTAAGTCTACCTCAGTGTCCTTTGTGCAATAGCAATGTGTGACCAGTGTTATCTTTTATTTAGGGCTGAGAAAGGCTGTTTTCTCTTCCAGGCTTGACTTTGCATCAACTTTTTGCAGGTTATTTTAGCCTTTTTGCAGCCCCCTGGCAGCAACGATTTGACTGCAGTGACTCAGCTGAGAGCCTCTATGTCATGTCGCTTCCCAGCAATGGAGAAACATGTGGACTGAATGATCCTCCAGAAATGCCCATATCTCTGAACACTGACACATTCCCAGCAGATATTCTGGCTTATTCTATAGTCATATTTAATATAGAATCAAACTAGGAAAATTGCTTCCTTAATTAATGCCCAAAGTAGTGGAGAAAGAGTCCAGGCTTTGCTGCTTCTGCGCCTCAGTTCCTTAGATGTAGGGTCCCCTTTGCTGTGGGCCTGGACCTTGCCATGCAAGTGGATAACCTCTTTCAGAGGCTTACATGCAATTATGCAGAAAATTGCATCACTAAAGTAAATCACAGATACATTTTTGGACATAACAGCTATGTCTATACCTGTAAATTAAGCTATTCTCAGGAACATTTCCAAGCAGTGCAACTGAATTGTTCATTTACACTATTAAATTATTCTGGTGCAGTTTTGGGCCTGCCAAATGGCCTTGACACTCTCCAAAAAAATTCTCAGGGAGAGCTCAGGAACTGGCACAGGCTCAGGACAGGCCCAGCGGGCAGGTCCCATGGGAACCCTGTGAGGGAAGCTCAGAGTTCAAGAACACATTTGTGGCCGTCTTTCGACAGTTGTTCACAGCATTACGGGGGGATACAATTCTGGAGAACAAAATGCAATATGTAGTCTAATTAGTTGTGTTTATAGAGCACATTTCATTCCCAGAGATCCCATTCCTTATTCCAAAGGGCAGAACTCTGCTTCCACAAGGATTTATAATGCAGAAAACGTCTGCATGATACTACCAGTTAGAAATATTAAAGCCTTCCTGCTTCCTGAAAGGTTTCAGAATCCATGTTTTGTATCTTTAGCTGAAGTAGGTTGGACTTCTGTTTCTGTTAAATGCCTGGAGTGTTCCTACACTGGAATTTTGGGACTCACCACCTCTAAAAAGCAGCCTGGTCCCTAAGAAGGGACCTTGCTCCTCCTAAGCAACAACTTGCCACTGAAAATCCAGTGCAGAGTGACCATCCTCAAGGTAAACCTAAGCACTGCGCTTTAAAAATAGATGTCCATCCACTGAGGCTTATTAGCTTTTTGCTTGGAAATACAGAGATGAAACATTTCAGGCTCATTACTGGAGGAAGAAGGATCAGAAGGAAAAAAAGGACAAGGTTTTATATAACCAAGACTTCTGGCTGGTTTTGAGCTAATCTGAAACTTTTTGAAATTATATACTAGCCTGTTTTTACAGTGACATCCAAGTTTGATTAAATAAGTTCATCAAATCCTCACAGATCTAACAGAAACCTTTCTAAATAAGTTTGTGAACTTCAAAAGGAACATGACTGCAAAGAAATAGAGGGGAGCAGAGAGAAAGCTCAGCCTGGAAAATGGACAGGGTCTGTGCGACAGCAGCATCAGTCCCACAACATGGACTGGGAAAGGAGAGGAGAAGGCTCTTAAAGCCTGTACAGTAGTGTATGTGCAAGGAGAGCTGGAAATATCCCTGACTGAAGGAATCATACATACAAGTTGCCTGCTATGCAATCAGCCATACTGTCATACTGATATTTTTCTACTCTGTCTTTTTTAACATCCTCTAACTATATGTATATATATATATTTAATCTTTATTCACATAGATTTGTAACTTGTTCTTCAATCAGTCTCACTTTAAGCAGCTGTGAGGGAAAACCAGACTTGATTCAACTTACCTAAGTGTAACAGAACCTTGTAGGCATTTCAGAAAAGCAGAGTTTTCACAAGAGATTTGAAGGAGGAAGATTTTAATGTCAAAAGATTAGCATCAGCTCCCATATGAAATATGAAAAGCATTTTAATAAATTGTTCTGTTAGTTTTGTCCTTCTTTCATATCTAGTAAAATAAGAGTCCAGACTCAACAAATACAGCGCAAGGAGAATTGAAAGTCAGAAATAAAACTGGATTCTTTGGTGGGGTTATCCAGTGTTTGGAAACAACATTTGGGCTTCCCAAAGTTGAACTCACTGAGGGTTCTTTAAAAAGTCTATTTTAAAAGTTTCTTTTTTTGTGTGTGTGCAAAAGAGTTTGTTTTGTGTAAATTTCTATTGTAGCTGCCATCATATATCTCAGTAATAGATTTATTTTGACTACACTTCTTAATCTGTTTTCTTGCCTTCCTGCTTCAGTATAAAATTTTATCTTGAATTGAGTCTGTGATGATCTGTGAAGATAGTAGCATCATAACTTGGCATCAGGGACACTGGACAACAGCCAGAGACTTTAAAATCAGCCATATTTTGTTATTTAATGTTCAGCCTAAAGCCTGATGATGTCTTGAAATTTATGCTAATTTTCATTTTAATATTGTGCATCCTTGGTTTATGGCCTTTATCTTTCTCTTGCACATACTGTAACATGCAAGAATGAATCCATTTAGTTAAATACTACTATAATGCATTACAAAACCCTGTATGATTTTTTTTTTTTTTTTTTTTTTTTTTTTTTTCCCATTTGGAAACATCTGGCAGTAAGAATGGCCTTTCTTCTTGGTTCATTGATGTACTAAAATTATATTTCTGAGTAGTGGTATATGAATCATTGTAGATTTTTTTCCCATTATATTTCATGCTGTTGACCATTATCAAAGAAGGGATGAGGGTAAAAGAAACAAATATGGAGAAGCCAATATATCATACCAACACACGTGAAAGAAAACAGAGCCCCTTGATACATACACATATATGTACACTTATAGGTATATATATATATATTTTTTTTAATTTGTTGAAATGGACTTTGGCCAGTCCTACTTCATTTCTGGGAACAGCATTCCCATTCACCCAATCTCAGTTCCCGTTGGACACTTATGAAGTTTTCCAAGGTCTGGGAGATTGTCTTTTGTTGTCTATTTTAAAGATATTTTTTATTCTTCCCAGTTTTCACAGCTTACCTACTAACAAAGATCTTGTCTTAGATAAAATTCAATTGATTTAGACAAAAAAAAATACAAAATAGTTGTTTAAAATAAACCTGGTAAGTGTGTATTACTGGATTTCATAGGAATGGAAGCTGTTAGACACTCAGCACTTCGTAAAAACAGTCACACCATCAGCTCCGTGTCCTGAATATGCACTCCACCATCTACTTGCAAGACTATTTCTTAGGTCAAGCCATCTCTTCTTATTTCCATAAAGATAAGTAATAATTCTGCAGAAAGTAACCCCCTAAGGATTCAAATATATTACTTTGCCAAAAATAAGCTAGATGGTTAATCCCAGAGGTGATTTCATTTTAACTCAGGAGAAATTTCTTGTAGTATGGCTGGAAAAGCTATGGCTATTATTTTTCAGTCTATAAAATATAACTCTAAAAGCTCCAATCAAAAGGCAGAGTATTTAGGGCTCTCTGTAATCCAAAACCCAGATCTCCTGTATGAAAGAAGCCAAGAATTTTTTCAACTATGCTCACTCCAGCTTTCATGTTCTCGATTGTCACTTTCTCAGCCCAAAAAGAATCTTGTACAGATATAGAAGTGAAGACAGAGAAACCAGAGACAGCTTCACTGCAGTGGCCTCCTAAAAGACCAAACTGATAGAGATGGGAAAAGTATGTAGAGAAAGAGAATGACTCCTTCTGTTTCTGGAATGACTCCTTCTGTTTCTGGGGCTGGTTGAGCAAGTAGGGACTCTTGGCTATTATACTTGGCTATGATGAGTGATTACTGAGCCAAGCAATTATTTATAGTGAAGAACACTGGCTTCACTCAGTCACCTTCTTAAATAGCTAATGACTGGCAAATGCAGCGTGGAGGCTTCCCTCTGTGCTTTGATTGTGCAGAAATGATGGCCAGGGCTGGCTGAAGAGCTGGAGAAAGTGCCAGATGTGGATCAGAGCTGAATGCAGCAGGACGAGTTGAGGGTATTCAGTAATGGCCTCAGTTGTGGAGAGTCTAACGCTGCGTAGGTGGGAGCAGGAGCCTCACTGACGTTCACTGGTTCCACTCTGGTCTTAGCTGATCTCCAGAGTTCAGATAAAACAGCTTCAGTGTCTGTCTCATAACTAGTGCTCATGTGAAGCCAAGCAAAACCATGTTAATATTCATGTTACAGATAAACTCACGCCACAGAGCAATATCTTTGCTGATATGACACCCAGTTGGAAATAGGGTGCAGCATCCTGTTGGGGAAGAACCCTCTCCTGTACTGGAGTAATAGGCTCAGGAGGTGACTGAAGACTAACAAATATACAAATTGGCTTTGCATCACTGTAAACATTTTAAAACTTCATCATATTTTATCAGTGTATCAGCTTTTGACTGCATAAGTTATGAAACAGCCCTCCTACTAGAAAGAGAAAGATCCCATAACCGAAACCTCTTGCAAAATGCACTCAGTATTCCCTGGCATGGTGTACAGTCCATTGCATTACAGAGTTACACTCCAATATCCACCCATGAGCTGATGCTGATGCAATTGTATTTTCATTTTTCCGCCCTCATGAATCACCTATGAAGTCATTTTTCTTATAAGTCATCCCTCTATGAAAAGTATTATAAAGACAACAGTTAGTTTTGGCAACACATTAAGAACATCTAGAAGAAAAAATGTTGTCTTGAACCTTTAATAAAACATAACCATAACCGACTGAACAGAAGCTATTTCCTGTATTTCAACTTTCTTTCCTCACCTATCAAACTCAGGTCCTTTGATATTTCTGCTTCAGGGAAGCATTGGACAATCAAAACAGGCATCCTGTAAATCACTGGCTGATTGTACTTGCACTGGCATGAATAACTTGTGTTTTATGAAAACATGTTTTCCAGGAAGACATTCGTACTTACATTAGATACTGGACAAGCCACTATCGATGGGATTTTTTATGCTTCCCCTTCCTTCCTTTCTTCCTTTTCCTTCCTCCTTTTACATTTTTGTGGCTTGAATTACCTAGCTTCCAATTTTGACCATTATGTTCTCCTTTTTCCCCCTTTGCTTCCTTCCTATGAAGACACTTGCACACTGCAATGAAGTCTTTCTTTAGTCTTTTCATAAACAGATTAAGCTATGTAAACTACATTGTCTATGCTATTTTCCTCAGCGTTCATGTGTTTTCCATGGGACTTTTTCTTCTTCATTATCTCTAAATAGTTCTACAGAGCCCTTCATGCTCTTCTTGGGAGATCATTAATTATGACAAAGATTGTTTTTTTTGTTTAATGTCATTCTGACAAGCAGATAATACAACAGACAAAAAAAAAATCCAGTATCCTTAACTGGCCATGAGGTAATTACAGCAATTAAACACAAAACCATGCAAGGAAAAGCCCTGAATTGTGTAAAAGAGGATTGTCATATATCATTTGTCCTGACTGGAGAAAAAAAATATTTTAATTAAAACTAAAATGATGGATTTTGGTCTGTAAGGGTAGGATTTATCTCATCTAACCCTAGTATCTCAGAGTTATATTTCTAGTCATGGGTGGCCTCAGTGCACCCCCACTGTCACTGGAGAAAGATGGACTAGTCTAGAGGAAGGTTCATTCCATTCATCTTAGACATTAACCCTAGAGCAGCTAACAAGATCTGCGGATTCCTGCCTTTCTTTTCATTGACTAAAAAGTCTAAAATCACTAGATTTGTATTGAGTGCTATTTTTTACATAACTTAAGGTTAAATGAGATGAATTGTCCACTCAGGCTCCTATCCTGCAAAATGACCTTATCACATTACTCCATTTCCAAGTGAAGTCTTATTAACACCCAAGTCACTGTGCCTAGTAAAAGTGGGTAGAAGGATCATGACTTTAACTTGATTCAGATCGGGGAAAGATTTGTCTTGCCCTCACCACCTCCCTAAAAGGGTGACAGCACTCTTATTAGTTGCTTTGGAAGAGCTGTCTAGGGTGCAGTCACTTGTGTCCTAGAAAAAATGTGTTGAGACTCAATCATTTTTGCTATTGTCTTAACTTCCGTTTTCTTAACTTCAGTCCCATTTGGCAAAGATTGAATGAAATGAAGGTGAGTTATTAGTTAGTATGTCTAACTTTAGATCAGTGATTTTAATTCTCTTCCGATTCTTTTTTTAATTCTCTTTTATATGCTGTGATGTTTGTCAAGAAGTGGTTATTAAAGTTTGTTCGTAAAGAGAGCCTTTATTGTAAATTTGTCACTTTTTTGATAGCCAGGAAAAGAGTATTTAGTCATGTTCATATATGCCATTATGTAACCAAGCTGAATTGATACTCTTAATAGTTTACATTTTTAAGCAGGTTTTCTATGAAAATGAAATCTAGGTGATCACATTTCTTATGTATTCCTATCTTATTGTCTGTGTCTATATTCGAAAACTTTTGAATCCACTAATTTCAACAAAATCTGACAAAGACTCAAGTACATTTTATTCCTGTGGATTTCACCACATCCAAAAGAGATAAAGCTTCTATCATTGCCCTCATTGACTAAAAAGTGTCAGCAAGAATTCAAAACTATTATACGCTGGGGGGCCTGCACAGGAGAGAAACACCACGAGTGCTCTGAGACCAAGAATAGGAATCAGTTACTTTCATATCCTTTCAAACACCAAAGAATCTATCACGGATGTCATCCTTGAAAAACTTGTTTCTACATTCAAAAATATTTTCAAGTTAATATTGGGAGAATCTTTTTTGTTGCTGGTGGTGGGCAGGGGAGGCAGGTTGATTCTAATAGTACAAAACTGGAACGGTTTCCTTCAATACAAACAAGTCAGTCACCTCTTGCTAGTGTGGACAGCAGTAAAGTCTCCCTCCTGTTCCTTTCTCTTGGCTGAACAAGCCCTGGTCCCTCAGCTTCTCCTCACAGGGCAAGTGCTCTGGCACTGTCTTGGGGATCCTCTCCTGAACTCTCTCTAGTTTATAGTCTGTCCTTTACAGGGCACAAAACCAGATAAAAACTATCAATCAGAAGTGATTTCACAAGAGCTGGATGGGGGGAGAACCCTTTCCCTGGGCCTGCTGGCTCCACAGTTGCTGCTGCAGCCCAGTATGTTGTCAGCTTTCATAGCTGCTTCCTCTCTCTCGAGAAAAATGGTCCAGTGAAGAGTAAGTGGCACTTATCCATATTAGATTATCATACCCTAACACAATATAAATACAATAGCATAAAGATCCAAAAGCCCAGTATTGGAATAATTTATTTTCAGTCCAGTACAGCCACATGAGTAATGGTTATTAAAAAAAAAAAAAGAATCCTGACAAAACACTCCTTGATTTTTGCATTCTTCCAAGCTAGTCACAATCACCTAGGAGATAAATAAATAAACAGAGTTTCACACTTTGATGATCTAGACAAGAAACCACAGACCTTGCATCAAAGTGTGAGACAAAAGTCTTAGAAATAACAGTAAAATGTGACTCTTTTTTTAAATTATTATTAGTTGAGTTTCAACCAACAGCAAAATCATAAAGATACTGAGTGTGCAAAATAAAACTTTGGGACAAAGTTATTGCTGAATACCTTCTGATATAGAACTAGAATTCTGTAAGAAAGAACTCTGTAAAAAACAATGGATTATAGATCTGGAGATGAAAGTTGAAGATTTACTTTCATTTTTCCCTGCTTTTCTATTCTTGGTTCCAGTTTATGGGCATTCTAGTTAAAGCCCATCTTGAGACCTTCAATAGCTGCAGAGCAACAGTGCTTCTGGAGGCCAGGACACAACTCCTCAGACCCCCTCCAGTGGCCACAGACCTATAGATTTTCCTTCATACAAGGTGTTCAGATACATCTGCAGACATTGAGGGTGACCAAGGGCATCGAGCATGGGAAAAAAAAGGAGCTAGGAGAGTCTTCTGGACATGATACAGTCTAGGGCAGTGCAGCTCAGTCCCATCCCCTACCAAATTATGGTAGGGGATGGGACTGAGCTGCACTGCCCTAGACAAATTATGGTAGGGAATGGGACTGCAGCTCTGAGAGGCTACACTAACCACTGTCCATACTTTCTTATGGATATATTGCTCTCCTTATTCCCATTTGCTTAGAAATAGAATGTATGTGTCATGTCATGTCATTTTTGGAAGATGGCTAATACTGCTAGTAAAGCCAGGGCATCCCTAACTTTTCAGGTCAATCTATTTTCCATATATCCTGGTAACCTCCCAGACTATTCCCTAGAAGTCAAAATCAGATCACAGTTTGTCCCTCATAACTAAAGACATCAATGACAAGCTTTATAATCACATGCAAGGAGGAAAGAACTGGCGCTTTGCAGAGGTGGCAACCTCAAGGAAGAACTCCTTAATACAAATGTAATTGGTTTGAAGCAATTTTTATTCATTGTCATTAGATTAGAATGACTGTAATAAAATAGATGAATATTTTTAATACTCCATTAAGCAATTATATAATTACAAGTGCACTTCTAATTTACAGTTTGGTTTTTCCAGTCCCTGAGTCAGCAAATGGATGGCTCTGTATAACAAATAAGGCCTCAGAAATTATACATCTAAGTTACAGGAATTGCCTCGAAATGAAAGTTAATAATATCAGAGTTTTTAATGTAAGCAGGTGCAGATTAGCAGTTTGGTAACATGGCCCTGCAATTAATGCACTTAAAATTGCAACAGACTGTGGAGATGGAGATGAGAGTCAGCAAACTGAAGATCAGGATCTGTTGGAGGGGATCTAGAGATAGTCAGGAAGGGAGATGAGGAAGCCCAGAGCATGGAGCTCTCTAAGCAGGAATTACCAAACCAAATTAGCAGTGCTAGTTTTGACCAGATTGCCTGTTCTTCTCCTCATCAGTCTCTTTCCTCCTTATCCCCTTCCTTCATTTTGCTAAAAATTTAGATAAATTAATAAGTGGAGGGAGAAAATGTTTATTTTGCCTATTTTTAAAATTTACTATCATTTGGGACTCAAAATCTACTTTAAAATCCTCTAAATACAGTAGGGAAATATTTCCTTCTGATATTAGGAAAGTGAAATGATTGCATTTATGAATAATTTGGAAGTGAGAGAATGGATGTATCCACCACATTTAGGTAACAGATTTTCACAAAAATCAGTACTGAGAGGCAAAAAGATGGACCATTGGATGATGCTTTCTGGAGATAATGGTTTTGGTTTTTGTTTGCTTTGAGGGACTGGGGGAGAGGAAGAGGAGGAGATCAAAACCGTTTCTGATCTCATGCTTTTCTCCTCTCTCTTCTGACAGTAAATGTAACAGGAACACTGGTTTCTGAATTTGGCACCTAAATCTCTGGAGGCTCCTTTAAACTTACATTAGGTCAAATTCTGGCCTTGTTAAAGTCAGGAGTCAAGGTTTCAGTCTGGATTTCTAGGTAACTTCCTAAGTTTCTAAGTACACGCTCACAATTCAAAAATAAATGGCTAAATATACTTTACACATGACAGCAATTATTTCTTTGCTAATACTACCTACTGAGGCAGGTAGGTTGAATAAGAAGTTAAGAAGGCAGCCCGTACAGCAGGTAGTTACTCCACTTGGTTCAGGCAAATGTTTTTGGCCTAGACACTGACTCTGAATAGAAGTAAAGTAAAAAGTGGACCAGATGAGACTGTTTGCTCTAAAGAGAATTGAGGCCAAAATATTTTGTTTGAGAGGGACCAGGCCCCTGGGGTTTGCCCACGTTGGAGGCTGTGTGTAGGCTGGCGAGATTTGTCAGATTGGATGGATGAACTTAAACCCATGCCCAGAGAAACAGTTCCAACCAAATTACACATATTTATAGCATATGACTTAGTCACTATCTATTTATTATCTGTCAGATAGCTAATGCTTATCAAAGGCAAACTCTGTACTCAACGTATTTCAGCACTACAACAAATATTCTTCAGGTTTCAAGACAATTCCACTTGGTCTTTCACATGTTTGCCTTCGAAGCTTCAAAGTCATACATTGCACAGCTAACCCCAGGGGCAATTTGAGACACCTTAATACAGTGCTGGAGTAAAATTCATCCTTGTCAATGCATCTGAGATTTTCTTATAAATTCCACCACAGCCAGAATGATGAGAAAGTGAAAGTGAATGTGAGATTTTTTTTTTTTTTTTTGAAGGGAATAATGACATACTTTTTTTTTCCTGTCATTAGCTGCCTTGGTTTTTCTCAGTTAATCCTAAAGATTTGGGGTTCTTGAGTCTACAGATAGAATGCATTTGGTTTAACCTGGGTGCAGGAGTTTGTACCTCAGAAGCAGAGGTTGCGTTTTACCTGTCTATGTGGCAGTCACGGAAACTTCACCTGCAGCCAGATACAGAAATGATTTTGGACCATCCACGTTTAACTAGCCCGCCACAGTCCCAGGAAGGGCGCTGGTCCCAGTGCCAGGAGGATGCTCTGGCTCCAGCTCCGGCACCGCCTGCACGGCCTCTACCCAGGCCAACCGCAGTCTCGGATCCCACCTGGTGGCAGAAGATCAGTGTTTCAGCTTAGCTCATTTCTTCATCCCTTATGCTCCGATCCCAGGTCAGTGTCACCTGGTGTTATTTTGCTAAGGCCTTCATGATAAGTTCAGGATTCAGTAAAATGGCATCTGTAGTTTTCTCTTTTCATTATTTTTTGTTTGAAATTTTTAGAGTTTAAAGTAAGTTTTAAGTAACTTGAAATAACTTCAAATTAACTTCAGTGCTTTCAGTTTGTGAGATGCTGAAATAAATATCAGGCAACGCTGATGACTGAATATGAGCATTTCCAACAGTATAGGTGTGTACCTGCTCCTAATTACATTTTTTTAAAAAATGTTTATGGTCTTCAGAAGGGATTTGAAAAGTGTATTTTAGAAAGCTGGTTTCTTTTCCCCATTTGCACAGTGAAGCATTGCAACATTTTCATTTAGCTCACAAATCACTGTGCATGGGGAATTTTGGACTTTACCGAGTTCTTCCCACTGGAGCACTAAAATGGCAACTTCACTGCAGAACTATCTCAGCAATGCTTTCAACTCCTAGTCCGGAGGCCAGCACATAGACAGTGAATTTTCCTCTCGTCTGGCTCTGTGAGAGTTCAGATGCATTGTAGAATATATTCCTCTTTGGGCTGCAATAGGTAATCTCTGTACATTGTGCTAATATTCAGAGAATAATCTCACTAATAATAAATTATATTACTCTAAAGCCACCATTTGGCATCATGCACTTCACATTAAGTTTCAGGCATTAAAAATAGCCCGTTCAAAGAAGTTTTGGTTTTGAAATGGAGGAGGATGTTTAATTCTGGCATACATCACCCCAAACATGTAGAAGTTGCTATTAAACTCTGATTGAAGAGGAAAATATACTGCCCTGCTTTCAAGTAATCCCATTTGTTTAAAGTGGTGCACACATCCACCAGCCGCTTCAGCCCATTGCTGAGTAGTAGACCCTGGGAAATCATCTACCCAAGTCCTTACTCTTGGTAAAAGGAACAGATCTAAAACTAGGGTAAAATCCTCCCGGAAGGGACTGGTAACCAGTCACACAATCACCTGCATATTCAACTTGAAAATTACGGTAGTGCGGCTGCTTATAGGCTGTACCTCTGTAAAGCTCTCCTGGAGCCATGACTTGATTTTCAGGATATTTTTCTGCATTTGACCATCCATACCGTATTAAATAAATCAATGGCATATATTGGGAAGGTAGTTTTAGGGTATGAGCTAAGAGAGATGCCAGACTCTGAATTGCTGCAACTTAACTGCTTAGTGTTTGGAAGGTGATCACTGTTAGGAAGTCATTTGCACTTCCCAGCGCGGCTGCAATTGTAAAATAAAATGACTTAGTTTAAATGCAGGAGTTTAGTAGCTCAGTTCCTCAGCAGTAAGCCACAAGGCCACATTAAGTCATTTTACTGAAGTCATATGTACATGCTCTTAAACTGCAACACTCTGAGAGCATGTCAAGAGTTGTATAAGAATATAAATCAACCTCAAGGAAAAAAAAAAAAAAAAAAAAAGGCCAAAAAAATGGAAAAAAAACAACAGTTTAAACTATATTCTCAGCAATAGATAATAAATAAATGGACATTTGGCAATTTTTTTATGAAAGCAGAACACCAAAGTGAATAAAAACAAAGGCAAAATTTGGACAAACGAACAACTGACCAAGTATAAAGGTGACGATTTTCCTTCAGTAGAATTTAGCGCAGGATGGAAGAACTTCATGTTACTGAAGACCTGACCTTAAAAAAACAACAAAAAAAAAAAAGTGTTTTCTGTTTTTTATTATCCAAGGAACAGAAGACTGACACTCCTATCTCAAATGCTCTGGTGAGGTTTCCTGTGGAGTTAGGTGGAGAGGGGTTAAGGTAAACATTAAAAGAATTAAGTCTTTCCCGCAGCACGCAGCTGGACATTACAAACTAAGGAAGTCTGACAAGCATTACATGAGAAATTATATCCCAGAAATCTGCAGGAAGCCCACAAGGGCCATCAGAAAGTCTTAGGAGGAGTCTTTTTGATATAATATTTTGCATGGAAGGGGAGGAATTAAGTAATGGACCCAGGCACGTAATTCACTGGGTCTATGTTAAATGTTTGGAGGAGAAGTTGGAAAAGCAGCTCCAGACTTGGAGGAGGAACAACTATCAGGTCAAAGACGTTCATCTCAAATTAACTTCATTTTCCTAGCCCATACTCTCTCTGTCTGTATGCTGAGTGAGGCCTTTACAGTGGGCATTGTTATTTTTCTGGGTAAAAAATGAATTTGAGGTATATCCTACCTATTTGCAAATAAAACACTTGCAATTGCCAAAATGGCTGTTGTTAAAGATACGTATTTCTATTCTCTAGGTAGCAACATACTGAGGAGCACCTACCAGAGAGGAAAGGAACAGAAACACTATCTTTCATAGTGGAAAAGATAAATAGACACAATGTCAAACTCCAGAAGCTTATCCACCTCAAAATGGCCTCATGTAGAATGAGAGCTTCCAGAAGATCCTGAAGAAGACCTCAGTGGCCTGGCAGACTAGTCTGGAGGGAGCGATGAGGAGTATCTAGTCTTTTGGCCGTCCCATGGATCACACATAGAAATTTTGGACATCAGGTGAAGCAGAACTTGTTCATGACAAAGGAAGACCATTTTTGGAAAGTTGTTAAAACCATCAAGATTTGAAAAGAAAAAAGAAAACAAACAAACAAACAATCACAAGACAGCCTCTCCATCAGGCCATCAGGCTGTCAGGGCATCACCTGGGTCTTCAAAGAGATTGAGACACTGCCAAGCACTTCATGAGACGAGAACCGGGGGAATAACACTCGCTTGACTGTGTGAGTATTTATAGAGTCTGATATGGGAATGGTCTTTTTCAATCTGGAAGAGCAAAGCATGCTCAACTCTTGGCATAATCAAGTTCTGGGAGAACCTACTGCCCCCGTCTCTGTGTGTCCTCTGGCTGCCCCCAACACCATGCGCACCAAACTGGGCAGAAAAAGATAGACAGCTTCTGATGACTTTAAGGATAAAGACCCTATGTCTCGTGTGGAGACTGCAAGAGTTCCCAAGCTTAACGGAGCTAGCTTAAGAATTTATTTGTGTCATTATTTGCTCAGTTTTCAATCACTTGGCAAGCAAAAAAAGGACATCAGTTTACAACAAAGAATTTTCATTTGTTTGGGTGTTTTTCTAGCACTTGGTTTCTTTCACGTCTTTCGCTAAATGAGCATTTAGTTTCATCTGAGTGATGTCCAAATAACTTCTTACAAACCTTGCAAAATCACAAGACGGATTTCGGTACTGTGGATAATCAGAATTGAGGATGATTCAGTGCATAGCAGGGGACAGCTATCATGCAAATGCCCTTAGTCTCAGTTTAATTTGAATTAGGCATTTTTGCTTTATCAGAAAAGCTGCAAATTTCTCTTCAAAAACCCTATATATCTAGTTTCTGTAATGCTAAAATTCTTCCTGGCTCATCTGTACATAGGTGAGAGAAAATGGTTGGACTGAAACAAAATAAAATATCCAGGGAATTTCAGAGAACTCTGGTGCTTCTTCCTCTGACCTCTCACTTTCTAGCACATACATATGCCCTGTCTTTTTTTTTATGCTTTTCTATGAGCACAGAATATAGAAAGACTCCTTCACTTATCCATGCAGTGATGAGGGTCTGAAAGACAAACTCTGCCCAGGATACAAGAACTGAGAAGGAGAATTTTTTAGCAGGAACGAAATCTGTTGTCACTTGCACCAGTGTGAAGCTGGAACGACTTTCTTTGGCACTGAATCTAATCAGGATATATGCATTATTGACTAGAGCCTTTCAATGTCCTTCTCACATTGGCCTCCCACACAGACCTCCATTGCAATCTTCTAAATGGTGGATTTATCAAATACATATATAGTAGCAACTAGGATGACTAAAGACATTTTCACCTTTTGGTCTATATATGACATGTCATCTGGATTTTGACTTTCTGAGGCAAAATTATTGAGTAGTCATCAAGTACATAGAGCCACAGGAGAAAGAATTACAGTAACACATAAAGTTTCTTTTAAGCTATGTTGTACCAGACACCTGGCAGATCACTTGGGAACTTCTTATCAGTGAAATCTCCCTTCATGCAGAGCAGTCTGACAGAAACAGAAGAATAGCTCAGTGGGTTCATCCAACTTGTTTTGCCATTTTAGATTGTATTTATTAAAAAGGAACAGCGTTTCTGCCAAAGGCAATATTAACATAAATTCAACACTGCTTTCCTGCAATTAAATCTCCCTGAGAATCGCTGTTAAGAAATATCCCTCTTCAGTGGTTTTAACCCTAGGGCAAGGCAATTTGAAAGCAAAACTGGCTGGAAAAGAGAAGGTGAGAAACCACTTAGTTTCCACTACCCAAACACTGAGAAGAGTGGTGGAATAATTAGGACAACTGGACAAGCTCAAAGGAATGGAAGTGGACAAATTTGAAATTCTCTCAGCAGAGAGAGAAACCCACCCTGGTTTTATGTTACCACTGGATAAAGACACCATTTGAAAAATCATTAAGAAAGCTTTTTATATGGTTTCCATGTACACAAATACAGAAAATTATCCTTGAGTTTGGCAATAGGAAAAAGAATATATCCTCTATTCAGGGTTTAAAGAGAATGAAGTCTGTGCATTTATCGGCTTCCTCACAAAGCTTTTCCACAGCTGTAACTGTTTTATAAACAGACTAGCCAAATTACTTATAGATGAATAACTGTTACAGAAGTGGCTCCTCTGTATTTTTCCAAAAATTCATAGTAATTTCTTGCACAAAAACCTACTCTTTGTTTGAAAATTTCTTCAATACCTTCAGCGAACAATTGTATAGAATCATTATGGTTGGAAAAGATCTTCAAGATCATAGAGTCCAACCATATAGTAGAAGTCAGGATTCCTTCCAAAAGGGCAGTGTGATTATTCACTTGTTTTTATGTATTGGTGACTACCAAAATCATAAAGGATTGTCTCCATTCACTAAGTGATAACTGATGGCAAAGAATACTAAATTCTGAACAGCTTTCTGACTTTTTCAATGAATTAATCATGCAAAAATCTACAAAACTTGCAGGACTTGTAAATCTTTTGAAATACACAGAGCATTTTTCTCAGTGTTTTCAAGTAATAAATAATATTTTGTTAAGCTAGTCTTGGCTTCATTGATTGGAAAAATACTAAGGCATTCTTTTTCCTATCAAATTAACTCTATATTCAAGTGTGTTTATCTCAACCAGTCTTAAAAAATGCTGCATTGTATCCTCTGACTGATCAGGTGTTACAGGAATGACAGCGGTTTTTTTAAGTATTTATTATGCTCGGTTTCCAATTCAAATTGTAAACAGAAAAAAATGAAGGAACAGGGTGATAGGATTCTTTAGCCAAAACCAGCAAGATATGCAGAAAGCTGACCCATAAACACAAGCAACTACATAGCATTTAAATTCAATAATCTTCAAACTAGGTACTACACAGATCTGAGAGTTAGGGTGGGACTTCATGGGCACATTAGCCTTGTGCTCACCCTTTGCTCTCTTTGAGTGATCAACAAGGTATAAAAACTAGCTTACCAGCAAAACGAATGAGCCAAAAGGCCAGAGAGATGACTCCAGATCAAGTGGCAAGACTGCCAGCACAGGGAACTTCCCACTCACTTGGGTTATCAGCCTTTGTGATCTCAGGCCATCCAAAAGGGATGTAATGGCACAAAGCAGAGAAAATATCATCTACTGAGTATACAAACCTGAGTCTCAGAAGGGCTGCTTAGATCTGGTTCATCCCAGCCTAATTTCCAACACCTTTCCTCCTCCACAGATAGCAGCTCTAAATTAGCTTCTATGTGCAAAGACCAGAGGAGCTGCCCAAATGAAAGGACTGGAGAAGGATGTTCCAAGAGAGCACAAAGCATATTAGCTATTCCTGAGCAGTGGAATGGGGAACAAGTTAATTTTGCCAGAAGTGTGAGAGGGTAGTCGCTTTTGCTTACTCTAATAAAAACATTCGCAGACGCATCATTGGATTTGCTCTCCGTACAGTTGAAGCTCTTTAATAACCCAGATTGCCACACTGCATATTTAACAGTGGATATCAGGCAGTGGAGCATCCATAGGCTTCTTTCCACAGGGCTGATTAAGTGCCCTAGGAATTAATAGTGACTAGTCTGGCTGAGAGAACTACAGTAATCTTCCAGCATAGCAATAGTTATGGAAAAGATATCTGTGCATATGTGCTTCTCTTGTTACTGTTTGGTGGGTAGGTGAAGACATTGCTATTATATATACTTAACAGTAAAACTCTCTCAGCTCTAAGCCTCTGCATGAAACCTGGGTGACTGCAAAAGTCAGTGCAACAGGGCCATGGTGTCACCAGAAAGAGGAACTTTTCTTTTTAACTCTGGATCATGTGCTACATATTTTATCTACCCTTGCTTTTTGCAGTTTCCTGCAACAGAAAATGCTACCAGGAAGTCAGCACTCACAAACATTGAGGAAAAGTTGATTCCTGGAAGGAATATCTCCCCATGAAATGAGTTTTTGTGGGGGTCCCATGATCAGATAAAGGATCACTGAGCCAACAAGGCATGGGTAGAGGCTGCAGTATGTCAAGTGAGAAATCCTGGAAGGCAGACACTTGGGTGAGAACAGCAGGCAAAGACCAAAAAACTCTGAGAGTATTGACTGAGGAAAGGCAAGAAACAAAAAGAAACTGAAGCAAGCACCATGGGAGGTGAGGGTTTAGCTGCACAGGCAAACGAGAGCCTGCGCAAGTGGAAGGTAGAAGAGAAAGTCCACAAAAGTCCATGTGTATGTGCCTGAGGGATGAAGAGACCATTCCTGATTAAGGAAAGAAGAATCCAGAAATAACTGGATTGAATTAATCACCAAATTAATTAGAACAATACTCTAACTCACTTTCCAGCCAAAACAGCAAACTCCTTGCTGAGGCAACTGAGAGGTGCCCTCAGAGCCCACCCACTTGTACTTGCTCCATGGCCTAGATTTCTCAAGGAATACAGGAAGACAGAAAGGAAGAACTTTCATTCTACTCATGGCTCCTGCTCGGTTTTTATACTGTCCCAGAGGGTGTTATCGTATGACTTAAAGGCTCACTAAGTGCAATAGTATTAGAAAAGAGCCTGATCAGAGAGCACCAGCTACAGTCACATCCTGCCTGGGTAAAAAAGGCACTTACCAGTTAGCACTACTCATACACAAGCTGCTAAGTGCATGCAGAGGGCATAGCATAAAACAGTTGTTCATGATGGGCTATGACTAATAATTTTCATTTGCCAGCACATTTGGGGACTTATTTCTTAAATAGCAATTTCTTGAGTAGTAATGAGACCCAAAGGTATTTACCAAGCAATTTATCTGTTATTAGAGCACATTCTTAATGTGTCTGTGGGCAGCAGAATATTATCTGAAGGGCTAGAATAAAAGATTAGTCAAAGGCCAAGAAAAATTAAATTAAGTAATGGTATAAAACAGTGCTGAATCAGTCAAACGCCAGAACACTAGTAGAGACAAGATAGGCAGGTTGGCCAAGGCAGTGGCTGCTCTCAGAATAAATCCTGGGTTTAGGGAGCCTAATTAAATTCCTGCTCTCTGAGGTCCTGGGGATCTGGATCCTTGCTCACTTACACTGTATAACAGCATGGCCAGATGTGCTGTATGGCCTGCAGCTGACTGGTTTAAGGGATTAAGCCCCTTGCCTCCACCTCTCCCATCCACCATATATGATGCTCATTATTACCATTCCAGAACAAAAAGTGTGTTCATATCCAGGTTTAAAGAGAATTTTCAGTAGGTTTTGTTTTGTTAAAGAAGATATTTTGGCAGACAAGGCAAGTGGAAAAAAAAAAAAATAATACCCAGTAAATCTGTAAAGGATATGGAGGAAGTGGTAAAGAGCAGTCACCAGGATTGTGGGCTGAGGACTACAGTCTTTTGCACCAGCTCAGTTGTGATCAAACCTGCACAAGGAACGGCACAGGGAAACGAAAATAACTCCTCAGATAGTGAACTTGCAGTATTGCCAAAGAAAGGCAACGCGAGCATCTTCTTTTCAAGTCTTGCGGCTGATTCTGTCTAACCAGGAACTTTGTCAGCCTGCTGGGAAAAACAGAGTCCTGGATGAACAAAATGCTAGAGCTGAGCTGAACCCCAGATTCCCTTCCTGCTGCAATATACCTCCTAGAAGGTGTTGCTGCTCTTCAACAGTGCAGTGCATGGATTTACATAAGCATCTGCATATCCCACAATGCATAGATGATTCTAGAAAGTCTATATTTTGCCCAGTTGAAGTGCCAAATATGCTCTACATTATAATTGTCTTGCACTGCATGCAAAAGACAGCTTGGTCTTTCATTTGAGGTATGATACCTTTAGTGACTAAGAAATTACTACTCTTTGTCAATTGACATGCACGCACACACACAAACACACACACAAATGCTGGTAAGACTAGAAATTAGCAATTTGACCACAAAAGCAAAAGAATAAAATGAAAATACTGCCCCAAAAGCCTAAATCATTCACAACTCTGGCTTTATCTAGGAGTGGAAACTTGCTACAGTAAAGATTAAAGATATGATATAGATACATATCTATAGAGTTATTGATCTATGGTTTTGTTGTGGTTCGTGACACCAAGCAGAGCTGGCCAGGCATAATTATATTGCTCTGCCATGGGCAATTCTCATTCCTGTCTCTTCTCATCCTCACTGAAAATTCATGCACTCCCATTTTCTTAATCAACATTCACAGAAGGCAGATTTCAGTGCTGTGAGCATGAAAGCAAGCTGCAAATACATTCTCGCTGGATAGCGTTATACTGCCATAGCTAAACCTGTGTAACACTTACACATTTCCTAATCTCTTCAGAAAATGGTTTATGATCCACAGATGGACAGTATCATTGTCTCTATTTTTAAACCTATCTGAAATAAGGCCCTAAAAGATCTGGCATCATGAGGACTATCTGAAAGTACCAGCTCTATCTGGAAAATGCTCCTCTTTACAAAAATCAATATCGATCCTGAAAATGAGGAGGCTTGTTTTGTCTTGTAACTACGAAAGAAAAATAACTTGAAATAAATAGTTTAAAAAGACATAGTGTCATTGCCCACTTCCCTTGCCAAATCAATCCCTTAGAGAGATTCCCTTAAAGCAATCACTGCTTCGGTATTTAGAACAGCTGAAGGGGTAAAATCTATGGGCCTGGATGGGATGTGCCCAAGAGTTTTGAGGGAACTGCCAGGGGTTCTTGCTCAGCTGCCCTCCGTCATCTTCGAGAAGTCATGGAGAGCAGGGCAGGTGCTGGAGGACTGGAAGAAAGCCAACATCACTCCAGTCTTCAAACAGGGCAAGAGTGAGGATCCGGGAAACTACAGGCCAGTGAGCCTCACCTTTATCCCTGGAAAGGTGATGGAGTAGCTCATCCTTGAGAATATCTCTAGGTATTATCAAGGAAAAGAAGGTGATCAGGAGTAGTCAGCATGGATTCACCAAAGGAAAGTTGTGCTTGACGAACCTGATAGCCTTCTACGATGAGGTAACTGTCTGGCTGGTTAGAGAGATGAGGGAGCTGTGGATGTTGTCTACCTTGACTTCAGCAAGGCTTTCGACACACTCTCCCATAACATCCTCACAGGCAAGCTCAGGAAATGTGGCTTAGATGAGTGGACAGCGAGGTGGACTGAGAACTGGCTGGATGGCAGAGCTCAGAGGGTCGTGATAAATGGGGCCAAGTCTAGTTGGAGGCCTGTGGCCAGTGGTGTCCCGCAGGGGTCAGGACTGGGCCCGTTGCTGTTCAACTTCTTCATCAATGACTTGGACGAGGGCGCAGAGTGTGCCCTCAGCAAATCTGCACATGATACCAAGCTGGGTGGAGTGGCCGACACTCCAGAGGGCTGTGCTGCCATTCAGAGAGACCTAGACAGGATGGAGATTTGGACAGAGCGCAACCTCCTGAGGTTCAACAAGGACAAGTGCAGGGTCCTGCACCTGTGCAGGAATAACCCCAGGCACCAGTACAGATTAGGGGTTGACCTGCTGGTAAAGCATCTCCATGGAGAGGGATTTGGGAGTCCTGGTTGACAACGTTACCCATGAGGCAGCAATGTGCCCTCGTGGCCAAGAAGGCCCATGGGCTCCTGGCTGCATCAGGAGCAGTGTTGCCAGCAGGTGGAGGGAGGGGATCCTGCCCCTCTGCTCAGCTCTGGTGAGGCCACCCCTGGAGTACTGGGTGCAGTTCTGGGCTCCCAAGGACGTGGAACTTCTAGAGAGGGTCCAGCATAGGGCCACGAAGATGATTAAGGAACTAAGCAAACTGGGTCTGTTTAGCCGGAAGAAGAGAAGACAGAGGAGATCTGATCAGTATGTATAAATATTTGAGGAGAGAATTTAAAGAAGATTAGGCCAAACTCTTCTCCATGGTGGCCAGTGACAGAAAAAGGGGTAATGAGTATAAATTAAAACACAGGAAATTTTATCTCCATATAAGAAAGAACTTCTTTCCGTTGAGGGTGACAGAGCCCTGCAACAGGCTGCCCAGAGAGGTGGTGGAGTCTCCTTCTTTGGAGATCTTCAAAACCTGCCTGGAGGCGACCATGTGCCACATGCTTTAGGTGTCCTTGCTGGAACAGAGGGGTTGGACTAAATGATCCCTAGAGGTACCTCCCAACTTCAACCATTCTGTGATTCTGTGATTCACTGGGGAGAAGATTGGGAACAGAGTCACAAGCGTAGCTCCAGGACTGGAGGTCTGCAGGTTTGGGCAAGGGTCCTCTTCATCAAAGGAGAGAGATGGTTTAAGAGGTTTTTTGCCCTCTCTCCTCTCCTCTCCTCTCCTCTCCTCTCCTCTCCTCTCCTGCTGTATCAAACTCCAGATTAACTGTGCCTGTGGCCCCACAGCAATGGGGTAAACAATTGCAGCAGAAAGAGCAACCAACTTCAAAATATTAATGAGAGGAAGTAACAGCTCTATTTGAAAAGGACCCTGAGGAAAATGAAAATACATTCATGGGCACCCATGATTTACTATTTTACCTGATGTGCACTTGATCCTTAAATGTAAATCACAAGGGCAAGGCCAGAGAAGAACCCAGGACTCATCATTTCATCTCAAAGTGCCCTGGGATGACCCTGTTATTTTTGTAAGAAAAGAATCTAATATTGCAGGTATGGACAGCAGTAGAAAGTCCTCAAAGATATAGGTATAATATCCTGCAAGGCAAAGAATAAAATTTTGTGATATAAATCATTTATTTTGATTTTTTGGCTCAGCTCTGCAACCCAGATGGAAATTCACCTCCCCCCGCAGGCACTTTCCATATGTCAGAAATCATGTGATGCTCTTTCATTTTGATACAATGCAATAATTGCTAACTGTCAGGTTGACTAAATACTTTCCATAGCTGCAAAGAACAGATGTTGCACCATTTCCTTTGGCTATTAAAAATCAAAATAATCAGTTTTTGTGTTAATATACTGACTTCTACTGCTGCATAATGTCAACACAATTTCATATTCTTACCTTCTACAAAATACGAACAACAACCCATTAACACAGTAACACAGGCTAAAAGTACATGGACAGGCAAGCACAGGAAGTTATTCCTTGGCCAGTTCACCTTGACCAGTTCAATTATTATGTTAATCCTTTCAGCATTCATTCTCCTCCCAAGAACTCATGACTAAGTTGGGCTTTTAAAATATAAAAGTCATGAAACTATGTGTGTGGAGTAGCTTATGTTTTATGCAGTTCAGCTGGAGCAGAATTTTGTTTTGCAAAACATTTTGTATATTTTCATTTTCATCTTATGAAAATTGTACTGTAGATTACCACCTACTAAAGCCAACCACTGAAACGCTTAAAGACTTTGCTTGTTTTAAGCTAAATTATATACCCTGAAAATACTATGAATTCCAAACCTATCACAAAACATCATTTTTTTTAACAAAGACTTTTTTTGGCAATTTCAAAACATGCATTGAAGGTAATAGAATTGATCAGAAGAAAAACAATTACTATTAAAAACAAACAAATAAACAACAACAAAGAAACACACACTTGAGCCATTCCTATTCCCTGAAAATTTCCAGATTTATGCCTTATTATGTCTTATTATGTCTTTTTCCATTGCCAGTTAAACCTCCTCCCATCTGAGCAATGCCATTGAGACAGGTGGGTCTGCCTCTGTGGGTCCCTTAGGATACATGCAATTATGACTTGCCCCTACCACACATGTGGAAGATGCAGTCCATATGCTTGTTCAGTAGGTTGTGTGGATCTATAGGACATTAGGGTGATTCCCAGACAGCCTGCTGACTAAAGAATCTAAAGAGAAACACATTTCCCATGTTTAATAGCTGTACTACTACCATGCCACAGCAGTTCAATTACCAGACATGCTGTGCGGTTAGCCATCAAACCTTAAAAATTTCTTGTGTGAAATTACCCCAGCATGAGAACTTTCTGTCAAAATATCAAAAACGTAGTGAAGACCTAAAGCCAAATTCTCCTCTCACATCCTCCAGCAGGACCAAAGATTTATATGCTAGGCTACAGCAATAAACTAAGCTCTGGTCGTAACTAGCCTTTTCCCAAAAATGTAACTGCACATATCTGCCACTCCTCTCCCTAAACAACAGGGAGGTGGTTTGGCAGCAGTCCTGGAGGGCAAAGGTCACTTTCCTGCTCCAGCAACATAATTACAGATGCTTATTAAATTGGAGGTCTGAGCTACAGGCACAAGACTAAACCTTTCACAGAATCAAAAAAGTCAGATTGGTTGAGGCTGGAAAGGTCTTTCTGGAGATCACCTAGTCCAACCCTCTGCTCACAACCAGATCAGCTAGAGCAGGTTTTGAATACCTTGAAGGATGAAAACTCCACAACCTCTTCAGGCAATCGTCAGCCTACAATAAAAATGTTTCTTCTTATGTTTAAGTGGAATTATCTGTATCTTAGTTTGTGTCCATTGCCTCTTAACCTCTTGCAGAGCATCACTAAGAATAGCCTGGTTCAAGCTTATTTACCTCTAAATACCCTATCAGGTATTTACCCACACTGCTAAGATTCACCCTGAGTCTTTTCTTCTCCAGGCTAAACAAACCCAGATATCTCAACCTTTCTTCACATAACAGAAGCTCCAGTCTCTTAATCATTTTAGAGGCCCTTCTCTGGACTCTCTCCAGTAAGTCTATGTCTCTCTTGTCCTGGGAAGCCTAGAACCAGATGTGTTCTCACCAGTGCTGAGTAAAGGGGAAGATACCTCCCTTGACCTGCCAACAACTCTTGTCCTAATACAGCCCAGGATATGACCAGCCTTCTAAGCTGCAAAGGCACACTGCTGTCTCTTATTCAACTTGATGTTCACCAACACCACCAGGTCCTTCTCTGTAAAGCTGCTTTCCAGCAGGTCATCTCCCACATGTCCTGGTGCTTGTGTTTATTCCTCACCAAGTGCAGGACTTGTCATTTCCCCATGCTGAACTTCATGACGTTCCCATCAGCCCATTTCTAAGGCCTACAGAGGTCCTTCTGAAAGGCAGGACCGCTGGGGTTCACCATCAGTGATTGACCTCCAGCTGGACTTCATGCCACTAATAGCAACCCCCTGAGCTTGGCCAGTCAGACAGTTTTCATTCCACCTCAAGGTCCACTTATTTAGTTCTGTACTTCATCAGCTGGTGAATGAGGATGTTATGCGAGACATTCTTGAAAACCACCTCACTAAAATCAATGTAAATAACATCCACAGCTCTTTTTCTCACCTACCCAGACAGTCTTTTCACTGAAAAAGTTTATCAAGTTAGTCAGGCATGTTTTCCCCTTCCTGCTGTGTTCTCCATCCTGCAGATACCCTGGTCATTAAAATCCCCATGATGACCAGGGCCTGTGACAGTGAGGATTCTTCCAGATATGTGAGAAAAGCCTCCTCTTTTTGTTCCTGCTCAGGTGGCCTATAGCAAACATCTGAAACAGCAAGGCCACCCCTATTAGTCTGCCTCTCAATCCTAACCTGTAAGCTCTCAGCCCATCGTCAAACACGCAGGCAAAGCTCCATGCATTCCTGCTGCTCTCTTGCATAAAAGGCAACACCTCCTCCCTGTCTTCCCAGCCCGTGCTTCCTAAAGGCTGTATCCATTCAGCCATTCATGCTGCCATTCCATGCAGCATTCCCGTCATGTGAGCTGTTGTGCCACATCTCTGTGACCCAACAAGCTCATAACCATGCAACTGCACGCAAAAGGTTAATTGCACCTATTTAGTAAGAAAACAAGGTGAAGAGGGGATAAGCTCACACATACATACACAAATAAGGGAGTGCCTACAGGAAGCATTACTGGGGAAACTCTCATACATTTTCTCAATAATCTGTATTAGTGGGTGCCTCTCTGAAGTGCCTGCATACAAATGCATGTGGAATGGAGATCAGTGTTTCTCCTGTCCACATCAGCCTGCCTGCTTTGCCTGCCAACTTGGACCTCTGTTTTATCACTTGAATGTTGGTCATCACCTCTCTCCCTCATCTTTCCTGATTTAAAGCTCCATTCACTGGGTTGGAAGACTCCAGCCTGTGACATCCAATTGGTTTTGAACTGGGTCATCAGAGCTGATACCCTCATAGTGGTCAGGCTGATAACGAAATGTGCATAGGAATATGTTCTCCAAGACCTGCATCTTCCTGACAGAGCGGGGCAATAAAGTGGATTTTCTTTCCTTCTTGTTTTCTTTGTAAACCCTAGTGTTCAGAATAGATATTTTGTCATTTCGGATTAAAAGTTTCTTCTGAAGACTTTAAAACATCAAGTTTTTCTGGCCCCTCATCTTCTGCCAATGTGAGTGTGACCCTGCTTAATTGCCTCATCATTGAGCCTCCCACCACCCAATTTCCCACTGTTAACAACAGAGGAAAAAAAAAAAGCAGATTCATTTATCTCCACAAGTTGCATGAGCTACCCAGATCCTCATGTCTGTAGTTATTGGACTTTAATCTCATTTGCAGGGAATGGAGCCAACACACAAATCCTTATGTAACCACTCTCAAAAACCTGTCTCACAAGTGTTCTTAAAACAAGAAGTAGCTAATATTTATTTCAGAAGAGTGATATGCAATGAACTGTGGTGATTCACAGAAGCTCATTGTCCACCTTAGGTTTGCAATAGCCAGATCCTAAGTCCCTAACAAAAGATAAGAGGTCATGAGATCTCATTCTGTTCTCTTTTAAAGTTGAGGAAACATAGTTGTTTGACAGTAAATGCCATGTGTAAATAAGAGAAAGACTGTGAACTGTTAGATTCTCAGCAGTAGATGAAACCACAAAATAGAGCCAAACACTGTACATGTCCACACATTTCAATGATGTTAAATCACAGACTACAATGAAGAGAGGGCAAAATCTATGAACAAAACCTACTTACTACAATGAGATTTTCATAACTTATATTCCTCTGAAACAAAAACAATGCAAACAGAAGCCATTCTATCCTTGTGATATTTAATTATTTAACCAACCCCATGCTATTAAGTATCTGTGGATCTTACCCAAAGCATAATTTATAGTCAAAGATTGTCACTTCTTAACCTAGGCATTGATTTAACAAAGATGCTAAGTGAGGGTTAACTCTGAAGAGCACTAACTGAAATCAAAGCTTGAGGTCAACAGGATTGAAGCAGAAGTTTAAGTGCTCTGCTGAATTGAAAGGGTGGTTTTATGTCAGACATTGCAGCTCTGTGAAGCTTAACAAAGCTTTGCAATTCCCTCATCCTGAAGTATCATTTCAAATACAAAAAGAATTACACTCTCAAAAGGAATGTACATGTATGGACACAAGCTTTAAAATACTTTTTATTTACTAGGAGAATGATCTCTCTATACAGTTACACCGCATGGTGTACATCTACTTAAACAATTATGGTCTTAGTCTAAATGTTTATGGTTTAATAATCAGCTGCTTAAAATACATACTCTGTAGTGCCAAGGACAAGCTAGTTCCTTATAGCAATTTAATATCAAACCAGTCTCTTTTTCTGAGTATTTATTAATTTATATGGATTTCTTTTCTATTTAAAAGTGGGCTTTTCTCTCCTCAAGATGCTGTATTACAGTTTCAGAGTTCCACTAGGCTGTTGTGCCAGGTACAATCCAGGTGAAATGCTACTGCATTAGTATCTAGTAGAGTGAAAGGCATTTAAATGAGGCACAAATCTGACTGATTTCAGTAGTCCTAGTATACTGAAATTGAAAGGGCAAATGCTAATATCTAAGCCTTGTGCTTGTGAAGCACCATGTCTCCCATGTTCAGACACAGGGAGTTCAGTTCAGCCAGTCCTCCACAGGTAAAATCTGGCACTGCTACATCCACACTCAGAGCCAGAGCTCTCCAGTTCATAACTGCCAAGAATTGGATCCCCCAGGCACTAACTCTACCTTGATAATAAACGAGGCATTAGGTCTATTCAACCACACTGCTGGTCATTTTAGCTGTAAATTCAGCTGTTAGGGGACTGGGAAGGTGGTGCATGGGGAGAGAACTGAGCAATATGTGACCCCTTTGGGCTTTCTCCTGAATGGTAAATTGCTGCTATTTATCATGTGAATGTAATTATACAGTACTAACCTTTGAGCTGTGCCTATTAATCCTCTACCAACATCATTAGAAGACATTTCCATCTTGGACACATCCTAGTCTTCTGACATTCTGGGATGACCAGTCATCAGTGGACTGATAATGAACAAAAAGCAAAGCAATCCCTCTCTTTTAGGCCAAGCAATGAGAGATGGACAAGTTCTGCATTGCTCTTATTAAAAATAAGCAAACTCTATTAACAGGGCTTAGGTCTGACTATGTCTTACTTGTGCTAAGACTGTTCTGCCACACTCTGAGATTAGGAATATCTATTTATATCTGTAGGTATCAACTGCATAAAATAAAGGAAAATTAAGTGTGCAAAAATCTAATCAAAACCAAAGAGGATGATTTATTGATACTCATGATGATCTGTTCTGAGCAAGGAGATGAACAAGATGACTTCCCAAGGTCTCTTCCAGCCTAAATTATTCCAGTATTTCACAACTCCAGAGCCTCCTTCTATTGTACAATTGTATACTAAATCATCTTCAATCCAAAGAAATCTCATTCTCTGACCCAAAACCCACCTGCTTAAAGTTAAAATGAAATAACCTTCTGAATGAACCAGGCCTGACAGAATGTGACAGGCAGTGAGTGAAAGGGGGAACAGAAGAACAAGACTGAACAGCTTTGCTCAGTGTCACATGAGAGACTGGAAGCAGAACTGGAAATAAAATCTTATGCATTAGTCACAATAAAGAAGGAAATGGGAGTTTTGAATGCTGATCAAGATTAAGGAGTATGGACTCTGAGGAGGGAAAGTTTTCCGAAGCAGCATTCTGCATGTGACAGTTGTACCTTAATGCCTCTTACCAGTCATATGTCCTTAAAATCCCTGTCTGCCCTGGAACAAGAACGGGCTCACCATGACTAACCATAGCTTGGGACCTGGCCACGTGCTGTAGAAGTTCTCAGACAAGCCCAGCTGGAAAAAAACTCACCTGATGGCTTGTCACTCCACAAGTGGAGAAAGAAGCTGACATTTAGCTCATTTGAGGACACAGACTAGAGGACATATCTTCTCTTTCCTTAAAGAAAATAAATATTTTCAGCATGTCAATTTAAAACTAATTTCCACATCTGGATGCAATATTGTCCGCATTGATCAGGACCTGGGAGAGGCCTTAACTTTTCATTGACATCTCCCCTTCCAACAGGAGATTTTACAGGTTTTGCATAAATCAAGTATGAATCCATTCTTCAACATTCTTGGTGTTTGCGTGCCAGGGTGCCAGAAAAAGTTGAAAGGTTCCTAAGATCACACTGTCATGCAGCTGTGCCTAGTGTCTATACCTTCCTTGTCTGGGACAGCTCTAATTTTCAGAGTAAGGACACACTAGGGCAGCAAACATCAGTGCTAAGGACAGCAGGAAGGATACCTTGGCTAGTTATGCTTCCTCAGAGCCTTTTTGGTGCTCCTCTCTGTGCCCCTTCGGTCCAGTCCTGTTCAATCTCGGTCCAGGTCTGTTCAATCTATTCGTCTATGACCTGCATGAAGGCACAGAGTGCTCCCTCAGCAAGTTTGCTGATGATACCAAACTGGGAGGAGCAGCTGACAGCCCAGAGGGCTGCGCTGCCATCCAGAGG
>VZSV01000042.1:3647608-3692726 GCA_013398735.1 Nothocercus julius
GGCTGCCCAGAGAGGTTGTAGAGTCTCCTTCTCTGGAGATCTTCCAAACCTGCTTGGATGCAGTCCTGAGCCACATGCTGTAGGTGACCCTGCAGGGGAATTGGACTAGATGATGTCTAGAGGTCCCTTCCAACCTTAATGGTTCTATGATTCTCAGCTAGAAAAATGTCTGAGGAGTAGAAGCTCCAGCAAGCCACTCAAGGGGCCACATAGATCACACTGAGGAGCACTGTCCAGTCCCCTGTGCTCCTTTAGCCATCATTATGGTCACACCCATACCCACAGAGATTTCCACAGGATCCAGGTGTGTAACAACTTGCATGATTAAGCTCAACTCCACTGCTGCCTTTGGGAGGCTCAGACTCAGTGGCATGGGGTAGATTAGGGTTTTTTTTGTTTGTTTGTTTGTTTGTTTGTTTTTAATATATATATATATGCCCCTCAAGAAGAATAGACATTTAAAAACACCTCAATGTTCAGTCCTGCTTCTTGGTCCAAAGACATAGGGAAGACTGTGGTGGGACAGGTGTCTCGGGCTCTCATCAAGAAGGCTATTTGACTGCCACTGCCTCATTCCTTAGTGTCCCCCCTAACGCCCCTGCAACTCCTGCTCACTGCACCTCCACAGGCATTACGGTGTGGATAACAGTCGGCCATCACACAGGTGTGCATTGCAAAAGGTGACGAGAGGTCTTGTGTCATAGAGGGCTCCAACCTGGGGACACCAGGAGCCTGGCTGCACTCTGTCTATGGGACACACTGAGGTCTGAATCTCCCACCATAGACCATCTTCCTCCTGGTCGCCTTGAGGGAACCCCAGGGAGAAGAATAGTCCAAGGATGAACGGGGCTGGGGATCACTAACAAAGAAGTAGTGTTTGTGAGGGTGTTGAGCAAAGGAGAGTGGCTTGCAGTGACTACAGCCTAGCACGTGAAAGAGTTATAGACACTTTTCTTTAAGCATTACACGGTAACTTAGGACAGGCAAAGTCTGGCATGAGCATTACCCCGAAAGAGCCCTCTGGCACAGTGTCAGCGTGCCTCCCAGCCCTTTTTTCTCAGAACTGTGACTCAGGTGGCTCCTCCAGGGACGTGGTGCCCACTGGGCTCTTGTTCTTCTTGGCAGCAAGGACAACTTCGCCATCTCTTTCACATGCCAGCCCCTCTGCCTTCTTCTCTCCCCTGCACCCCCTGAAACTTCTCCACCTCCTTCCACCTGGAGCACATCTCTCCAAGCTCTGAAACACAGCCAAGGACTGGTCCCGCCATAGTCCCTTTTCACCCTTTCACCTGGTGAAGACCAAGAGGATTTCTTCCTCAAAGCTTTACATGGCTCAATACATTAAACACTTCCAAACAAAAACAACCCAACAAATGGCAATGTGCAGTAAAAATTCATGCACCAAGTTACACCTGTCAGAGATGCTCTGCATGCTGGCAGGATGCAGCATTTCATAAGTTGTCCCACCTGAAAGCTACTGAAGAGCCCAAGAAGCCACATGTGGGGCTGTGGCAGACGGCAGCTCAGCTGCTTCTCGAGCCCACACTCTCAGTCCCAGTTCCTGTAACCTGGCACTCGGAGTCTTCTCAGAATAGCTGACATGGACAGCAACTGGCACGGAGGATCCCAGCTCATGTTCCCACGGGAACCAGGAAATAATATCTTTCCAATTATTTCCAGACCATATTTGCTTTTAAGCTGTCTACACAGCGATTAAAAAAAGAAAAGTTCCACTTCAGGGTTTGATTTGTCTCGGTCTCCGGGCTGCTGAACATTTGTCTGAACTGATTACCACCTAGGAAAAGAAAATCTACCCCTGTTACATCTCCCTCATCTAAAGGATTGCTCACTCCTGGCCTGTCTGGTCTTGCCCTCCAAACCCTAACAGCAAAAGGTTCTTCTATTTCTTTTCCATGAGCCATTTCCGCTTCTTCTCCTTCTTGAAGATTGCAAAGAATCACCGAAGTGTTTGCTACTGGGTATAATGATTTGGGGTGTCTCAACTTGAGACCTCTTCAGGGAGTGTGGCGTCTAGAACGTGACAAATTTGCAGTAATTGCCCCATTCTTTCTTTGAACAGGCCAGCTTGGATTTTGTAGGAATCCACAAATCAAGAGGCTTGGGGAGGGAGTGTGCTGCTTGTTGCTGTTTCTTGATGGAAATTTAGCTCTAGGAAAGCTCTTTGCTTATCAGCTGCCTAATTATGAAGGAGGCAGAGACAGCTCAGATTGCCACCAAACGCTTCCAGTCTCTTTTCCCACTTTATGTCTAGGTCTGTTCCGACTTAGAGGGTACCGATGATTCTCCAGACCTCATTTAGTCTTTGATCCTCCTGGCAAAAACTGCAAAAGAGCCTCCACCCTCTGGGTCATTATGTAAATCCTGCCTGGTGCCTTTTAAGCCAGAGGCATATTCTCTGTCTCAAGGATTTTATAAGTTCTCTAACACAGAACAAGACAAGACAGGAAGTGGCTCCAGCAACAGGGCTGGAAAATCCGGGAATAAGTAGATTCAGAAAATGCGGAGATAAGACAGCTTTTGTACTGGATGCCTTTGGCAGAGCAGCCATGCTGCTCAATTTGGTGCTGTGCACGGTGTGGAACTTCGCAAATTCTCAGCAGGACTCAAATTTCTCTTCTCCCATGCAGCAGTGACATAAATAAATAAATAAATACACACACAAACATATATACGCATTTAACCCTTTGGGTTAAAGGTATCCACAGCCATATACACACACTGCTGCTTAGCAAATGACTTAGTAGATGACTCAGGACATCTACATCTGCATTTTTATTTTTTTCTTTGATTAAAGAAGGAAATCAAATGTCCCCTTGGACTGTATCATCACGTTAAATGACACGAAGTAAAACTAAGCAAAGTCTCAGTGCTTCTGTATGACACACTCTGGCTATCTGTATCCATGTACGTACCTGGACCTGTGACCTGTGTGTATATATATATATATATATATATGTGTGTGTGCGTGTGCCTATCTCTCTCTATATATATGTATTTCTCTCTCTCTCCGCATATATATTTATGTGTGTATATATCTGTATGTGTGAATCATCGACAGCTTCAGGATGATTAGGGAGATGAAGGATTCCAAGAACAGGAATTTTGGAACCATGGCGATTGACACGCAGGCATTTCTCGCCTTGGCATCTGAGCACCATGTGCAGTAAAGAGCTATCGCCTTCCGCACTGGAAGCCCAAACAGAAAGGACAGTTGGACCTGACCCTTCATGACTTTTACACAGTCAAGAGGGCTGTGATTGGGCACTGAGAGCAGGAAAATTGAAAATATGAAATAGTATTTTCTTCACACCTTTCAACTGGAGGAAACTCTTAAAAAGGCAAGAGAGAGGAGAGGAGAGGAGAGGAGAGGAGAGGAGAGGAGAGGAGAGGAGAGGAGAGGAGAGGAGAGGAGAGGAGAGGAGAGGAGAGGAGAGGAGAGGAGAGGAGAGGAGAGGAGAGGAGAGGAGAGGAGAGGAGAGGAGAGGAGAGGAGAGGAGAGGAGAGGAGAGGAGAGGAGAGGAGAGGAGAGGAGAGGAGAGGAGAGGAGAGGAGAGGAGAGGAGAGGAGAGGAGAGGAGAGGAGAGGAGAGGAGAGGAGAGGAGAGGAGAGGAGAGGAGAGGAGAGGAGAGGAGAGGAGAGGAGAGGAGAGGAGAGGAGAGGAGAGGAGAGGAGAGGAGAGGAGAGGAGAGGAGAGGAGAGGAGAGGAGAGGAGAGGAGAGGAGAGGAGAGGAGAGGAGAGGAGAGGCCGTGATTCGAGGAGTTTCTCCCAAAATGTCTGGATGGACAATTTCTCCCAGAAAAGGACAATCTCTCAGAAACAGCCATCATAGGAGGAGATGAGCAAGCCTGAGCTGTTTGAGAGATGGGACATACCCCTGTGCTGACATCTGCTCTCTGTGCACAGGGGCAGCACCGCACTGGGACCACGGCTTGACACACGGTCCTTGTCACCAAGTCTCCATGTGCTCCTGCATGACCACAAAGCCAGTTGCGGATATTAAGACCTAACCCACGGAGCAGCATTTCCTTTGCTTCACGTGGCCCTGCAAAAGGAGGATGCCCAGACAGTTAACAAGAGGAATTAGGAATGGAAAAGACTTACTAGGTCTTGCCCACTCCTTGACTAGTGCAATTGCAGACAACCCTTCCCCTCGCCTCAGGGCCTGATCTCGGACGGGCTGCAAGATTTCTGCTGCCTCATGTTTTTGTCAGTACAAAATGTTCATTCTTCTATGCAGGGCTGAGCCAAGGCCCACCCAGCCCCTCATCAGCTTTGGGAAACTTCACCCGCATGGGAAGGGGCTGTGAGACAGGAGGCTCCGTTCTCCCACACAGCAGTAGCTTGTTTTCCTCCTTAACTTCTTGAGCTTAAAAGCGAAAAGTATTTCTTATTTAAGGAAGAATCATAGGAAAAAAAAAAAAAAAAAGAGAGAGAGAGAGAGAGAGACAGCAGAGAAGACTGCTTGGAAAATCTACGGAAGCCAAAAAACCACCAGACCCAGCACAGCTAGAAAGGAAATGGGCACATCCATCTTCTCCCTGCACACATCCGGTTTCCTCTCCTTCTTTGTCCGTTCAGCAAATTCAGGAGGTTAGAGCTATTCAATGTAAATCACCCTGTCTAACCCTGGCTCTTGACAAAGCAGCACTGCCCCCACCTAGAGTGATTGCCCACAAGGGAAACATGTTTATGTCCATCCAGGCAATTAATTTGTAGCTGTGCTAATGAATCTGAGAGCTCTTTGCCCCATTTCTCCCTCAGTGTTTTGCTGTCTGGGCAGAGTCCCTTGCAAGTAATTTCTCTGCATATCTGATCAGGCCAATAGGAAACTTCATGAGTCATTTTCCTCCTTTGCAACAGCAATAACCAGTGGCTGGGAATCAGAAACTTCCTGTGAAAACAAAGGGACAAAGCACTGCCATGACAAGTCCCATCAGGAATTAAATCTCTAAATCAAAATTAAATCACTAGGGATCAGCTGGTGAGCACTGCCTTACTTTTCTGCGGAGTCTCTCCTGCTGTTCTGTGTTCTGCAGCAAATGCAGTGAGAGCTCCAGCAAGAGCTGCACGGACTCCATGAGGCAGTGGCCACATGGAGCTGGAGCCACCAGGTTCCGCTGCCCATCATGGGCAGTTCAGCATCCTGTATCTTCACTTCCCACCCCAAAAAATGAGGCACCTCCAAACACAAGACACACAAGACCTGCTTCATTCCACAATTTAATAAAGAAAAACACTGTCAAAGTAAGTCAAGGAATGAAAGACGAAGGCCATGCTCAATGGTATCATGATTGCTGGACCACGCAGTGACCCCTGTCCATCTTCTCCATGCACATACAGACCCAAAGCAGTGTCGTGGTCAAACGCTAAAACTCATCTTTGCCTGGGAAGCCCAGTCTTAGTGCAGTCCTGTCTAGCTGAGCCCAAAGGTTGAGTTTGGCCCTTTAGACTCTTGGCCCTTTTATATCCCTGGAGCAGGGACACAGATTTGTCGAGAGCCTATAGTTTCTGCTGGGGTTCAAGGATAACAATGGGGTTGAAGGGGGAGTCAGGCAGGTGACCAGAAGCTCTGGCTGGGGTGAAGCCCTGGAAACATTTTGTCCGTCTCCCCATTCCCTGATCCCAGATTGGAGAACGGGAAGGCGGAGGCTGTGCTAGCAAAGCAGCTGGTCAGCAGCACCCGCATGGAGCCAAGCGTTGGGAATGCTAACATGTGAGCAGCACTATCACAGCGGGAACGTTTTTAATCAGTGGCGCTTTGTTCTCAATGTTGCAAATTGCAAGTTATTGGAGGTCATTAGCAATCTCTCTGATGTGCAGCTCTGAACACAGAGCAGGAATAATTCTGCCTCCTTCTAGTTTTCTAGGACTGATCTAATCAGCCTGGTCCTTGATCCACCGCAATGTCGCCTTGAGAAACAGACTCCAAAATGTCAAAGGCAGCTCGAGGTGGTGAGTGACCTTGTGTTTAGGGATCCTGAGCTTGTTCTTCCTAGCCTCTCTGGTTTCCTGCCCTGATTTTGGGAGACCATTGGCAGACAAATATAGGTGTTTTGCTGCTGGCCCCATCTAGCAAAAAAATTGCATAAAAGCTCTTGATTTTTCCTCCTTCTAGGCCTGCAAGCATGAAGAGGAGTTACCAAGTTCATGTTGATCGAGTATCCTCTAGTAGGAGAGCAGCAGGGAGCAGGTCGGCAGAGCCCAGAGCAGTCGCGAAGCTGGAACGAGCAAGGCAGAACTTGTTCTTTTCCCAGATACCAGATCCAAAGGAGTTTGAGCAATGGCAGGAGCCTCAGACCCTTGATGCTGTTTGGGCGTGGGATGGGTAGGAGGGAATATGATTTCGAAAAGAGGGAAAAGATACTTTAAAACTGTGTCAGCCCTGGAAATTGACAGCCTCCTTCCAAGTACAACCGAACCGAGTCCAACATCAAATCACCCTGACAACAGACACCTGGACATGGTGACAAGTCTGTTAGCATTTAACTTGGGCCTGAAGATGAGAGGTCCAGACCAGCTATGCACAGAGGATCCCCCACCAGGACTGCTGAAATTATCTTCACTCTCCGGGAAATAATATGCCAGTAGGACAGGGATAACCTAAAGCACTCATTGTGATTGGGCGAAGGAAACACACAGAGAGGGGACAAAATGCGCAGAGAAGCTGTGGAGTCTCCATCCTGGCAAACAGTCAAACCTCAGCTGGACATGGTCTTGGGCAACCTGCTCTAGGTGACCTTCCTTTCAGCAGGGGTTGGACTATTTGATCTCCAGGTGTCCTCTCCAACAGCAGTGATTTGGTGATTCTACTGATGTGCTTCACAGGTCTCCATGGACTTTTCTTCCATAGATGCCTTTAGTCCCTTTTTCAACTCCTGTAAACTTCCAATAGTTACAGGCAAGGAGTTCCCCAGGTGATCATCATATATGGGAAAAAACATGTATTTTTTTTGTTTTAAATCTTCCAGCTTAAGTTTCATTTGGTGTTGGTAGACTTTATAGTGGAAGAAATGGTGAACACTTTTTGCCTATGGAGCCTTTTGGTACCATTCACCATTTCATAGATGGATCTTGCACCTAACTCCGTTGATCCCTTTATGGTCTGAATAGTTTTAGGCTGCTTAGTTTTTGGCATAGAGAAACTGTTCCATGTTTCTGATTATTCCAGCTCTGCTTTACGCTTTTTGAGGTTGGGAAAAGGGAGCTTGTCCTGCACACAGTGTTGAGGCTCGAGACACCTCTGAATTTATATGATGACAAAAAGAATTCCTCCCTTCTGCTTCCTACTCAGTAAGAATGTCAATAGAAAAATAAACACTGCACTGGCACAGTCTGAACCTGGTACAAATTTTCAAGTATCTGTTATTGTCAGGGACATCCCAGCAGACAGCTGAGGAACTGCACGATGTTATAAATGAGGCCAAACGTCGCCTTTGTATATACAAATACTGCCGTTATCCCTTCCGACGGGGCTGAGGCACCACCCAGAAGATGTCATGGGTGACTCAGGCTGGCAGTCTCTGTCTTGGTTTCAAACTGTTTACAGGATATTATTTTTGGTGTCCAAGGAGACACAAAAGTAGCTCAGCACAAGCGAGTTGGGCAAGTTGATTCCCTTTGTGTAAATAATCACCAGCAACTTGTGTTGAAACTTCCTGCTATTTTATGGCCAACGGACAAGGAGCAAAACAACATTTCTGGGTTGCTCAGGGCTGCGGCCTCGTACGGGTGTGTTGCAGCTGCGGCAAGAAGCAGCATCTTCCTGCTTTATCTCCTCACGCCAGACCCGCTCACACCGCCCCATCCACCTGTTCTTACTTATGGTGAAGTCTTTCATTGTGGGCCATGGGAAAGCAGGGATTAACTCTTTAAAACAATAGGGAAACGGTGCGTTCAAGCTATGGGGAAAAGTGTTTTGCCCTTGACCTGGTATGATCAGGTCTCCTGTAACCTTCAAGCCGCCTTGGGAATTCTCCCACTGACTCTCATGGCCACAGTGACATTTTTTATGCCCCTGTTGTGGCAGCTGAGGGGAAAAAAACATCGATCGGATTCCACCAGCTTGAGGAGATTAATAGTGCGCTGGGATTTCAAGCCAGCCCCTTCTACAGTAGGCAAAGCCTTGGCATTAATATTTAAAATTCTTTTGACCTCTTCATGTTTTAATTAGCAAGTGGAAAACTCCATGGCCTGCGCCAGGAAAAAAAAAAAAAAAATCCTTAAGATCAAAGCGGATTCTAATTCACATTTATGCTTGTTACGTTCAGAAGAGCCTGTTAGTAAAATGAGTCTCGATTTAGCAGAGATGTAAGGGCATAATCTATTGGTTAGGAAAGGTGAGTGTTTTGTCCTGAGCAAAATAATCACATTTCAATGTGCTTAAAAGTAAAGAAGATATTGTTGATTCTGCCAGTATAACAGCAATGGCAATTTCAGTTTCCTAGTGGCAGAAAAAATGCTTTCCCTTCAAATCTTATTGAAAATTTATCTAGAGGCAGCCAAAATAAAACATTCATTATCTTCTACTAAATAATAAGAAAAAAATGTGAAACTGTGATGTAGCCCAAGGAACAGAATTATTCTGTGATAGTTCCAAAGGAGTGGAAAGAAGCAGATGTTTTGTAAAAAGAGGCAATTTGTGAGACACCCAAACTGACAGTAACTTGTGCATAGCCCCCTGGACACACTTGCCTTGCCTTGGTGGGAAGGGGGAAAATACTAGTCTCTTTTGGGAGATATTTACTATTTAGAAACATGAACCCAGAAACAGAGGGGTCCAAACCAATATTAAGGCACAAGGTGATATCCATCCAAATAACCCCATTTGTTGCAATGCTGATGTGGAGAGGCTGGTGTCCTGATCTTGCCCCGTGTTAAGAGTAGTTATGGAAGGAAATCCTAAACAGCAAAATAAAGTCTCAATGTATGGGTTACTGGATTGTCCTGTTCTCTGCCTTTTTGTACCTATCAGTCCACACCCACCTCAGTAAATGTCCAGAAATATTTTCTCTTGGTAGAGTTAGAAATGGAAAGATTTCCATCCCAGGTGTCCTGAATTCTAACTCACGAGACATAGGACAGATAAAACCTCCAGAGCACTACCCTGCTTTGGATGTCACCGAGCAGCCAGAACGAAACCCTTTCCCTTTCCTCAAACAGATCCAAGCCCACAGTGACCTGGGCAAAAGGAGACAGGAGAACTACCCATCAAGGTTTGTCAAAATTATTTTGATGCTTCTCTGACAGGTGTCAGAAAGGTCTCGTGTAGGATGGCTGGGACATAAAAGGCTTCTGGGTCAGCAGATTGTGGGAAGCCACCAGGGGAACAGGTTGTCCATAACACAGAAGGTGTTTTAGAATTTTATGTTTGAGAAACGACATACGAGAAGGTGGAGTTTCGTAGGTCACACAACAGAAAATACTGTTTTCTGAGACCAGCCTTGCTGGGGAGGGTCCTGCCTAGAGAAGGCAGTCGGGCTGAGCCTGCCCTCGAGATCTGCAGGCGCAGAGGGGAGCTCGGCCTGCCACCTTCAGCAGTGAAGTTACTCATCCGCTCTGACACGTCACTCATCTTCCTCATGAAATGGGAGGGCTGTATCACACAAGCTCGACAGGGTCAGTCTACATAGATAAAAAGACCTGCGCTTTCCATTCCCAAGACTGGTTTTAACAGGGACGGTGTTGAAGGGCTTATGGTTGGACTCGATCTTGAAGGTCTTTTCCAACCATAATGATTCTGTGATTCTAAGACTGACGCTGGCTGGGTGTTGGGCTCTAGCCAGCGTCAGATGTCACTCTGCACGGAGGCACTGCCTGCACTAATGTACTAATCTCTCAGTCCTAGCAACCACTTCACTGTGGCGAACAAGGCTGTTGCTTGTGACACTAGGCCTAATCAGACCCACGCAGGCTTTTCAAGCACTTTTTTGCTTCCTTGAGTGGGAAAACACATGATCTGGACAAAGGTAAATCCCAGACAGGAAACGCACTTTTAAAGAGCCAGGGTCATCTGACAGCGTTTTTGAACTCGTATCGTATACCCAAAGCTGGCAGCAGACCAGCAGCAACCGTGCTGGGGCGGACATGAAGCATCTAGACACGCAACTGGCCACAGCTGAGTTGCACCTGGAAGCCACCCAGCTTCTTCAGCACGACACTGAACCTCAGCTCCGGATTGCAGGCATTTATCTAGGGTCTGTGCTCTCGAGGCAACAGTCTCTAGGATGGAAGTTTGTCAACCCAGAATAGCAGAAAAATTCAGAAAAAAAAAAAAAAAAAAAAAAAAAAAAAAAAAAAAAAAAAAGTGCTGCAATTCCGGTTGTGCTATTATCATTTTAGGACATTTATGCTTCCACTAGTACCTGTCTAAAAATCTTCTATCATGGCAGATAGCAACATTATCTCCTCCTCCGGCAAGGGCGGAGGAAACGTGATGGAGGTCTTGAAGGGGAGCAATTTCACACAGCCTGAAAAAGCAACAGAAAGAAGGCAACAAAGAACAGCAATGAGTATCTACCTATCACGTAAAGCCGATGAGAGGAGTTTCTCCAAGTATATATACAACATTAAATACCAGAAGAGTCACAAAACACTGAAGAATGACCACGACCTTCAGCTTGGGATTTTCCTCATCTATGCTAGTCATGGTCAGAGGGTCTCCTAGCAGAAAACGGAGCCCGCAGGATCCTGCTGCTCCCTGAGCAGCTCTGTCAAACCCGAGCGTGAGAAGCAACTCCGCGCACGGCCGCAGCGGGTCCTGGCGTCGGTGCGGGTGCCCAGCCGCGGGAAGCAGCAGCAGCGGTGGCAGCAGCAGCAGCAGCAGCAGCAGCAGCAACGCGATGCCTGGGGCACCTCCCGGCCTGGCCTCCTTCCACAGGGAAGGCTGCGGTGGGTGGCGCCGTGGGAGAGATGATGAACCAAGATGGGTCGGGAAGTGGGGCCAAAGGCTGGGAGAGCAGTGAGTGGGGAGCCAGGTGCAGGAAGGACACCCATCTCCGTGGGGGTCTGCAGCAGGGAGAGGCTGGCACAGGCAAGGGGGTGGTGCAGAAGAGCAGCGAGGATGAGGACGGTAACTTAATTCCCCAGCAGAGCCCTGCGGGCAGACGCCACCCATGCGGGTTTTCCCCAAAGGAAAGGCAAAAATAAATTGCACCACACAAGCAGATCCCGTTCCTGCCTTCCACAGAGCGTGGGCGAGGCGGCTGCTCTCAGCACCCGCGTGCCTGGAGGAACCTGAAGTCAACCCTGCGCAGCCTCGCTAAGGACACCCAGACCTCGGGCCAAAAGCACTGCGACATTCCCCTCTCGGACCCCTCAATCCCTGCAGCCTCCCCCACGATTCTGCTCTGCAAAACACAAACGGAAGCCGGGTGGCATCAGGCAGACGTCAGCAAAAAGCAGCGATGCCGCCCGAGGCGCTGGGGACACCCGTCCCTCCAGCCACGCGGGGCCCAACCGCGCGGCCCGGCAGCGGCTTCCCCGGCTTCAAGAAAACGCGCCAGGATTTACAATCTCATGGAAAAGGGCACAGCTGAGGCTGGCAATTCATCACAGGTTTTGCACCATCTCCTCATTTGCTAAGACTTTACATTTTGAACAAGTATATACAATTTAAAGGCTCTATCACATGCCAAGTATTCATTAACTGCAGAGTATTACTTCTGTTATTCCTCTCCTTCCTTACTAAAAACAGCCACCAAAAAGTGATTATTTTTCAAGCAGCAACTGTTTATTATTGGGAAAAACATTAGGACTTTATCTTTTTCTCTCTTACATATACTTGATTTGAATAAAAATAACTTATTTTTTTTTTTATAATACATGAAAATAACTGGAAACCAGGCTTCTGGAAACAAGAACACTTAGACAAACCTGTTGTTTTGCTGCTGAGATGTAGCACTTCTATGTTTTAACTCAAACACAGAAACAATCGCAATTGTCATTCCAGTGAAGAAAATTAATCCATTTATAAAATATTTTGAAGTTTGAGAATGGTATACAGTTACACTAGAAAGTACTCATAATATAGCATGTGAGTTATAGCATATAACCTAAAATATATACTTCTCAGACTTTACAAGGTCAAATATTTTAGACCATATTCCAGTGAAAAAACACTACAAATGTTTTACAATCCTTTTAAGGTCCTTATGGAATTAACTTTTATTTCCTTTTGAGGAATTTTAATTTAATATCTCAAGCAATAAAATATTGCATACAAACTAGCTTGCAGGAGTTTGTTTGCACTAACTTGGACAACTGCTCCTTTAGCAAAGGATGAAGCACCTTTAGTAGGAACGATAAAGCATCGTCGTTACAGTAGCTGATGAAGAAGCAGATTTTGTGCACAGACTGGTACAATTTTTGTGACAGCTCTGTAAATCTGATAAAAATTACTGCACGTTCAGTAATAAGAAATTAAAGTAATAGGAATTAAAACATGCTTAAGGCTGGAGCAGGAATACGGTTACAAGACAAAGATTCCATTAAGTAATCCAATTCACATTATCTGATAAAAACTTCCAGTATAGAGACTGTTTTCTTCTTCTTTTCCTTTTTAAAATACGTGCACCGTACTCTAAGTTCCCTTCCCAGGCTTCCCATGTGTCTTTTTAGTTAAATGTGGGTATAGTTCAGCTTTTCATTACGATGCGAGGGGAATGACCGTCATTCAGCATGACCTGAACGGACTTTATTAAAAAAAACTACACATATGCCCCCCCCAAAAAAAACAAATTAAAACCCCAAAAAGCAATTAGCATGTCAAGGTCTCACTTCAGTGCACAAACTATTACCTGTAGACATTTGCAGCATAAAAATGAGATGGAATTTGAGAAGGTATTTATTTGCACTGAGGACCATATTAAATTTAATGCAATTGTCACAGTCATGGCTGTCTGATAGCCAATGGAAATCCATCCTGCACCGAGGACAAGGAGAAAACTCTTATCACCATGAGCGCCAAGACTGTGTTCTTGTAACAGCTGAACCTCAGGGGTCAGTTCCCTTTTAAAGGCCACTGAAAACGCTGGCTGGTATTGCAGCCTCACAAACGAGCCAAGCCCTTCTAAAAAGACACTGTCGAGCCCTTTAAAAATAAACATTTAATTTCAGTATATTTTGGGTTTTTTCGCTTCGTTCCTGGCTTCTTTTATTTTTGTAACTGCCTGCTGTTTCCAGCGCCATCTCAGTCCTTCCTCCGCCTCTTTTGCCTTTTTCCACTTGGCAGATGCTCCCCACCCCACCCTGCTGCTCCTCAGGGTGCACCAGGCTCTGCCCCGGCCTTCCCGTGTTTCTTTGCCTGTATCCGTAACGTCAGGGGGATTTTTGGCCCTGGAATGTGCTTTAGGAACTAATACGCGTTTTCTTTTACCAAGGAATGCCTCCTTTCACACCCCCGCCGGGTGCAAGAATGGTCATTTTAAAGAGAGCGGGTATCAGTTGTACAGTTTAGGAAGCCGAGGAGACATTCTCACCGGACTGCAATAGTTTTAAGATCAGGTAAAAATCTGGACCTAAACTATGCAATTATGTCTTCCTTTCTAAATTCAGAATTACTTTTAGTTTGACGAAGAAATATTCTACTGGTATGAGATCAGAGGTTTTGAAATTATTATGCATATTTATGCCTTATGTACTCTTTACTTCGCTTCTCTAGATATATTACTCATTAATTTAATTCACTCAGGAATCTACCATACTGTCAACCAACTACAGCAATCCAGAAATATTTCTTACGTGTGGAAGGGGCTTAATCATTAAGCCTACACCTTCCTACAAAGCTTCAATGTTTTTGATTGGTAAAAAGCATTTCTCATTGAAATAATACTGAAGTGGAGCCCAAGATCTCCTCCATTTATAGGACTGTTTGTTAAGTTAATTAACTTCTCAGGACAAAATGCTGATCACACTTAATGACAGGACACGCTGTCATTTTCAAGACAGCTCCAGTGGCAGCTCTGGTGGGACGACAGTGTATCTGGGGTCCAGCTTGGGTATGAAACCCTTGAAGTTCTTAGAGGCTTCGGTACCAAATACATCTAAAACTTTCCTATTCATGACAGCAAACCTGGAAACAAAACAGACCGGAGAAAGTGAACAAATTTCACATTTATTCATACATAAACAGAACTATTAGAAAGACTTCACTATAAGAGAGATTACCCATATCTTGAAAATACAGGCTTCAGCTTGTACTGTATATAGACTAAGTTTTCATCTTGGGCAATAAAAATTAAAAATATATGCTGGATTATCTGATTAATCCAGATAATATGATTAATAGGATAGATTTGTTTCTAATTTTCTAATTTGTTTCTAATTTTTGATTTCTAATTTTTTATTTTTCAAAATTGTTGAGTGAAAAGCGCTATGAAATATCCAAAGAAACGAATAGTGGAGAAAAGATCTTAAAATTACTACTACAGAAATTTGCTTCAAATAAAATAAGCAAGCAGCAAGTGATGGAATTTCTTTCTCCCCTTCTCTTTCAACTCAAGCAATTTTAGGATTAGTACAAGCACAAGATTAGCAAAAGGCAGCCAAAATTGGACATCTGCACTGACGCCACCGGCCGTGTCACGTCTGCACGTTGCCTCCTGACATCCCAAGGGAAGATTCCCACCGTGGCTGGTAATAAGTCATCTGATGTCCAGCTATGAGCAGCAGGCCCTGGGGTGTGTAGGTTCACTGTGCTCCAGGGACTGGCCTCTGAGCTCACTTCTATTTTTACAGGCTGGACAGAGGGAGACTCTGATCTTAAAACTGTCCTTCAGGCTACAGTGGGTCATATCTAAAGCACTGAAAGCAACTCCGTGGCTCCTGGAGTGGACTTTATTTCTAATCTGATCCAAGTTAAGATCCGGGTGCCTTTTTTTTGCCTTACTGTCAGTATAATAATGTTGACTTACCAAAATAAATCAACTTCGGTAAAATCTAGTTTAAAATACAAACATTTTAGATCCGCACAGCAAATAATAAAATTTATTCAATAAGACAAGGCAGTATAAGTTAATGGTTATAGTAAGTGAAAAAAATCACAGTTTTTCCAGAAAAAAATCTCTCCTGTCCCAATGAAAATAGATGTCATATAAAAAACTGCTGAATCTTCAAAAGAATTTTGTTTTCACGGGATATACTCTGAGATTTCTAATAATATTTTTAAACAGGCAACATCACATTGCAAACTCAGTACAACACCAGTTTCTTCAACTTGTCTATTTGTTTGCTTGCTGTTTTATCTAACACTGAAATCTGAAAGTACTCTGCCTATCCAGGCGAACTGAAGGAAATGATTTAGAGACTTGAACGTGAGCAATGGTATGTGAAGACAAGCCACAACGTATGCTTGTTTACTGACCTGCCCTTCGTTAGGCGTAAAAGAAATTTCCAGTAGGAAGGTCGCAGGTTCTGAACTTCCATCACAGCCTGCAAGGAGAAAACTCTGTGAGCACCAGCTGCAGAGGGTCAGGCAAAAGGCGCATCTTGCATATCAGCTTGCCTCAAAGAGTGGCCATTAAAGGATGGTTAGCTAAGATATATATATACTTAATTTCATGATTCATGGACTGAGAGCAACTGGCAATGTACAGCACTCTCAGTAATAAACTAGTCACAGCTGAACTCAATGGTTTATATGGCAACCACCAGCACAGGGTAGCATTTCCTCAAGACTGTCTTTCAAGAGTGGTGCTAACTAACTTAGATGCCACTGTTGTGCAGAGAAAACAAAACCAATCCTTGTTATTCCTACCATTGTGCAGTCATGGGAGCCAATTCTTTCCTGCTACTTTCTCTCTCACTCATTCTGTGTTGTGTGATCTATGACTCTGCGTACTCGTCTTTACATTTTATTACCCCAAAAAAACAAACCCTCGGTCTTCTCTCCAAGCCTCTTACGAATACGACGAAGAACACACCCATCAGCACAGATCTGTTTGACAATTCCCCCTTCTTTCCCCTCTACTAAACCCAGGAATTTATTTCCAGTTTTGGATCCCTGTGTTCCAACTCATTATTAAATAATGAAAGAAACCCCTCCCACTCTTCTCATAATAACTTAATTTCCTTTTAAGCCTCATGTAATGGACCCTGCAAATAGTATTCTAGAGATTTCAATACTGCAGTTCTTTGATACAAAGACACATCCCATGTGCTAAAATATCTGTTCATTTTGGTGTTAGAATAAGAGATATTCTGAAATATGTGGGACAGATGAGGAGTTTTCCCTTAGGCATAAGACAGTAAAGAAGTGTTCAGGTCTTTTCATATTCTCTTTATAGAGGGATAAAAATATATTTCATTATAGAATAAAAAATGTTCAAAAATATTTAATGGGACATTTAGGCTTTAGAAAGGGTGGAGTGTAGCAGAATAATGCAGAGTAATTTAGCTTCTGCTGTAAAGGAACTTTTACAGCTGGTACACCAGATGGAAAAGAAACTGAGGATAAGGACATAGAAAGGACTTGGAAAGAGCAAAAAAAAAGAAAACTACAGTTTGTTTCAAATTTAAAGCTTTAGATTCCTCCCCTCAAAATATCCAGATTCTTTCAAATATGCAATATTACTTAAAGTCAGATGACAGTGAAAATTTCCATATTACAGTGTAGTTTTAGCATCTTTAAAAAAAAAAAAAAAAAAAAATTATGAAAGTCCCTACATTTCTATCCATACTTTGGGTCACTGAATTTGAGATCCTTTCCAAAGCAGTCTGCATTCAGTTGTGTATAAGAAATCTGAGACATAGAAGTGACCTTCCCCACACAGTAACCTTCAAAAACAGGATGCAGAGTCCTCACTCATCTCTCTTTGCTCACTACATCATACCATCGTTTCTACATCACGGTAGCCTTAAGTTCCTCACTTCTTTCAGCATATGACTTACACCAAAAGAACTGAATCTGCTCTTAGAAGGCAACATACTTACTGCCTGAAAGCATATAGATGTGGAAATGGCATAGATGATGCTGTCTGCATGAGGAAAATAGGGAACTTTCCCTGCTTCAATGCCCTTGAAGTATATAGTCTATGAAAGTAAAAAAAAAAACATACATATATATATGCTGAACAAAACAGAGAAGCAAATTACAAGTAACTTCTTACTTTTTATCACATTCCAATTTACAAAGTAACTCATCAACATTACTTACATATGCTCAAGTGGTTCTGTGTGACGTCCATATTTCCAATGTGATATTGACTGAACTAACTTAAATAACTTAGCCAAGATCTGGAATAAGCGCCTGCAAATGCACCGAAAGGTACTTGGCAAACGCTTGAGTATTAAAAGGATAATATGGATCTCAGAGATGAAAAGACAAAGTGTGTTTTGTCAAATATTTCATTTTTAAAAAAGCAAAAGAATAGTGCAATAGCAAGTCCAATAGAGTGAATATTCACTGTTCTTGAACAGCTTGAAATCACATACTTTTCTTTCTGAGAAAACATGTAGAGTTTATTTTCCTGAGCACAGCTTGACCTTCCAAAGCAGCACACGCCTCTTTGGTCAGTTACCCTTGGCTTGCGTAAGATGACAAAAGCAGTTAAAAAAGGAAAAAAAAAGGAAGAATACACTGCACTTTTCTTATTGCACTGCAGCCACAATGTCTCAAAGTACAGAGAAAACCATCTGCAATACAAGACTATTTTTTTTTTAAACAATTTTTAGCAAATTTTTCCAATAGTTTTAAAATTCAATAGGGATAATCAGAGTTGTTTTTATGTAAGCATTATGGGAACTACCTTCTGAACTTGAACTAGGACTACAAAGAACAAGAAAAAATAGCGTATTCTCTCTTTTTACGTCTATTTTTTCTGTTTTTTTTTTTTTAATTTAACATTCCTTTTTTATTTTTTTAAAAAAGAATTCAGTAGTGGTAGTGAAGGTGGATAAACGTCATGAAGGAATTTAGAAATGAGCATAAAAATAGAGCTGTGTCAATTTTATGTCAATTTATTTCAGTGGCGGTGTTGTGGAAACGTGATTTCATGGAAAAATCACAGTGAAACTAGAATCTGGTTAGTGATACATAATCAGCATATATCTAAAATCTACAAATATTCTCTTTTTTTTTTTCTTCCCTGGGCTCCTAATTTTAACCACTTCATACAAATATGGGAAAAAAGATTTTCAAACCTGAAAACCTGGCAGTTTCACTGAGGTTCCCTTCAAAGTTGGGCAGTCAATCAGTTGAAGCACACGGACAAACAACTACAGCTACAGACTAAAACCTAAGCTATTTTGAGTTATCTTAAAACTGATGAATGCCAAAACTAGGGAACAAAGGCAGGAAGTTAAGCTGTAGCTTTTGGCAATAAATCTGCAATTAGGGGCAAGTTCTGATTTATGTTTCTGGCAGAATGGACAAAATCCACATTCTTGAAACTTTCAGATTTAAAAAATTTGCAAAGGTTCCAAAGCAAAGAGCTACCAAAAAAGGAGATGGAGAAAACGCAATGGAGTTTTCATGGATCCATGGAGCATGGATCAATGGATGAGGGATTTTTGAAGAAACTCACAGAAAGGAGGTGGATAAGGACATGAGGCCACAGAGCAACACATACCTACTCAAATGCACCACTACTGTACAATCTGCCCCTACCCAGGAATGTTCTGACAAAGCCTGTGGAGTTCGTTGTCCTTTTCTGTCTTGAGAAAACACCTGAAATATGAGCTCTGTTGTCAGGGTATTATCTTACCTCTACTAATTTGGAAGCCAGGTACATAGAGATAGTGGTACTTTTGTAAAACATCATAGAAATTCCTGCAAGAGCCCCTGTAATGATTAGAAAACAAAACCATCATTAAACTCTGATTTAGTGTGGCTGTTGCACTATGTCAGCACAGCAGAACTGCACAGGATCATGGTTTCTGTTGCTACACCAGCTTTCAGCAATGTTCCTGGGCTGCCTGTCAAAGTCTGGTTTATGCCATTCAGCAGAAAAACAGAGGTTCAGAGGTTCCACAGTGTGACAGATGTGCAAGTAGCAGTGAAGGAGCTGCGACCCCGCACAAGTTTTGTGGCAAAAGGATCCTTCTTTGGGTGGACAAATGAACTTCCTGTTATGTGCGACCAGGGCTTGGAGAACAAGGGGCATGTTAACATTTGTGCATACAGTAATTTATTGTCCTTGATGCTGAATATAAATGACAGACATATCATTCAACTGAATTTTCCTTTACAATTTTAACTCTTAATTTGAATAATAATTGAATATTTGATTTTTTTGTATATTTGAATAATAACAACTCTTAATTTGAAATCGCTTGAAACACTACTGTTACACTGAGGCAGCCTTACTATACACGGTCCTATTTTCAACAGAGAAATCTGAAACAGGAATTGCAGGATAAACACCCAACAGTGTGCTGGGCAGAAATCCTTGCAGAACCCAACAGGGTCAACATTCCCTTTTAGGGACTCACCAGCTACAAGTGCATGGAGCTCATCATCCAGGTTTCGTACCCAGCGCAGAAAGCAGCTCGTGCCCTGCAGCGAAGGGAGAGAAGCACAGGCCTCGTTACTGCTCTTTCAGAGTCCACACACTGCAGATATTCCACTGTAAGTTATCATACAGCTCATAGCATGAGTAAAGAATATACTGTGATAATACCTGTAATTCACAGTATGCAAAACATTTTGCACGGTTTTAATTAACAGTTTATATTGTTTCAAAACAAGAGAGCAGAGCACTAATTTGAATATGTCGGCCAGACATCCCAGTCTGTTTTCAACTACAAAACAAACACCTTCAGATTATTGCATACATACAATAAATTCTGGGAACAGGAAATCACATGGGTCTAAAAAGTTAGAACTGCATACGATTAAACGTCACACCAAACTGCAGAATAACCTGCTTGTTCACACAACATCAATTCAGAGCTGTTAAGCCAGAATGGATGTAAGTAATTTGTGGCTTTGCCTGCATTAAAATATATTTTATTTGGAGGCTGCAGGTTACCAAATGATCTGCATTGTTCCATGTCTATCACATCCTCGGTATTGCTTTTTTCAGCTGTTCTGGACCACACTTTGCCTACAAATTCTAGCTCTATTAAATTTCCATTTGCTTCCAAATGGCTTGAAATTTGCTAAGTAGGGTCAGACCCAGGGCCGAGGGCTCAGGACCACGTTATGTTATTCAGCACGATGGTCAGCTTCTCCTTGCATATCATATCATCCATATTAGCCCTACTCATCTTGCTGCCTTCCATTGAACTCACATCAGTATTTCAATGTCTTTCTTGTGCAAGTGAACCCCAAAATGGACACAGGAAAACAGATGTGGTCTCGTTAGTTACTTTACAGAATATATTTTTAATAATCAAATATGTTCAAAACCCGCTTGGACGCAGTCCTGACCCACATGCTCTAGGTGACCCTGCGTGTGCAGGGGGGTTGGACTAGATGATCTCTAAAGGTCCCTTCCAACCTACGTGATTCTATGATTCTACAATGCCATTAATACATTGCCCTTCTGACAATCGGCTTTATTACTCAAACTTGTAATCTTATATAAAAACAGGAAACCAGGCTACCATCACTGATTTATTTTCCATAAAACATTGTTTGCTGATATAAAATAAGAATGGAAGAGAGCTCAAAATATTAAGCTACTGCAGCTCTACAAAGGCAGGTCAGACTGCTTATAAGGATTTTTTTTTAAAGTGGTCCATAATTGATTTCTGTATCAAGAGCTATATCAGAGTTCTGTATCAGAACTCTGGCTGTGACCCACTGCAGGATTAGGATCTCTGCTGCTCTATATGCTTATCTCAAACTGAAAAAAATATAGCACAACCTAAATCCATGTAAGTGGAGGGCACACAATGAACTATAAATAAATGCCACATGTCACCATAAAACACGTATATCCATAGAATAAATCATATTTAGCAGTCTGAGTTTTTAGAAGACTTCAAAGTCATGCCTCCGCCAGCATTTGCATGTTAGATACTATTTTCTCTAAAAGCACTTGTATTAAAGTTTGAAAAAAAAGATCTAATTATTAAATACACTCTGAATAGACCGTTGGCACGCTGCCACCAAAATTTTTAAACTCAGTAACCTGAAAAATTCTTGTGTCTCAATCTGATGGCAATTAAAGTGAAATTCTGTTTTGCTTATAAGCAAGACTTGCTTTTTTTTTTTTTCATTTTCAGAATGTGGTATTTGCCTTGAATAATACAGAATTATCTTAACTTTTCAGAATAAGTAAAGTAGGAGCACAAAAATATCAATATAAAACTGCAGTAGCCACTTCAGCATTGCAGTATACAGTGCAATCTCTCCTAGAATATGTGTTTGGCCAGATTTTATTTTGATATAAATAAATACTATTCAATTAACTTCGACAAATGTGGTATTAATGTGCACAGTTCACCAACTGTCATCTTATGATGACAGAAGGGCAGATTTACAAGTGGTGAGTGCAACATCTCCTCAGTTGTACATGATGTATGTTCTGCAATCTCCTGCTATTTAGTGTCACGTCAGAATTCCAGGCATTTGAGCCAAAAAATCTGCAAGTAGCTTCTCTGTGGCAATCCTGCTGCTACTGCAGTCACTAGTTGCATCTGTGCTGAAACACTTTTGTGCAGCAGAAAGTCCCTTTGAAATCTGAGTTCACTTTCTCTGAAATACTCCACATGTCTTGATCTTGAAATCAGGCTGTAAAATCCATCACATTGATTGAGAAATGACAGAAAAAAGAGAAGAATGAATCACGGAATGGGAAACCAGTTTGCACTTAATGATATTACAGATATTTTCAGTGACATTCTGCAGAATCCAGTAACAATACTAAGTGGTTAGACCTTTTATCTCTTCTTGATATTTGGAAAATTAAAAATAAACAAACAAGCAAACACATCCCACATAGCACTCATCATTTATGTGTGTTATATACTTACTTTGTATATACTGACAAAAGATCCCAGAAAAGCTCCAAGCTGGAAATTTTCCTTGTTGTAGAAGAGCGAAAGGAGACGGGAAGGTTCAGTAAAGAGATGCCTGAATGTGGATGGGATCCGAAGGCAGCACTGTATCAGGTAACCTATGCTGAACATCCTAATGAAGCCCTAGGGAGAACGGCAAGAAACCACATCTTGAGCAAAAGAGAAAGCAAAAACACAAGCTGTGCAAGCCCTGGTCACTTGTCTTTGACCCTGAACATTATAAAACCCACCCTGCAGCCCCTAGAGAGAACATTTCCTCATCTTCAAACTCAAAACCAGATTTTTTTCCCCAAATTTCCTGTAAAAAGGCAAAAGCAGTAAAATCCAAGACAACTATGCCTCCTTTAATTTATATAAATATTGAGAGGGCCTCAAAGGACATAGTCTGTTTATCTTCTGCTCCAATATTCTATCCTTCAAAATAACCCTGATGGCTTAACTTCCAGAACTGCTGAAAGGGATAACGTGGGTTCCCATGAATTTCTCCTATTTCACCTTGGATGCACATCTGCTTTTTCACATCATCTCACAAGACTACATGGACTTCTTCATTTCAACTGATTTCCTCCAGTTTCTTGTAACTTGCTGCAAAGCTTCCTATCATTATTCTTCTCCTATGGCTGAACTTTTCTGAGAGGTTTGAATATAATCTATCCATTTTTTGGTTAGAAGATACCTCATCTGAAAAGTATCTGAACACTGTGCAGTCCTCACTGGCAAATAAGGCAGGTACGCAATGCTCTCGCTTCCTCCAATTAATTTTTTAGAATCTACTCAAGGGCACTGAGATAATTTCAATTACAGCGATCACTGGCAGAGGGTTGGATGGAGCAATCTTTCAAATTCAGAAACTAAGTATATTTTTGCCTCCTACAGAACATTACAATCCCACACAAAACTCATACAACTGTTTTTTTTTTCTATTTAAATATTCAGTAATAACCATTTCCTGTAACAACTACTCTCCCTGAACGGATGCTTAAGAATTAGTGTAACTAAGTTGCAGAGAAGTAGTGTAACTCATATGCAACTAATACTGTTATGTGCAGATGAGCCTGGATGGTGCTTCTGTGTTATGGAAGAAACTATATTGTGCCACTGGATGATCAGTTAGCTAAGGATGAAGCAGTTAGAGATTTTGTGGAGTCAAAATTAAGATGAATGTATATTCTTATCTAAAATGAAGAGATGATCTTGTCTCAGGCACACAGCCCTCATCTTCCTTTCCTCTGTGCCCCAAAAAACGACGACTGTGAAAAATGTGTCATTACTTTAAAAAAAAAAAGAAAAAAAAACCCTAAAAATAGAGTTATGAGCAAAACCCAAACTAAGAGAAGGAGCAACAAGCCTTGCTGAATGTTTCGGACAGTTGTAGGAAAGGCTGTTTTGTCTGGGTGAGGAACGCTACGACACACTTAGGTTTCAACTGGCAAACATTCAAATATATCTGCAATTTCATTGCAGTATTTTTAAGCAGTAGCCCACTTAGAAGTGCTGAGCTGCAGGATTAAGGCTTTAGCTTTGATGTGTATCAACCAGCACTAAGCGGGTCACATTATTTTTCTCTTTATCTCAGGAGATCAGCTGGGGAATACGTATCACATATTTTATAGGTGTTTTTTCAGAATCAGGGCCTCAAGTGAAAGAAGTGGAAAAAATACAGAAAACACAGGATACTATAAAAAATACAAGTGAGAGAAGTAAACTCTGTATTTCATTTCTGCTAGGAGCCATTTCTCTGTAGAAATTTTGAGTTAGCACTCAGATCAGCCAGAGGTAGCAGCCCAGTGGAGCTATTTCTCTGCAAAACTCACTGATTTTTTTTTTTTTTCCAGAAACATATTTCTCAAAAAGCTAATAATATTGTCAAGATACAGCTGGGAAAAGACTATGGGGACAGAGTTTCAGCAACATACTAAAATGCACTGTTCCTCTGGGAATATATGCAGACATATTTAAGGTATTTTCAGCAATTCCCTTTACATTATATGTAAATTAAAATTAAAATTTCATGTATGTTTTGTACGCCCATGTTCCTTGAAGTGACAGAATACACAGGCTGCAACATCAAATCCCATATTCTTTTAGGTCATTCTAGTCATTAGAAGCATTGACAGAAAAGAAGAAAAAAAACAGAATTTTGTGCCACTGACAGCTAACAACTAACTAGACAACGAGCTCTGGGCTAATGTTTCCTTGTGAAATCCCAAGAAAGAGGAAAACTACCGTTCAATTGCTTCTGCTGGTGTGGAAAGTTCTTCTAAAACATTTATGAACCTAAACCATCTTAACTATTTAAAATTTGAAGGGTAGTTTATGAAGTCAGGTGGTATGTCCAATTATTAAATGCTACATAAAAAGCTATTGTGGATTGTGTTAAGTGCACTTAAATATGAAGGAGGAAGGGAAAAGGCATGTAATGACAACTGAAATACAGATCTAAGAGGAAAACAAGGTGGTTAGGGGTAAGGGGAAATATGCGACAAATGGAAAACTTTGGCAATAAGCAGCTCATCACATCCATCCAGGATTAAAAAGCTCCCTTGAAGAAAAGGAATTCCAAAAACATGCTCAATTCATGCCAGTAGCCAGTTATTACTGACTGAGTGGAGGAACAACTCCAGAGGGAACTGAAAATCCCCATGTTTTCATATTTTGGATCTTCAAAAATTCTAATATATCACAATGAAACAAAGTAACAGAAAAGGCAGGAAATTCATAGAGCTGGCTTCCACCCCCCCAATATTTCGCTGATATTCTACTGTCGTCAAGAGTGACATATGTTAAAATATTATACCAAGAGTGGTACAAGCAGAATTGTTGTTTAAATGTACAATTAATTTCTCTAAAGAGCAGCAGCTCTTTAGAGACTTCTTTTTCTTCATTTCTAGTCAGGTCAAGACCTAGTTCAGCTCCATTTCTGAGCAAGATTTTCTTTTCAGTTTCCCCTAGATACAAACAAAACATGAAAAAAAAAATGAAGCTGTATAAACAATTGAAAAAGATAGAGGAATGGATGATTGGAATATCCCCTTTTTGCTTTTTTCCTGATCTTTTCATCATTAACACATCTTCTTCCAAAAAAAAAAGGAGAGAGAAAGTAATGTGGGGGCCACTCCGATTTGAGGAACTCATAACTCGAAGTCAGATTAGGGTCATTCCACTATTATATTCCACAGTGGTAACTCCTATGTCTTGATCTCCTCATCTTTTAAAGACTTTTCAGATTTATTATGTTCCATAATGGTAGGTCTCTACCTATAAAATAACAAACACTGCTAGGAGTGTACTTAGGATCTGACTGCTGAGCATTCAGCACAGACCACATATGGATCTTGCATGGGATTTACAAACAAAGTCTGCTGTAGTTAAGTAGTAGTTAAGCACTGATTACTGAGAATCTACATATGTAATAAAATACAGTCTAATGAAAAGAAAATGGAAGACAAAGGTGTCCCGAAGGTTTTGAACAGCAAACTCACTGGGTTAGACACTGAACAAGCACAAAGTAAACGGAAAGTTTGTGTCCCAAAGGTGTTACGCCCTTAGGAAAAGAATAGCCCAGGAATGAGAGAGAAGGGGACTGACATCGTGCTGAGAAGCTGAAAACAAAAATCTCATCTGAAGCAGCAGTCAAAAATGTTTTGCGAAGTATCAGTTCGTAGATACTATCATCATAACTAGGAACCAGGCTTATATCTAATATAAATATTTGCACATGGAATGCTGACTTAGCATGATGGTGGCATGCATATGCAACCAATAGGAGTCATAACAGAAATCAAATGAAATTATATAAAAAGTACAAAAATTACAGGGAAACTAAACCAGGCAGTTCTCAAATATTCTATATCTGTCTTATGAATACAGTCTTCCTTTAGGCTCTGAGCAGGCTTTTTCTATAGTTAGGTATAGTTTACCTAAAAGCTTACAGTTTTTACCTAAAAAAGTTTTTACCTTTTTACCTTAACATTTTTATAAACATTTATAAAAGTTTAACTTTTACCAAGTTAAACTATCTTGGCTGATCTTTTGTGTCCCATTAAAAAAAAAAAAAAAAAAATCAGAGAGCTTTCAAAGTAGGAAAACTCTGAACAAAGTAATAGTAAATAAGGTGCTGCATGATTCCTCTTACTGTTCCAATACAAAAATATTTTGTTATTTAAATCCTTATTTTGTTAAATATGTGTCATCATACCTGCAACAGAAAGGTGATAAAATTATCCTGAACATTTTGTGAAAGTTGTATTTTACGCTTTGGTCCTAAATTAGCAGAATATTTAAGCACTCTCTCCAACACCATCAACTCCAGTGCTGCTTACATACATGCTACACACTGACAGGTTAATGTGCTGCGGTGCAAGAAGAGTGAAAATAACTCAAAGCAGCACAAATGACACACTACATAAACATACAAAAATAGCCACACTAAAAATAACTGCTCGATCTCTTCTGATGCGAAATCTTAACCATGGCACTCCTGGTATAAGATAGAAATCCACATATAAATTTTATTTTAAAAAGTCATTCCTCAAAGTAAAAAAATAATATAAGAAGAGGAAGAATACTTAAGGATCTGAAAATCCTCAAATACAGCTAAAAATAAGCAAAATATCGAGGAATGAAGATCTGGAGTTTCACCAGCTCCTCAAAAAAAAAAGCATAGCAGGTGGTACCACTTGTGCCAAACTAACGCTAGCCAAAACCACCTCCCCTTCCCAATCCTCCTTGGAAAAAATGCGCTGAGCCCGTTATAAAGGAGGCAGCCACTGCACATGGGGAGCTCTTCCTGCACACAGCAACTGTGGCCGCTCTCTCGTTACCCAAAGCCCTCAAACTAACGGGGCGGAGGAGCGGGCGCGGACGGGCCCGGGGTGTTGCCTTGTGCACGGGTGAGGACCAAGGGTCTCATCACACAGCTAAGCGAGTTCCTCACGCGCTAGCCTGTTTTTCCCACACGTTTAATGTTCTTGGTTTTCTTCAGCAACATTAGAAGACCCTAATCCCCTCCTAAATAAAGCAAGTTGTTCCCAAGCTTGGCACATTTTCAACAGAAAAAGAACTGGAAACAGGCTCCTTTCTCATATGCTAAGTTTAAGCTTTTTCAGGTTAAAAACATCCACTTTTCCTTTTGCCAGAGCTTGTCAATCCAACATCTTTTGCACTTACTTTAATACAATATGAAATGCAATTATCTTCATAGTGTTTACAGCAGCGATGCCTAGGGCCATGTTTGCACCTGCAAAGAGCACAATGAAACACATATTAACTTGTAGCTGTTTTCAATGTAATCAACAGGAGACTTCATAAATTTCTCTTGCCTAAAAATACATAAAATGCTGTTTTCCAACTTTTCATTTTTCACATTACATATTGAAGGGCACTGTGAATGTTTACAATGTTATAAAAGTGCAATAAAAACAAACAATACTTTGGTTGTGCTGCAGAAATGTCTGTGCACTTATTTTGATCCAACCCCTTTTTCTTGCAGTGCTTCAACTATAAATACAAAATTAAACAACAAACTTTCTGCTGCAGCCAATGGGGAAAAACCATGTCACATAACTCCGGTGGAACTGTTCTTCCCAGTCTGTCTCCACTCCATGGTTCTGGAATCATATTTGGGCAAGTATCCATTCCGTGTGCCCTTATACAATTTACAACCTTCTCTTCAAGGTTTATTGGAAGGCAATATAGAAAATACAAATATATAGAGATTCCCAAATACAAATATATAGAGAGTCTCAATCAAAATCCTTTCATTTTTGGGCTAATATACTCCTGCTCTGTACACTTTTCTGTGGCTCTTAGTTGGTGCTGAGAATTTAACCTTGAGCATAGAGAAGGGATTGGTTTGCGCGGGTGGGATATGTGGATTGTGCAGTTGTTATCCCTGCATTATGCAGAATTAAAAGGAAGTAATGTCATACCAGGCCTGAACATTACATTTTGCTGTAGCCAAGTATTTAAAGTTTAATACAAAATAAATTACACAATTTCTATACTGTGCCAAATATCTTAGAAGTTTCGAGTCTTGTAATATAAAGTCTAATGGCCATAAATCATCCGTGAGGTCAGTTTATGTAGCAAAAATTGCAATGAGAATGTGATCAGGTTACAGGCATTTAGACTCAATTATACTGAAAAGAACCATATGGAAGAAAAACCTGTGAGAGCATGAGGACTGAAAACAGGAGTTTTTTTGAATGTCTGAATAGGGAGTTTCAAAATCTTAAAGGAAGAACACTCTTCTCCACCCTGAGCCTCTTAGCTCCTTCAGGGTATTTAACGAATAGAAGTCCTTTTTACTACTCTAATGAATGAAATAAGGGGAATTTAAGACAAACACGGTATAAAGAACTCAGTTAAAGGAAACCACATATAGCTGCAGCTGTTTTCTTCTGTTGGTAGATCTTTTGCTGTCAAATTCCAATTTTCCCTGAAAAGCCTGTGCTCATTTCCCTTATATTTTCATTTTAAAACAAGAAAAATCAGTGCAAGCAGCCATGTGATGCAGGCCCATTTATGTTCGTTCAGCTTCTGAGCAAATAATGTAAGTCACTGCTCTGATACTACAAGCCACTACTCTGATAATACAATGCACTCTGAAGACTTCTTTCTCTCCTGCATGTGGGCAGGTAAAGATCTGGTCATAAAACTGTTCCTGGAGAGGTCAGTGGAAGTGAAGATTCAGATGTGACATGATCAGACCCTTGTACTGTTTGTTATCCTGTCTTCCCTATAATGAATTCTTCCCCATGGCACCCAACACGCTTGAAGCAGACAAACTAAGCACAGCAGAAGTATCATTTGAGCACATTAGACTGAATAAGCTACATGATGTCCCTTCTTTAAGCTCATACTTAAAGATGGTAAATTGAACTTGGTAGACAGAGTATACCACTGCTATTGCCAGTGGAACCAGCTGTGAGGTGGTTTTGCAGAATACTGAGAAGAATCAAATACCCCTCCAAATACCACTCAAACCTGCCTGAACTTACACCTCTCGTTAGAGAACTGTGCAGTGCAAGTCATGCTGAAGCTCTTTCATGACACACAGGTCTTAAACTTAGCTTCATTAGAGTCCATAATTTGTTGTTGACAGCTACTCAGAAAATCAAAATTCAAATCTCTTAAATGTAAAGTGAAAGTATCATGAAATACTGTCACATACAGTGTAATAACCCATGAAAATGAGCTAAGTAAAATGATTAGTTATGCTTTGTTTTTCCCTCATTTTCCTTTGACTCACACTTTGTCCATGAGCTTTTTTGTTAGAGCCAGTATGTTCATTGACTGTGAGATTTTTTCACGATGCTTTATCTTCCTATCTGTTCTTAAAAATGCTGCTTCTGGTGAAAATGAATGAGTGGGGATTTCTTCTTTCCCTACAATGAATCTGAAAGAAAAAAACATCACAGAACAAAACATCCGTTATTTATATAACTCAAAAAGTACAATCAAAGACAATGCAAGTCTGCTAAATCTTTACAGCAAGTTTGAAGTTGCAATTCTGCAAAAGAAAATGTATCCTAAACAGGGGCCAAGCCTTGTGCCTCTTCAAAAAGATCAGTCCACCAACATATATTTAAACTTCAGATATGGCCAAAAACGGTTTTGGTATTTTTAAAAAACAGAAGAAGAATCATATAGGGGAAGTCCATCTTAACAGAAGAATACTGAGGGAAAGGAAAAAAAAAGGCACATATCTCAAGTTATTTGCAGCAATAGGAGTCAAATGGATTTTAATAATCCAAACCTTATTCTAATAAGGTGTCTTTTAACATCTTCAAAACGCCTTTTCTCCCACCAACAGCATCAACTTTATTTTGCTTGGCTTTGTCTTCAACTTTCTTCACTGGTTGATACCGTCTATGCACGGGTTTATCTTAAGGCAAAATTCACTGTAACAAGATGCACTGTTTCCCAACCCTTTGCACTATAATCCGAGTCACGCTGTACTGTGGGAATCTTGTTGACGGCTGGTGCAGATATAAATAAATTTTTGTCATTCAGGACAGTACAGAATTTCCCAGTGAACTGGTGGCTTCAGAAAGCACTGATTATGCATGCTGTCACATGAGCGCTTCATGCCCAGATTTCTGAACTATGGACTGACTTATTTAACTATTGGCACCTTTTATCACATTCCACAGCTGCTTCATGGCTGTAACCTCTCTAAAATACTTTCCACTATCAGCAACAGCAACACTGTTTTGCTTGACATCAGCTTCAGTCCTTTCATCACCTGGGAGCTGATGCTATCCATGCACTTGGCTATCTTAGTGGGATGGGAGGATACAGCAAGGGAAGGACAAGGGTAGGGTCTGAAGACATCATACTCCTGACACAGGACACTAAGCCAGCTGTTTTACTACCCAAATGAGTGAGTGACACCAGGCAGAGCCTCACCACAAAGCAAATTCCAGGCAAGGCACCCAAGGTTGAGTGGCACAGGGCATCTCCAATGAGTCTGGTGAGACTCCGTGCCTGGTTTTGGTGCTACTCATGGAACTACTGCAATATTCATTCACCATTCTGCAAATACAGCAAATAACCTCCAGGTCAAAACACAGCAGCCATTTGCTTCCAGAGGAATACTGGGAATGATGCACCCCAGTTTTAGCAACCGGAAAGATTAACGTTCCTTCAGAAGCACTTACCGTACGTCTGCATTTCCTTTCTGCAGTGGTCTCAAATACGAAGATCCTTTTCTTGCTAGCATATTATGCCTTCTTCAAAATATGCAGTATATCCCAAAAGTTGGAAACGTTTCACAACAGCATGTTGGGTGTTTTTTTTCCTTATAAAACCTCTGTTTTCACATAACACAATTTCCACTATTCAGAATTCCTCAAAATCATCAGTTTGGACTATGTACTCAGAGAAACTATTTTCTTTACTTACTTTAGTGCAGAGTATGTAAATCCTTTCAAGCCATCTTTGCACCTGAAACATAAAAACAACAGTCTTTTCTGTAATGGACTGCTTGCAATGTAAAGTGTTGCACATTAAATATTACGTAGAAGGGCTCTGGAAAAATACCAGTTTCTCATTAATGGGAAACAGCGAGTTTCTAACAAGTCTACAGCAACTTCTGTTGTCACCATGGCCTTGGAACATCTTAGAAATAACAGGTACATACAGCACAGAAATGCCAGTGCTTCTCTGTTTTATCAAAGGCAAGAGTGGAGAAATTTTGGAAGGACGGTGACAGAATCACTAGGGTGGCAATGGAAACTTGCTACTTTAGGGAAAAGACATCACGATGGTTTTCCCCAAAACCCAAGTGTTACTGCAAAGAGACAAAGTAAAGCTGGACCTAGAAAACACTCCACTGCAAAGAACTGCAGAGAACAGTTATTCTGATTTTGAGAAAAACTGTTCTACGTTGCACTGTGCTGATCCCTGCAAAACCCCACTTTACAAAAATTCTCAAGCTGAATGTCAGTTGTTCTGTCACGTAGCAGCCATTCTGATCCTGAGCTTGATCAGATATACCCTCCCTTGCATACTGCAGGGTTCCTTATGTGAATAATGACAGTAGTAAAGAGTCTTTATTTGGCTGGGAAAGCTTTAGGTCATGGACTTTTTTCTGCACAGGATATGATGAATGGGAGGGGAGTCTGCAGCTGCTGCAGATTCTTCCTGGAAGACTTCTCAGAGCCCCAGTGGCACGTGGATAGGAAAGCAAAGAACAGATCCTTTTTTTTTCCCTCTGCTTCTGTCTTTATAGGATTGCAGGGGGAACAGACCAGAGTATAAACTGCATTCCTTACACACTACATACTGCACAAAACAGTAATTAGCATTATTGTTTCAAGAACATTGCAGAACAGTTGCAAATTATCATACCTAAAACATTGATCACATTGTATGTATGATCCATAGGTGTTCAGTGTCACCCTCCCCAAATCAAATTCTTTATTCTATTTTTTATTATCATAGAACATTGCAAACAAATATCCATAAATATTTTATTTTCTAATGATTCCTTACCTGTGGAAAACAGAAGCTGAAAATTATTGTATTGCTTTTGCAGAAAGGTGGACTTAAAACTCCAAATGAAATTAGCTGTACTCGAAATCGTAGCACAAATCAGTGGGAAAAACAGAAACAGAACTCAAACGCAGAGTTTATATAGACCCACTTATATTTATATACTACCCCCAGAACCACAGTCCAGCACCATGATTCATTTTTTAAACATACAGTTGAATGAGAATTAAAGGTTCCTCTGAGTAAAGGGTGTTCTACACATTATTTCTGCAAGCTGTCAACTCAAGAATGGGTCCTTAGTTTCTACTTTTCTTTTTCATGGACTTGTAAATTAAAACCATACACCAACTGAAGTAAAAACTTATGGGTGTTTGTAGAATAATATTGAAATAGAAGAATAATCACAGTGTAAGCGTAATTACGTTCTTGCCTTAAAGACTCCAAGGCAATAGCAGTTTTAGTTGGAAGTGTTCAAACAATTATTCCATTATTATACCACCAGATGTCCCTAATCAACTATTACTCAAAGCCTGACCCGATATGACAGAATTCATGATGGCTCTTGTACAGTTCACACAAGTTCTCCTCAAAGACCCTGCCGATCAAATCATTTCTTCACTAATATTGAAAGCCACTGACATGTGAGTTACTCAAAGATAAAATATTTTCCAAACACTCCTCAAAGAAACATAAGACTCCTAATCCCTGTTCTAGTTACACATTTCAAGTTGTTTTTATGCAGCAAATATTTAGTGTAACAAGACTTTCACAGTTATTTACAGGTAGATCTATGCAACCCCATGCAAACACACTGAAGTTAAATATGTGCTTCAACACAGAAGCAACACTAAAGACATAACTCCAAAATTTTTTCATATTAACTTCCTGATCTCTGGTTGCAACAGAATAAAATAGTACTACTTAAATAGAACTTAAATTCATGTTGCTGGCTTCCTAAAATTTCTGTTGCAAAGCACTATGCAAGCCAGTAATTAGGTGAAAATACTGCACAAAAGCAATCCCTGCACTGACTCCAGACACACTTTCTTTTTTTGGAGCATGCCTGGGTAGGGAGGACGTCACGTAGCCACTGGCTTCAAGTGCGACTCCGAGGCACAACCGGCTGCATATGGTACATTTCATGAACACCTGGCCACTAATAACTGAGCTAAGACTAATGATTTGCCCCATGCAGGCCACTACTAATTGGTAATAATAACTTTTACTCGCTGCTTCCTTGCCCACGTGGTTAAAAGTCTGTAGGCTGCGGCTGACCCCGCGAGCCCGGCGAGCCAGCGCGGTAAAACGCACGTGCCAAACATGCCAGATTCCCACGAGGAGGGAAAGGCTCAGCAACACTACAGCCTTTAAGCTTGAAAGGACGGTCACACTGGAAGATCGGAGGTGCTGGCTCAGACGCGCGCTGGGGAAAACCTCTCAGCGAGCTTCACCTTTCCTGAGCCTCCCCATGCTGAGCGTCCTGGGATGGAAGCCGGCGTCCCAGGAAGGCCACGCTTTTTGCCTAGCAGGCAATGATTTAAAGGGCGCATAATCTGCCTCCAGCTGCCCAGCAGAGAATTTTCCCATCGGAGGGGAATTTGCACCTGGTCCCGCGCCAGCGGAGCCAGCGAGCGGGCCAGCTGTCCCCGTCCGGCCCGGCTACCTGGCAGCGCAGCGGGGACGCGCGGCCGCCCGCCTCGCTGCACGAGGCCGCGGGTGGGCCGGAAGAGCCGCAGGAGGAAGGAGCCCAGCAATAACTTGGGGTTCCCCAAGCTCCCCCTCCGGCACGTGAGCCGGCACGCGGGGGATGCAAGTCCCCGCGCCGAGCGGCGGCGCTCGATGCCAGCAGCTCTGCTCTGGGTTCTCCCCAGCCCTCTCGAGATCTTCTCCGTGAGCAGCCGAGGGACTTTGTGCCAACCGTCCTCTGAGGCGCCAAGTCGCTCCTCGGAGCTCGTGAGGGGGAAGTCGCTGACGGCGGCGGCACACGCCGTGCCTCGCGGCATTCCCGTATTACTCAGGCTGTCCACCGGGGCAGGAGGGCACGAGCAGCTCCTCGGCAGAGCTCGGTGGAGCCGTGTGGGAAGGAAAGGCCCCCCGGGCAGCAGCACATCCTGCCCACGAGCAGCGGCAGGAGGCAGGAGGCTCCGCGCTCAATACCAGTGAGACTGACAGGGCAGACTAAGCATCAGTGCAAAACAGGGTTACAAAGAAAGTCACGATTCAGGGACAGAGGCGCAATCACTGCGGATGACAGAAAGGGAGGAATTATCAACTCAAGCGTAGCTCTAGATTTTTTCAGACTAACTTGCTTACGTGGTGACTCCGAAATAAAATCTCATTTTGAAAATGTTAGTTTTTCAAAAGGCTCTGGGACTAAAACAACCAATCACTAACCAGTAAGATCTTAGCGAGCCTTCCAACTATCTGGACAAGAGGGACCTAAGAAGGACATTGTCCCTGTGCTAGTAACAATGTCCAAGTCCACTGAGCCATTAGTGGCTTATGACAAGGCTGCACAATGGCATTTTGTGCCTAGATTTTCTTAACAGCTTAGAACAGGAACATCCTCTCAGATATTTTCCTATTAGAGATAAACAGGCTCAAACCTGAACTTGCAGCACCAGCTTTGGAAACCAGGAGGCATTTAGGTGGGATTCTTTGGATCAAAACCCCTACCTGTAGTTGAGCAGCATCTAAGCCCAAAGGAGCTTCCTGCCAAGGTCTGCAATTGCACATGGTGCAGGAGGCCAAAATAGAGGAAATCTGCCCTTAGATTGTTACTTTTACACAGAAGATTCGGTCAGATTTTCCTTCTTTCTTCCTTTGATATTTTTTGCCATTTCACAGATACATCTCCTTTTACAACTCATTAAAGACATTTAAACTTGCATATCTCTCAAAGCTACATTAACTCAAATAGAACAGACGGATTTTGGACAATTGTGGTCCCTTGGCTACATCCACAAAGCTTTTTGCCAATCTAGACAGATTTTAACATCTCTCTCAGAGACACTGAGGAAGCCTCCTAACGAGACATCCGGAAATTCTGGGAGAAAACAACAATCGGTTTTCCCTCTTGTAACCAATTTAAGGCCTTCTTGCCACCTTCAGCTTCTTCCATACCCTATCTTTTCCCAAGACTGTGATTAGCTTCTCTTGCTGGTGTCTTCAAGGCATTTTAACTGTCCAGGTGCTCTGAATACGCAGTCCCTGCAGAGGCTGCCAAGCCTCCTTTGAAGGCACCACTGAGGTTGCTTCAGTAAAATAAACAAATAAATAAAATATGGAAAATGGCTAACAGAGCGTTATGCCGACAGCCTGGGCTGGCGGTCCTGCAGATGCTGAGAAAGGCACGCGGTCTGCGCGGGGGCTTCCCCGGTACGTGGGAGCAGGAATCACCACCTGCCTTCCTCTCTCCTGCCACATTCCCAGCACCAAGGCGGAGACGTCCCGGGACTCCTCTGCCTCCCCGGGCTTGGAAAGGAGCAGCCAGGCTGCTTAACTGCAAAGAAGGACCCAGCGACAGCTACGGGCACTGCAAGTTTTATAGGCGCCCTTGGAACCGGCTGCTTTAGCGCGGAATGGGATCACGAGGCACAACTTGTGATTCGGGCAGAGGAAATCCGCAGAGGCGAGTTTAACATGAAGAAAGGACTTGCAACCACACCTCCTTCTCCGCTGAATTAATCTTTTTGTGGCTCAAACATTTGTTTTCTTCCCATCTTTATTCATAGGCCTTCCCATCTAGCCTGGGACTATGAGAAAAGGAACGATTGTAAAAGGTGTTGTTAACCAAAATATCTAATTTTGCATCTACGGACAAAACAGAACTTTCCAAAGACTTGTTACAAATTAAATTTGAAAACAGGTGAAGTCAGAGAAGTTGCAGCTGAAACATAAAAATTGTACTTTGTATTGCACTGTCATGCAGCCAGGATCAAAACACAAAGGAAAGTCTCATCACTGTGTCTCCAAATCTAACTGGTAGTTTAACTGTGTGTTTAAACAGAAAATGAAAGAAAATATATATATATTTTTTTAGACTGCACTTGGGCTATAAAAGTAAACATTCTAAAAGATTATTTTTGTAACTAGTATATGCATTGAAAGTAAAACAATATTAAAAAAAAAAATAGATGAATAAAGAAAGTCAAGACAACCCTGCAGGGTGAAGAGGAAATAAGAAGTACACACTTATTTCTACACTTACATAGAATGCACCATTTATAATATTTAGAAGAAAAGAGCAACTGGAGTTGGCAAACAGTACTGCCAATGGCCAGCTAAGGTCCCATTAAGCTTTCACGCAAATCCAAGGAATTACACTTTTTTAGAGAAACTCCGCAATTCTGGCAAGAATGTGCCACTGCAGTCATAAAGAAAGCTGTTTACATGAAAGTTAAATTACAATACTTGATTCAGACCTGTGCACCAAAGCTGTTAACAAGCAACACTTCATGTTGATTGCTAATTAAGTCACATGTGCTACTGCCAAGTCAGAAATCAAGACTTACAGTGATGTTCACCACCCTACTACATCCAGCTCTCTCGTTTGAGGGACTTTGGGAGGGACATTATTACTTCCAGAAACGTGCATTTTTAAATAAATAGGATTTCTCTCAGATTAAAAGCCCTTCCAAAACAAAACAAAATGAAATTATTATGCATTATGTCTGAAAGCCCTCTCTTTGCAGAACAGCAATCATGGTGCCATGGTCTCAGAAGCCGGCAAGTGAAATGCACAGCTTTCTAACGCCACCCTCCGTGTCAAAATCCTTCATCCAGTCCTTGTTTCACAGAGCTGCTAGAAGAAGCCAACATTAATTAAGAGAGGAATGAATGAGGAAGTAAAGAATTTATCTGGCTGATTCAATTTGTTTGTTGCGTGTTGGAAAGTGATGCCTTTTTTTCCGCTATCCAATATTAACCTTTTAAACCAAGTTTTACAAAAAAAATTGCTGCAAAAAACCTCAAAGACGGTCTCCAAAACAGGCACAGAACAAAAACAAACCAACAAGCAAACACCAAACTCCAAGGCAGCAAACTGAGAAGTCGAATGGCCTCTAGGGGCATAAGGACACCGGGAAATAGACCTTCACACATACACAGAAACATGTTGTCTACCCCCAGTTTTGCGACAGCACCAATTTGATGTTTTACTGCCGTTACAAAAAGGAAAGATTTGAAATTCACAGATGCTTAGTTCAAATAACAGTGACATTTGCAGCAACACTTTGTAACACCAGCTTTGCTGGCTTCACTGACTGCCAAATTCTTCTCTGGCTTTTTCTATTGCCCCTCTGCAATTGCGGGGGAAGAAAAGAAATCTGTGCACATTTTTCATGCTATTTACAGATCACTCAAAATTTCAGATAGCTAAGCTTATCATAGAGATTAGTTCTAGCATTCAAATGAAATGGTACAATATTCACTTTTCCCAAATGGTCCTGGAATTGGATTTGAGGAAAATGTCTGGCTGTTTGCTTTGTTTCAATTGGGAAAAAAATGTGATTGTGAGGAGACTATCTGTTAATAGCTTTATTCTTCTGTGGCCCATTATCCATATCTCTGGCATTTAATAAAACTGGCATGTATAATCAGAATAAACTTTCAATGAAATGAAAAGAAATTAGCAATCATTCTTAATATGCTAAAGTCATTGCTGATTTAGGTCATGGAGGGAAGATGATATACCCATTTTAGATTAATGAACGATTATTTGTATGACATGGACTTGAAGAGAGCTTTTGGCTCTGACTGCTATTCAGAACACTCTTGTTTATCGCAAAATCACAGAATGGTTGAAAGGGACCTCTGGAGGTCATCCAGTCCAACTCCCTTTTTTACAATTTTATAATGTAGGGTGTTGCAAAAATCACCAACACAATTGCAAATAAGCCAGATATTGAGCCATGAGTGGTAGGACAAAGCCATTTGGGTGCTACAATCAAGTTATACGGCTTGTTGCGATGTCTGTTGGACTGTAAGCCTTTCATTTTTGCATATATAGCATTTCTTCTGTCATCAGTGCATCATGTAAATTTACCTGCTTACCCGGTACTAACACTCCCATCTCTTGCACAGATGTTGTGTGATGCAGACTCACCTCTGAGATTCACAACTACCATAGGAACTCTTGAAAATATCACCTCAGAAAACATCAAATTTCAATACTACTCTAGAATTTCAGTCCTTGGTAATTCCCTTGTTGGCTTGTGCTGTAGGAAAGCACAGAAACAAACTTTATCCTAATGTAGTTATATTATTAAATTACCACAGTGCTGTGAAGAATAGAGCATATTGCTAGTGCTGCACATTGATGTGTTGCAACATTTGAAATGGTAAACAAACAAACAAACCAACCAACAAACCAAACTTCTCAGAAAGCTTTCAATGATGTAACCTAAGGGCCAAGATAATAGGGCACAGTCCTAGAGGGTCACTTTCGATAGGCTTCTGCTCCTGTATAACTCTGCAGGTTACATAAATTTGGCTTCTGAACAATATTCAACACTGTTATACTTCCAATTAATATTTTTAAACAATAAAGACAAACTGCTAAAAAAGAACTCTCCACTTACTAGAAAACAGTCAAGAATATGCAATCGCCAATGAAAATATAAAATGCTCCCAAAATTATGAAAAAACCCCACATATTTTCTAATCTTGCAACATGAAAAGCTTTTTGAAATTAAGTAACTTAGTGAAAGAACATGGAATTTTTGAAAATAATTTTCCAAAACAAAATTATTGCTGGGAAGTCAAGCAATGTTGATATCATTGTTTAATTTTTATGACAGCGATGAAATCTCAAGCAATTATTATGTTCTGTAAATATACAAGTTTTCTGTTTAAAACTACTATGCAATGAAGGCAAATGGTTGCCAGTTCTCAGAAATACACTGAGAATGCCACCACGATCAGAGCCGTGTGAAGCTCTTGACAGGAACAGGTTTAAAGAAACTATCAACTTTCTCTGTTTTGCTTGGTAGCAAGGTAATTTCTAGTCTCCTCAAGATGCAAAGAATGAGCATATAAATTCAGTATGATTAAAGAAATCAGAAGCCCTAAGTCCATAAGTGCTGAGATCTCACAATGTCCAGCTAGTTAGAGGATTTATGGCTCTCTATAGGGAGCTCTGGATATCTTCTTTGGACTCATACATAGCAGAAAAAAAAGTCAGAATAAAGATTTATCAAAGCTTAAAGACGTATCAACTCCATTTTCCAAGCTGGACAAGTAAGATGCTTCACAGGGGAATTATAATAAGCATTTATTGCATTTCTCTCAAGGAATACTTCTCTCAAGGAACACTGAAATTAAACCCTGCAGCGGGGAGAATGCACCCACTTCTTACCACCTGTATCATTACCACATACTGTTACTATAACATGCAGAAGCAACATTAAAAAAAAAAAAAAAAAACTTTTGATGCTTTTCTAACCTACTCTATATATACAAATGATATTTTGTGGTTCTCCAGCTCCATGACAGCAATATGCTAAATATACACATAATTACATGGTTTTCCATTTCTGGACTGCTTCATCAAAATATACATCTACATGCTAGTGAAGCGCTCTTTCCTCAAACATATGATTAATCAAGTGTTTAACGCCCACTGATCAGATTTCAGCACTGTGCCAGCGTTGCCAAGGACACTGAATCCTGGGAATGGCGGTTTTGACTTTAAACTTGCTCCATCCTTGTTCCATCTCCACCCATTTTCACATAAAAAACAAGATTTCAATGCAAAAAACTCAAAAGTTCACTAAAGACAAATCTTAACAGTTAAAGTAAGTTAAGTAGACTCTGGGCTTTCTCCATCCCTTAAAAAGAATCTATATCCGTAAAAATTCAGAACTTTAAAAAAGATGCTTCTTGTTCCTCTTGGGAGTATAAGGATACACCATGTTAACACAACTTTAAGAGCTAGAGGCAATCCTTAATTAATAAGAATATGACATAAGCAGAGAAAGCAAAAGGTAGAGTGTCGGAGGGTTTGCAGGTAGAAAACACGTAAAGGGAATGCTGAAGTTTGCCATCCGTCTGACAGGAAAGGAGCAAGTTCGGCCTGGGATGTGGGTAAAATTAGAGGCTCTCTCCTCATTTCTTTACGCCTTATTATTCTATGTTAAAAGACAGTAGTAGCCCCAGGAAACTTGAAATAATGTTTAACTCAGATGCTCTCAAATACCCACAGTTTAGAACAGTTACAAAACTGAAGCTGCTTATTAAGGAAGGAAGGAAAAGGGGAGGTCCTCTCTCTATACTCACTAGCATCCTAGTATCAGAGCCTGTGAGAGAGGTGAGTGAAGCTCCAGTAGAGCCCCCTCACCGCAGCTGGGAACTGAAGGGGCTGGATTATGTTTCTTACCTCAAAACAAACCTTTGGGTTTTGGTTAACTTCCATTAGGAAGACATGAAGAAAAAGTCTACCCGAGCAATCCCCAGGGCCTTCGCAGTAATGGCCCAGCAGAAGAGACACAAGCAGGAAAATCAACATCCCAACATCCCCAACATCCCAACACACCCCTGGTGACACAAGGGACTCTGTTTGGACACACAAGAGAGGATCATACATAGCAGGACCAAAAGCACGATGACCACAATGTGATACATTTTAGTAGGAAAGAAAACAACAACTGGACAAAAGATTTGCACCAAGAACTATTCTTTCACCTCTAACAGCTCTTCAGAGAAAAAGTAAGTCCTGTTTACAGTAATATCCCAGACCTTTGGGCTATTTTCTGCAGCCGGTTATAATTTCTCCATTCATCTGTCCCTTTTCTAACCGCACCTGTGTCTAACTCACAGACCACTCTGGATGCTGCAAAGCCATGAAAATTGATTAGCCCAGGCTGCTTAATATTCAATTTGTGCTAATTAGCTGGAGACAATCGCAAGTTTTCATGGCATATTCCTGGCCTCTTTTTACAACTCTAATGTACTCATCAACATTATGTAAACAGTTTTACAAACACTGTGTAGCAGATGCCGATTCTTGGCCCTCTACCATTTCAAGTGTTTATTATAAAGCTATAAAGCATAATTCATGCAGAAGCCAACCGTGGAAGGAGTTACCACGGCTCCAAAATATCACCCGTAATCCATCATGAACCTACAGCAATCGCTGAACATTAGTACAGCAATTACAACTCAACTAAATCATGCTAAAAGCTAGGCTAGTTCATACGGAGGACACAAACCATGCAGTAACTACCAGCTGCATGGTCATTAGGTCTATCAGTTAAAGGTAAAGGCTGCTGGTGTATAATATTTCTAAAAGTATCATTATACATCTTTCACACACAAGATATTAATAACAGAAGCTAAGAAATAAATGTACTGCTGACAGTAGAAGGAATTACAGGTTTATCAAATTAAATAAGTGTATGTACATGCAGATTCATGATAAGGTTTAAATACATACTCAGTTTTCAGATATTCATTTTTAAATAACTTCTAAAAAAAATGCTCTTCTGAAAAGAGCCTATTAGAATTTTAATTAATGACTTTAAAAAAAAAATGTGAAGAAGGCATGTTTTGAAATGATGTGTTTCAGCCCAAATCGCTGAGAATAAGGAGAGGATTCATGGAAAGGATTAGGATGTTACAAATCATATGGAACATATGAATAGGAGCCTGTTTCTGTGTATCAATAGGGGTTTAATTTCTGAATGAGAAGCTTAAGTTAGGGCACATTCTTTTGTAAAGCATTCCACGGGTTTCCTAGAAGACGCAGACTCTGGTAACATCCTGACTTCTAACTTAGCTCAATACATTCTTATAAATCTGCTATAAATACTTCAGTTAATGCTTAAAACAGTAAAAGACCGGAATTGATTTTGGAGGGAGACAACGGAAGTAGAAATGAAGTTAATATAGGATAGAAAGAAAAGCCTCTCGTACTCTCCCCACCCCAAGACGAGCTGATTACAACTTCTCAAGCTGTGAAACACACATCTCAACCACAACCGCTTGCCACTCTAGCTGCTATCTGAACCCAAGGCTTTCCAAAGGAGGCGAAAAAAAAGGCCCTGAACAGCTGGACCCCATCCCAGAGATACAGCATAAATCACTTGCGAGGGAATTCCACACTCAAAAGCTCTAATCACTCCTCTCTGCAAGCAGCAAAACAAACAAAAACCAGAAAGGACCCCTGGCCCTGGCTGCTAGTGCAGACTAATTGCAGGGCCTGGGGAGCGGCTCGACGGGAAAGCGGCGCTGAATAGAAACGCCCCGTGGATCTGCTCCTCCCCAGCACTCCTGCCCCTGCAAGGTCACAACCTTCGGCTCTCGAGTCACCCATGCAAGGGGGGATAAAGAGATTTGCCTCCTTCTGTTAAATCCGTGTAGTTATTTGTTACAGTTTTGAGAACACCGCATTATGCAGGGGGTGCTCTGGAGAGCGATGCTTGCCCCTTGCCAACCAGCAACGGGGGCAACATCCCCGGAGCAGACTGGGAGCCTTTAGGGCAGCCCCAGCCTTTCTACGTTTAGTTTCTTCTCTTTTTACCTCGTAGGAATTCTGGGCAGGAGACAAAATAGATAAAATATTCTTCCATAATTCTTAAACTACACAAATGTGTACAACTTCACCAGAGAAGCACATTAAAAACTTACTTAAAGCTTAACCCTACAGCAAAGACATGAAAACACCCGTACTGAGGGCAACTGCACATGAAAGCCAGAGTGCTATCAGAAAGCAGCACAAGCAAAGGTAAGTCCAAGTTTCCCAGGAAAAACACTTTGCTGTCAAATGCAATATTTCTTTTATGGTGTAACTTGCCTGAAATTTGCCAAGTACGCTGTATAAAAACGATTATCTCACCAAATGAATCATTTTTCATCAACACACTTTTCAGTACTGTGAAGCTGTTGTTCCAGAGAAAAAAAAAAAATAAATTCTGCATTGTTGACTTATCCGTGATGGAGCAAAAGGTGGAGTCTGGGGATTTGGGATGCTGCTGCCTTTTTTTCCTTTTGCCATTTTTTTTGGTATCCAGTTGTTATTTTAAGTATAAGCCATCATAAACGGCAATCTGTGACGAACGTAGCCCTTGAGGAGCTTGCAACCCGTAGTCGTGTGAGTTTGGGGGAGAAGAGTGCCACCCCTCAGGCACAATATCAGAGCTCTGGACTTCATACGATGTTTCAGTTGTATTTCTAGTCCACAGATTTTCAGCTTCTAATGGGGAGGTCCCCCAGACGTGTCCTCTCTTCATGCCCTGTCTGGCAGCACAGGCACAAGTATCTCAGCTGACAGTCGGAGAGGCTAAAATAACCCGTGGGTTACTCATTCATGCTGATACCTCCTAGAGTATTTTCATTAATGCTGTCCTCCTTTCCAAAGCTGCTTTACAAGTTTGCAATGTGGACACGATCACAGCAAGGAAAAGCAGTGAGTTACTATGTCTGCTACACAGAACCTTCTGGTCTGTTGTTACAGATTTCCAAGCATCAAGAAACTACAAGAAATAGGAGAAAGTGCCCTAAAGAATTACTGGTTGAAATTCTGTTTCAAATTAATTTAAAAGTAATATTAAACAATTCCATGTACAGGCCCTGATTAGATGGTGAGTTTAAGAAGTCAAGACAGCCTCAGGTGCTCTCTCAGTATTGGCCTCAATTTAAGAAAGAAATAATCACCCATCAATGCACATAAAAATAGAGTATCAATTTTTGTTTTTATTACAGTTGGATGTTTTTAATGGATAGATGGGCCAATGCTTGAATTAATCTGGCACGCCAAGTTTGTTTTACGTTTTTATTTCCCTGTACCACTGAGATATTTGCACTCCAACAGCATTTTATTGTTATTCAGTTAACTCGCTAGCATGTCAAAGCAACTGATTAATTTCTCCTCTCCATTTATTCTTTCTTATACAGGAATTTTCCTGTTTCTATTTATATAAAAAAAGACATATTGAAAAGGGTGTGCATAGCTATGTCTCTTAAGAGACAAAAACAAACAAACAAAAAAAAGTTTTTTAAAAATCAAGCACCTAAAATGCATTTTTAACAGTAAAACAAGCCCTAAGCCATTTTGATAAATCATTTTCAGCTTCTGCAGACATGGACGTACAACAGCCAAAATTTTGAAAATGTTAACACTAAGGAAATAAGTTGCGCTTAAGCTGAAGCAATAAATGATTCCCGGAGCAAACGAAGGTATCCCGGGACGCGCAGCAGGACGGGCGCCCACGAGCGTGAGCCGCCGCCGCACGCGGAGCCGGCCCACCGGGCCTGCGCTCACCACCTCATCCGCCTCGTCTGGCCCGTCTCGAGCAAAACGCAGAACTTTCTGCATCTCGGCGACCTCTGCGCTCTTGCAAAGACGACCAAAAGAGGCTACTGGGTGCAAAGGTCATTAGGAAGGCGACTGGCGGAAACGTAAGACTGTGCTCTGGCCCAAGTCTCCCTTCATCAGGAAACCAGGCCAAAAACGGCTGTGAGGTTCAGATTTCACTTGACAAATATACACGAAGTTTTGCAGTTATTCCCTCTGACAGAAATTGTATCTGTTAAAGGACTAACGTGAAAAAGACACACTTAAGAAAAATGTACTCTCTCTGCATCTTATCTTTTCCACGTCTCGTCATCTGTTTTTTTTTGAAGGTTCCTATTAGCATATGTTCACAATATGATTTTCAAAAGTTTAATATTAAATTCAATACATTATATTTTGAAACTGAGACTCTCATAATCCTTTTTTTTACTCCTTTATTTCCCAGACTGCCTCATTGTAAGCACAAAGACGCTTAACTTTAAAACTGACAGTGAAACTGAAAATTGCACTATTTGCCTCCTAAAATGCACTAAATGAGCAGGCAGTCTTTTAAAGCTTACACATTTCTTATAAACAGACTTACTGCAACCATAGTGACCTTCACAACAGTTGAGACTCCTCTTTCCTGAAACATTCAAGCAAACGCTACAAAATGACTGCAGTAAGCAACAAAAAAACTGCAACAGCAATTGCAGTATTTTTTCGCAATTTTTTAAATCGTCAACTGCTTCAAAGGATGCAGTTAATTTGAGCTGTAAGTACTTTACAAACTAAAAAAAAAAAAGAAAAAGAAAGAAAAGAAAGAAAGAAAGAAAGAAAGAAAGAAAGAAAGAAAGAAAGAAAGA
>VZSV01000042.1:3692881-3733004 GCA_013398735.1 Nothocercus julius
AAGAAAGAAAGAAAGAAAGAAAGAAAGAAAGAAAGAAAGAAAGAAAGAAAGAAAGAAAGAAAGAAAGAAAGAAAGAAAGAAAGAAAGAAAGAAAGGAAGGCAAAAATACTAGTAGGCAAATACTAGTAGGCAAAAATACTGTAGGCAAAATACTACCTACCTATGTATCTAAATATAAACTACCCACATTATATAAATTCCTCTGAAGTCCTTACCCTTCTCAGTTCCCAGTGTTAGCTAAAAAAGCACAGCACTGCACCAGCATGCTCATCAACAGCTACATGTATATGTTCATGTCCATACGTCTGGACAGAATGATTCACTTTACTGCAGTGACGTACCTACTTCTATTGCTACTAGATTGGACCCAAAACTATGACAGAAAGGAAAAATTGCCACCTTTGTTGCCACTCCTTGTCTACACTGATTGGAAACACGTTAATTCTAGGTTAGATTAGCTGAGAAAGACCCCAATCTTGTTACTGAAATGCTAACTATGTAGCCACAACATGAAAGGAAACATGCTAAAGACCATTTTCCAGATGTTCCATTGCAGATTACTGCAGAAGGACATAGAAATATAGGTGACACAGCAAAGATGAAGATTTAGAATATTCACATTTTCCTCATCTTCAAATGAAGTTGCTACATGACAGAAAAAAGTACTACTTTTTTGTTTTTTTCTTCTGTTGATCTGTGAAAAGCAGCTTTTTAAGCAGAGAATACATAGTGTTTAATTCTCTCATCCCATATGGCATAGTGGATAAGCGTGGGGCTTCACTGAATTTTCCTAAGTTCCTTCATGGAACATGGCATCCTCAGTACCTATCCTCACCGGAAAAATTCACAGCTTACCCAAAGGGTCGCCAGATCAGGCCCCTTTTCCTTCTTGAGAGACTCACTCCAAGCACAGCTGTCTCCTGAGGAAATGAGCTTGATTTTCAGCAAGGCACACCGTGTTTCTGCTGGGCAAACCTTTGCTGGGGTATTACCCAAGAAATCGGCTTATTCCCCCAGAAGACTTTAAAGGAGACACAAAGAGAAAGGGACATGAAAAGATGAAGTCTTCCTTTTCCACAGGCACTATATCCAGTTGGACACAGGCAGGCAATTCAAGATTATTTGGACTCTATTTAGATTTAGGAGACATAAAGCATGACTTCAGAGCTGGGTGGTCTGTGCGATGTCCAAGAATACATGAACTAACTCATCTTCAATCTTTTTCTGCTTTCTTTTCCTCAGCTAATAAATTAAGTTCACTTTTACAATAAAATGACAGTATCTGACAATAATGCTCCTGTACATATACTCCTAGGTATATTACCCATATTCACGTGCTTCCTCAAAAGAGTGATATCCCGTTTAAAGATATTATTGTAGTTGGAAGAGCTGATAAGAAGTTGGAAGGCCTTGCTTTTATACAACCTCATAAATTGATCCAAAAACTAATTTCAACCATGCTTTAGAAAAAAAGAAATACATGTCAACTCTCAATTTGTGGAATTGGTTGTGTGAGAGATACAGATTACATTTTTTGTAGATATAGATTTACATTTAGGCTAGATCTGTGCTGAAGCCAGAAGAAATCTGAAAACAGCAATCTTAAAACCCTGCCCTGAGCAGCATCTGTAAGGGAAATAATTAATAATAATAATAATGATAATGATAATAATGATAACAATGTGACTGATTTGAATTAGGTAACTTAAAAGGAGGTCAAGGCTTAGCCACCTATAAAACTGAGTATTGTCTTCTATTGCTGAAGCAACCAATCCATTATCTTCTGTAAAAAACAAAATACAATAAAATAAAATCCCATATAAACTGGTAAAGATCTTTACAGTACATCTATCTTAATCTACACTCTATGAATTCTGTAACATATCACTAACATTCAGGTGTTTGAGTTGCATCAAATCCGTTAAGGTTTTGATGCAACTGTGGTTGTTGGCAGTGCTTCTGATTATACATCTCATAAATGCATCTGTTAGTCTGAATTTTTATTTTTTATTTCCTAGCTCCCAATTATATATGATTTTCACATAGGGATACACTCGTTGTTCAGCATGATACAATGAAGTATTGATAGAATATTTTATTTTCCTACATTACAACTAAAAGATATTTGAATACTAAATGTGCTATGTAAATTTAACTTACTGAGACCAGAATCCATAGCGTGTCATCTCTGTAGTAACAGTTCATATTAATCAATTACAAACCATGCATCCCCTTGTAGGTCAAATAATACATTTTAAGAAATGCTGTCACAATCACCTATTTGGGGAAAAAAGATAGCACAGGGTAGGGGGAGGAGAAAACGAAAACCCTATTTCTTCTCCAGGTCTGGCATCCACACACATACACAATTAACCTGAATCTTTCTACCATCAGCATTTGCTAACACGATACAGCTCTGAGTGGTCAACCCAGACTGACCAGAATATCGTTTGTTAGTACGACAGACACCCGCAATACTCACCAGCAGATACCCAACAGCATCGCTGGATATCCAACAACTCCTGTAACTGCCACAGGCAGATCAGGAAACACAAAACAGTCTGTCATAAATGGGAGTCCTAAATTCAGAACAGTCTTTGCTGACCACACTCATGTCTCCAGCACTGAGGAACCTCCTGGACTCAAAACGAGGAGCATCTACAGCCGCAAAGCTGCTCCCCAGCAGTGGTACTTCCACACAATATTCTCTGTACTTTCTCAACCTATAACAACTGTGGTTTTAAGTCCTTTTAATGTTTTCTCCCTACCTCCTTTTCCCTGTTCTTCTTTCCTTCCCTCCCTTCCCCAGTTTCCCAAGACACGCTGCAGAGCCCTTGCAGCTCAGGCCGCCTCCTGCACCCTGGGGCGAGGACAGGCAGGACCCCGAGCACCCGCCGGCCGTGCGGACACGACTCCCGCGGGCACTGCCAGCTCAAGCACCCTGTTTTACTTCCCCCAGTCCTGCAGCACCGCCAGGTTTTAAGGCAAGGAAGGAAGGAGAGCTCTTGTTGGGGAGGAAGACGGAGGTAGGGGAGGTTAGTCCACCCCTGCTCGTACCCCGCCGCCAGGCCTCCAGCTGGGGTAAGCGTTGCGTGACAGACTTGCAGTCCTTGATTTACGCTTTGGCATCCTCTAGTAACATTTCTCAGCAGGGCTAGATGAATCATTGATCTGTTCCAGGACAGTAATTCCTATGTATGTTCATAACCTTGGAAGAATCTATATAAAATGTGAGCGCACGTTTAGTTAGCGCGCTGTTCAGCCAGCTAAATTTCACAACCGTTAATGCTGCATTTTAAGTTGTGCAGATACATCCATGATGTATACTTTCATGGGCATCTTTAAAGTAAAACTTATTTTGGAAAAAAAAGACTGTCTCCTAACTCTCAATTTATACTTCTCTTGAGATAAATATTTCATAAATATATCCTATTAGTCAATGTTACTCTCAAAAATCCTTGACTTTAGAAATGTTTGATCTAAAGAGATGAATAAAATAAATGTCATAAGACTGCCCATGAATATTTTTTTTCTGAATTCTGCCTGAACCAAACTCAACTGCACCAGGCAAGAACAGAAAGACAGCTCAGATACAAATGGAAATAACAATAGCAAAGGACAAAACTTGGAGAGCTCTTGAACAAATCTCTGCCATTGCAGAGTCAGCAGTTCACAAACGTCACCACCATCTATCTTAGCTTGAAAAAAAAAAAAGACTTGAGATAAATAAATAAATAAAAATTCCTTTTATTCTCTACAATGGAAAATCCCCACCAGGAGTTCTTCAGGCATTTGAGAGGCTCAGGAGAGACTGACTCTGCCCTTAGTGAGTTCTGCAGACAGTTTTCTGTGTTCACAGCCCCGCCTTCCCTCTCCCCAAATGGGTCAAAACAGACTGAGTTTATCCTATCATTTTTTTGTACACAGCTCTACATGGTCATCAGACATAAGAGATATCTCTAAATGCCATGCTGAGGTTGACTATGAGGTTACAGAGTATGGAGGAAAAAAGAGTAAAAAATAACCCTTCCTTATACACACCTCAAAGCACTTGAGCATTAAACCAATGTTACTGCTATGTTACTAAGTTCAGTAAAATAACTTCTGAAAGTTTTTTCTTAGTTTCCTGCTTTGCAAGCACAACCGAATGACAGGAAAAGCACAAGAGAGCACCACAGCTTTGAACAGGAAGCCCCTAGCACAGGTCTAATAGAAGTGTCACCATAGTTGGGTGAGAAGTTACTTTTGCCGCCTCTAGCCTAGACGCAGTGACCACAAGCACACACGAAGCACAGCACAACCCTGCAGCATACTCCAGTCAGTGACAAACGTGGCCCCTTGATGCCTATCAAGGCAGAATTTGATCTCCTGTTAGGCAATATTTTAAGAATATCTCTCTTAAACACTTTTGGGCTTAGATGCTGCCAGATCATGACTGCTACACTTCAGTGAGACACTGGAATTTCTCACTTTGAACAGCCATGACTCGGGAACAGGTTCGCCAGCTCAAAATCCTCCAGTTTAACAGTCTTTGTTTCACTTTATAATCGCTTAATTTTCCAAATACAAACAGAGATGCTTCATCCTGTTTCAGGAAACTGATGCCTCTTACAGACACAAATAAGGCTCAGTCCTCTAATTTATTTTTATGTATCTGCACGCGAAAACCTAGCACAAGATCTGTGTTACATTTGGACTGCTTTTCCAGACCACACAACGGTCTTCAGAGATCATTAAATTCACTCTGCATAAAACCAGGCAATTTTGGCAATTTTTTTATACATACAGAATCACTTCAACTGACAGGAGTTTAGCCTTCCTGCTACTTTAAATCAGGATCACTGTTGCTATTTTAGCTGATGTTATGTGGAAATGAGTACTACACTTAGCAACTGCATAAACAGTAGTTCTTTTGGAAAATGCCAAGAAAGCATAAAATACAACATTGGTAAAAATCATTATATGCTCCAATTATCATTTACATTCAACATAATGCTGTAAGAGCAAAACCATGTTCCTACAGTAGGACAGAGGGATCAAGGAAAAAAAATACATATGTTTGCAATGTTTTTGGAAGATCAAAATGAGATGAGATGAGAATTAGATCTTAGATTAAATGATCTTAGATTAGATGAGAATGATCTTGGAGGAAAATGATCTCAGAGTACATGAGGATTTACCTAAAAGATTAGATGAATGGAAAGATCAATTCATCTAATTTAGCAATATATACATTTACAATAAACAGGGTATTTATACACAGTAAAATTTCTGCTCAAAGCCACAGTACAGTTTTGTAGTACAAAATACAAGTTTTGCAGGAGAAGGAAAAGAGAGGTAACAACTAAAGAGCAAATTATGCACACACATTTTCAATACAATTAAGGAAAAGATAAGACAAAATGTTCCATGAACCCAAAACATACTATCATGGCTATAGTTATTTTCCATAAATTCTTGTTGATTTTTCATTCAGTTAAATTAATTACTTTAAAATCTTTAAAGTGCAACATTTTAGATTCCATGTAGATGACTTCTTCAAAATTTGCATTGAAAAGAAACTGAAAGATCAGACGTTCTCACTTTTGTGTATATTGCTGAATGAGACTGCATTTTACAATTTTCAAAAAACTCATTAATTTTCTATTAAATTTATCCCTCCTGAGCAACGCTGCATTTTGTTTTAGTATCTTGCAGTTAAGCCTACATAACTGTTTTTCAGCATACCTGCTTGTGTGTGTGACTGTGTGCATCAGTATCAGTAATTTTGAACATGAGATGGCCTGATCAACTTGGATTAATTCTTCATATGTTTTTCGACTGCAAATGTAATTGCAAGGGGAGGGTCATGTGTTGGATTTTGCCTAGTCCATGTTTTTGACGCGACCTTTTTTGCATTTTAAAATTTACATTAGCTGTCTAGGAATCAAGTAAGTCTAAAATACGGACGTATACAGGATTGAAAGTGAAACTGCAGCAAACCGCCCCCACCAAACTGTTTTGGGGACATCACAATAAAACTTATGGCTAACTTAGTGCATGGTTCCCAAACATCTTCCCAAAGATGATTAGCACCACATAAAGAGATAACAGAAGCATGGTAAATGTCCATAACTACATTTTTAGCTTACAATGCCAGCAATATAAGTGTTCCCTATACACCCAAAGGAAAAAACATGTATACTACACAAGGAAGAAACCTCAGCATTTTATAACCGCGCTTTCTCCTCATATTCATCAGTTATTAAAACAAACTAAAGCATTTTGTAACACCCTCTGACACAGTTCTGATACCAGTCCAAAGAAGTGAATTGATTTCAAGTGGGATGATGATAGCCTTAGGTCTTTCTAATAGTGTTAGTCATGAGAACAGCTCTGCATGGAGTTTGTACCAATTTAACTCACACGTGCCCTGCTTTAGCAGTGAATCACAGCATACAGTCTAAAGTGAGAACTTTTACCATCTTTTCACAATACTATTTCAGCCAGAAATGATAAGTAAAAAAGCTCCGAATATTTTAAGAGATTTGAAATACCTAAAACTAAGTGCTATTTTGACTGCTTCCAGTTAGCCACCATTTACCAGTATTTGAACACTTCAGCAATCTTCCTGAGCTCAGAATTGAGCCTCAAGAGAGGTAACACCGAATATAATTTAGGTTGTATCATGAGTTACACAGAATGATTGCAAAACATTAGAGTACGTAATAAAAAAAGGGATTTCTAAATCCATTCCCCATCACAAAGCAGGATCAAACACAGACTCTTGTCTGATCTGCTGTTTCATGATAGAAATATTGGATCTCTATATCCCTGAGCAAACTGTCCCACTGTTTAGCTAAAATTTAGGGTTTTTTTCCCAGAATACTTATTCCCAACCTGCATTAATCTTGCTTTAATCTAGTTTTTCTTCTACTCTTCACCAGAGAAAGAACACATTCTTCTCCTCTTCTTTACAGAAGCGCTTTTGCGTGTATCTGAAAAAAAATTATCAGTCGTCTTTTTTTTTTTTTTCCTAGACTAAACAAACCATTACAAGTGATTTCAAGCCGGCAAAAATAAAGTCTATAAAAGTCTGATCATTCTCATTCTTCTCTGGCTTCTGGCCCATTTGACCACATGCAGCTTTGAAGTTTGGTCCTCCAGCTGAGACTACCAAAGCTCAGCAGAGCAGAATGATAACTTCACATATGTGCTGTACTCTTATTTATAAGTCACCCCATTACAAGTGCTATTTTTTTTTTTTTTTCCATATCATGATACTGTTGACTCATCTTCAGGCTGTAACCTTGTTTACAGGGCTTGTTATTAAGAGCTGCTGGCGAGGGAGACTCTCTGTAATCTGTATTTTGCTTTATGCTTTCTCCCCAAACCGTTCATTTGTCATTACTAAGTTACATCCTATTTGGGGAAACATTTCTCCAATTTGCCAAACTGTTTTGAACTAAAATCTTGCTAAATGTATGGATAAAACCAAACTTAGAAGCTAAGACTGACTGGCCCTAACTTAAATAATAACCTGGGTAATGACTTAAGAGTTTATTTTTATTAATTTGGTGGATGAAACCAAGCATCCACAGAAGATAAGATCCTTCTACTCCAATAATATTATGTTTGCTTAACTAGCTTTAGAACCACCTTGTGGACTTTTCTTCTACAGCACGCTTCAAGAGCTTGCTTATGAGCGCATCACATAAGAATAGGTCTAAAATACTGAAGCGGAGATATATGACATCCACTATTACTTCTGAAGCAACAAATAGGACTATCCTCAAAGAAGGAAGGCAAATAGGCTTGACAGTTCACTCTTGACAAATACGCAGGCTGTTACTCAAGAATTTGTTTCTCCTAAGTGTCTTCAAAGAGCTCACTCGAGGAACCATCCCAGAACGCTGTGGCACTTGATCCTGGGCCAAACGCTTGTTTAATTGCTTCACTGAAACTAATCAAATATATTTTCATTTAAGTTTGTACAGAAAACTTCTCTCTCACAGTATGACATAGCTGGAATTGCTAAATCAAATTCTTTAAGTATTCATCCCACTTTTAAAAATATCATCTCTAACCTTAAAAACATTAATTCTTACTCTTTAAAGTAAGATATCGGCAATGAATATGACTGGCAAAATTTACTGTTTATTCAGGATTTTCTCACTTATACAATTCTCTTGCTCCCGCTCTAAGTGAAAGTCAAGCTTCCTAAAAATCAACTGAATTTGACAGTGAATTTTTTTAACCACAGTTTGCAGCTAAAAAATGTGTGATGATCATAGTGATGATCAGATGGTAGGTTTGATATTACTGTTAATAAGAGCATAATTAGATTTTAAATTTGTGTGATATTGCATTAATCAGATTTGCTTACTCTGTGACAATTTTTTTTGGCCAAAAAATTACTACTAGAAAACTTTTCCCAATATGTTTTCTAATCATTACATCAAGCAAATGAAAGAGAATAAAGAATGTCTCGTTCTTCAGAATATTGGAAGTGTCCTGCAAAGTCTCAGTTTTACTGAAGAAGCTGGCTTTATGATGAAGTTTCTTTTTCTGTGAAATTGAGACTTTATGAACTGAAAGCACGTCTGTGAAAATCATCTACGACATAATTTATATTCTTCTAACAAAGGAGTGTATAAGGAGAAGGTAGAATGAAGAAGAATGAGGTAATTCAATGTTTATAAAGTACTAGATATTTGGCAGGCTTAAAATTATGTCCAGGATACAATATTTGATACCATAATCCATTAGTATATTTTCCCTGACATTTTATCTTAGGGCCAAAAGCCAAAAGAAAGACCACAAATATCTAACCACAAAGTAGCTCTTATTTTCCTATTCTAGTCAGCAATTAGCTCATAGGAACAGAATTCCAAGTATGTCCAATGCCTAAAGTTAAAAATATGCTTGTTTCCAAAATGAAATATAAATGTCATATGTTAAAAAACATATTTTTAAGACTGAACTGTAGAAAAATTAAGTAGTTGACTATTGAAATTGCACAACTGCTACACATAAAATAGCTAATGCACTATTAATTTTATAAATAAGTACCAAAACATGCAGAATGTAATGTGTTGTAATACCATTGCCTTCATTTTCTGCCCTGAGTACTATCAGATCAGAAACCTGTGACCAGCTTGAGTTACCAGTTTAGGACGTGTAATTCCTGACTATGATGGTGTCTGCAAGGACTGCATCTCATTTTTTTTTTTAATTCTTCTTCTCTTCCTCCCCCTCAGTAGCTCTTTTTCAAGAACTACAGCTCAGCTTGTCTACAAGACCTGTAACAGTTCAACACAAGTGACATTCATAGGACAAGCTGGGATTTCTGGAAATCTAATCCTTCCACTATCTTATCATTTACTTATTAGCTTGCCTCAGTTTTCCTAGATGTATTTTGCAAATAATCAGATTATTCTTTATGATTTCATAACTGCTGCTCAAAGGGATCTCTTCTTTTTTAATGTCAGAAGGATTTTGTTTTTCCTAAATTAAATACAGAACTGCACATATATACTCCTCAGCTCAGCAAAACTAGGTAACTATTTTTAATAGAGCAGCAACAAAAACAGGAAGAAGAGACAGGAAACAGTTGGGAAAAAGAAATAAAGGCAAGAGCCATGAGAGTAAAGAAAACAAAAGAAATAAGAGTAAAAGCATCAAATCAACTGCACTTTCACCATATTACAAAAGCACAGCTCTAAAATCCTAATTGGCATATAAAATTCTTCAGGAAAACATCGTGCGAGAATTATAAAAGAAATTTCCTTTTCTCTTTCAGTCTGCTTATTGTTCACCTTCTCTCTTTCCCTTCTCCTCTTTTTGTGAAATTGATTTAAAAGGAAATACTAAGAAACTGAAATTCATGTTCCTACTTTCTCAGAAAGCCAAAATATTATAAAAGTATCAGATTCTCCTGGAAAATAAAAGAAATATACCAACCATACTAATGTTTATTTGGTTTAAAACTGTACATTTTTATACAGCTACTTTTATACTGCTTCCTCCATTAATTTTCTCACAGCAACTCTGTATCACATCCCAGTTTCTAAGGGTAAGTTATGGACCTAAAGAGGAATATGGGGAAGATAACGGTGTGATTTAAGAACTGGACTGGATGTCTAGGGCTCAAAGGCACTCTTACTACTCCAACCATAAAATGAACACAGTCCCTCCAAATGTGAAGGGATAAATCAATTAATTGCGGAATATATAGAAAACACGTGCACAAGAAAGTCTAAAGAAAAATAGTTTTAAATTAAGTCAAAACCGCTAACTTTCTATAGTGTTTGGCAATTAAACATAGGCAGAAATACAGCTAACAGTTTTGAAGCCATGCAAAAATAAAACCCTATCCTTGTCCTTATGAATGGAGCTTTACAGCTCGAGGATTAAAACGGGCGGACGTCTCATCTGCTCCCACTTTGAGACCCCGACCCTCGAACACCGGGATCAAAGAGCACAATGAAATCTGTGGAGCTCAGTCGCTTGCTCCTCGTCCGACCTGTGACACGAGCCTCGCTCCGAGCAGCGCGGACGCCAGGGACAACGTGCACGGGGGTCCCCTGCAGCCATGGGCGCTTTATTCTCCAAGCCGGGGAAGCAGAAGCTGTTTCCTCTCCTTTATTTTGCATTTAAGGCTGATGGGAAGACGCTAAGCGGCCCGCGGGGACCCGGCAGCAGGACAAAAGGCTTTTGTTCATGGTGAGGTACCTGAAGCAGGGGAGGAGACACATTCCTGCCCTGCCTTTGGGGATGCTCTTCGGACAGAGACGCCTGAAATTTTAGACCTCAAAAGTTTCTCCCGTTACTGCAGGTGAACACGTCCCTGGGTCAGCGAGCCACGTATCTGGAAAAGAATCTCCACTGAAAAGTGATAATGGTGGAAAAATCCTCCCTATTGTCCAGCTGTAATTTTGGCCTCGCTTGGCTGCAGGCCACGCACTTCCTCTCCCGAGGGGTCCGTGCAACTGGATCCAATGGCTGCTCAAAGTGGCAAAATCTACTGTGGGCAGGAACAGGCCTACATAAATTCCCAGGGGTATCCTTAACCCCTGCCTGAGGGTGACCAAGCATGGGAATTAAATTCAATCTCTTCATACGGGACTCAAAAGTTGGTATTTTCTATAAAGTTGGTGGTTTAGCAAGTGCAACGAGCTATTCATACTAACTGGTGAGTCTTTTGAACTCCTAAAGAAACTAATTATTTCTGCAAAGAATATTTAGTTACATTTTACATAGTGAATGCACATACCATAATCACTACTGAGTTGGTTTGTACCATGCAAATTGGCACCTGTGTCTATGGAAATACGTATCACACTTCCATCGAAATGTGCTCCTTTGTTCCCATTTGCTGGTAAATCTTTCGCAGTACTGAAACCCTTAATCCACTGCAAACAGAGACACCTGAGTACAGTGTAAACCTGGTTTTGTTCCTGTTTAAAAGCAGAGAGGCCCAAGATGAGAGAATTCACTAACTTTCACCATCAGATTTTCTTCCTGACTTTTGAAAAGTCTCTTACTGGGTGCATCAACATAGCTTGGTATGGAAAGTTGCAATCGTAAAGAAACTGGTTTGAGAAAAGATTTTTCCTCACTCCCTGGCAAGGTTTTCTCGGCCAGCAGGGTCAGGAGCAGCGTAAAGGACAACCAGTGGATATCCTATGACCGCCTGACCTCAGATCACACAGTTCAGGTTCTTCCTTTGGATCCAGCCTCATGGCAACGTCAATAAAGTAGCTGACTACATATTTCACTCCACTATTACCTTCTCATCCTGATGGGCAAAGAGAAAAACAGTAAGAACTGGGACTGGAAAATCTCCTTTGTCAACAACAAATAGAGTTCAAAGGATTCAAGGTGGTATCCCTCTTAATAAATAAATAAATCAAATAAATAAATGAAATAAAAAAGCCTGAAAGACAACAGTCACTTTTATTTTGCGGATATCATTCAAGTGTAATTAAGGCTTAGGTATTACTTAGGTACCAGAGCCAAAGCAGCAGAGCTCTGCAAGAGCAGTTTTCCCTGCTAGACCAGGGGGGAATAAAAATGACCTGGTAACTTGCAGATTAGGTGCTTGCATGATGCAATATGTCTTTAAATTAAGACTCTCTAGGGAGCTTTAGTCAAACAAAGAACATAACGCTGAACTACAGCAGTACCAGTGCATCCATCCATATCCACCTGCTACCACTCCCTTATTTACATTTGGTTCCTAGCTCTTGGAAAACCTGTCTCTTCCTCCTCCATTGTGGATGCCGTCTCTCCTCTCTCTCTCTCCTCCTCATGTTTCCTTCTTTCGTCTCTGGTAAAGCAGAATATCTGATACTAAAGGCAGGTGAGGGGGAAGTAGCCAATTTTGGCACTTAGTGTAGCGCACTCGTCATCCTGGAGTCCATATAGAGTCAGACAGAGCCATTCAAAGAAGTGATAGAACAAAAAAAGCCATCAAAAAGAGCGTCTCATTATCCACTATCCTAACCCAGGTGGGTTATCTTGCACTATCGTCACCCAGGTGGGATAAATCCCTGTCCTCCTCCTGCTGTTTCAACCACAACTGTCACCAAGTGACTGTGTCACAGGGAAAATGACACCAATAATTGGTGAGATTTTACTTTCCTCTCACAATTATGGTGCTGATACTTAATCCCTGAAAGGAATGGAATGAGACTCTGACTCCACTTATCTACCCTCTTGTTCTGTTCTCAGAAAAAAAATATAGTTACCCTGTGGGGGAGAGGAAGGGAGAGACTGGGATGATGGCTCGGCGCCGCAGGATAGCGGGACTGAGGTCAAGGTGGCCTCTAATTGTGAACTTCTGTTTGCTCCTTCTAAAAGATGCTTCTCCCTCTCCAAAACTTCCTATCAAAATGAGTGTTTGAGACCCAAGTTACTGACTGTAAACAACCAGACTGCAGATATTTATATTTACTTATCCTTTTGAAACTTTAAAATGCCTTCCCAAATAAGAGGTATATCTCTAGAATGAATAGGAAGCATAAATGATTTCTCTTTTTATCAATGTTAAGTCTCCAAAAAGATTGCAAAATTTCTTTTGTATTTTATATTAGCATACAAATTAAATTTATTTTAAATTTAGAGGAAGGAATTCAAATATTTCACATTAATTGCTCAACTTTGAAAACTCTCGAGTGACGTGAAGTCCGTTTCCTGTCGGTCTCACCAAAGGAAACCTGTAATTGTTGAGACAATCAATACTTAAAAATATCTTCTTAAGTCTCCCCTTCCTTCTTTCATTTTCTTTTACAACATAAAAGCATAAAAGTCATGTATGCAGTATAGATTAGAAAAATCATCCCTGTCACCTCTTAGCATTTTACTAAATCCCTTCCTCCTTAGAGTTCTTTTAATCATCTTAGGTAAGTAAGTTAAATAAATGGGCCTAGTTTCATTCCACCCAGATTTTGACAACTAAGTTTCGTGTGTATTCACCTATATCATGGATACATCCAACCAGTGATTTTTTAAAAATGAATGCTGTTATTTGCACTGACCAAATGAACATGCGAAAAATCTGCAAGCAATCTGCACTTGTAAATGGCTAAAGGCAGAAAATCTGGGATTTGCTTGTCCTCACAGATGTCCTAGTGCAGCCACCAGAGATGAGTCAAAGGAAGGTCCAAGTGCAGCACCAGGAGAGGCTCCCAGGCCAAGTGACCACCTCCATCTTAATCCAGTTGGCAAACAAATCCAAAACCTAACCAATTCTTACCTCTACAGAGAAATTGTCATCTCTAATTTTTGCGCTTAAAAATTATGCTCATGGCCTGTTTCTAATTCTACTCTATTGTATCTTTTTTCAGACACAAGTGGGCACACATTTTATATTAAGATCAGGCTCCCACTGCGCTGATTCAACAGAGAGCCAAGATCATCAGTTCTGCAAAACTCTGCAAAACTTCCAATCAAAACCAGAGTAATATTACATGACATTATACATTTAGAGGGAAAAAAAATATATATAAAGTGAAATTCAGTGGAAGTCTGGTCACAGATCATGACAAAAAGAAAGAAGGAACGTGCTCCATTTGAACAAAGAAGGTGAAATACTTTGCCAAGATTTATTCTATTGCTTATATAAACATAAAGTGGTATTATCTTACCTTTTTAAATGTATTTGTATTTGAAGTAAGAATATGCCACTCTAAACCCCATGTTCTGCCAAAGTGTCTGCCAACCTGTAAGGTTATCTTCTCTTTTGCAAGTTACTACTGTAATACTAAGCTTTGCTCCTGCACACACTACATAGAGCTAACTGATATTTATTTCTAAACTGGCATTTCTTAAAGACTAAAGATTTTCATCTATCCAGCAGATCATCGGCATCGGCAATCAGTTTTCACAGAAGTGACCAACATAAAGGTGATTTTTTAATCACCTTATAATTCACTATCAAAGTGTTTTGATGTAATCGTGTAATCCTATAGCTTTTTATCTTCTCATTTATTATCTAATATACTAAAAGTCAGAAAATATAAGAGATTATTAAAAATAATATTTATAAGAAAAGGAAACAGCATTTGATACAAACTCCCCATAATATAAACTCCAACCAGGTTTAGGTTGCTCATACTAAAGCAAAAAACAAGAAAAGAATTAAAAAGCAAATTTTTTTCAGGCATTTGCTTCTATACAGAAAGGAGCCTAACGGATGAAATGAAAGAGACACTGATATAGCACTTTTACCATACATTTTAAAAAGAAAATAGAGGCACTTTGAAATATCCTATCAAAAATACTTAATAAATTACAGGATATATGTTTCATTGAGAAAGAAGGGTAAATAGCTGTAATTTAGGAGGCTAGAGTTTCATTAATGAGATAGCAAAAAGGGCTATGCAAACAAAAGGACCTTTCTTAAAGCTTTTCAGTGAATTTATACAAGCTTCAATATTCCATATTAAAAACAGCATATGAAAACAAAAAATACAAAGAAAAGTGCATCTAAAAATGGTGATATTAACGGGAGTATATGGCAGTACATCTCCAGTTTTAGATGCACTTTTCTTTGCATTTTTCATTATCAAATTTTACTCAATATAAATTATTTTAAGAGATTAAGAGCTTTCTGCTGTGAAGTATGCAAAGCCTACATTATGAAAAACACCATGTTATGCTCTGTGAATCATAGTAATAACTTCTGCCTGCCTAAAATTACTGTTCCAGAAAATAACATTTTAAAATGTATCCCTATAGAAGAGACAGACACAGAAATTGCTGGATTTTCTAGGTTTACGTGGGGAGGATTTACACGTAGGTGTAAATGTGTGTGCTCATTTATTGGGAAGAGATTGGAAATTTTGTGGATTTCTTCAAATATGTGGAAAAGCAGAGCCATTGCATCCTCTTGTAACAGTACTCTCACCCACATAAAGCTACAGGTTGAAATCCACAATAAAGCTGGTACTAAAACAATATTTATTGAATTATGCTTAATATTTTACTCATTACATGCTTTCACTTGCTTATTCATTTTAATCTATCCAGCAATTCTACAAAGCTACTCTCGACCCCAAATACCATGAATTAGTCAATTGAAATGACATGAATTCATGTCGCAATCAAAGTAATTCCATATTTCCATAACCTTATTCCATGCAAACTGCCATTTTTTAATAAGAGAGGAATTAAAAGAAAATAAATGGAAGCATACTTCCATTATATTCCAAGATATTTTTAAGAATTTAAAAATATCATACATGCCAAGATACGATTCACTAGATGTTTCTTGGAGCAAGTAGTAAGTATTAAGTCCCAACAGAGTATAATGCTATGTTAAAATTAAAAGAGAAGCCTGTTTCAATCGTGATTAACTGTACCTATGTGATAAATATATACACAATGGATTGCCTTATACAAACTACTGGGCATTACAGTAATAATGAATGGTGCAGAATTTCATCACCATCAGTAGAACCAAGTAGAAACATTTTGAGACAAAATGGAGGTATAAATTAGCATTAAAATACCACAAAAGGAAGACTGAAGAAAAAACATAACACCAAAATACGCCTCCTCTGTCTGTAAATGTAGCGTTTCTGCTTAGAAACCTATCATCTGTGTTTCAGCTGATTTTTCCTAGTACATTCTTCTATTTTTTGTCTTGTCTCAGGACATCACCTTCTTTCCTCTTACTTCACTTCTTTTTCCTTCTCTCTTCCTTTCTATATTGCTCTTCTGAATTTACCTTTTTTCCAGACTCCCTTTTCACTTTATCTATTCCTGGAGTAATTCTTCTTTTTTAGTTCTACTACTTCATTTCTGTAACTTTACTGTTTTCCTTGGAGATTTACTACTTTCTGTTTCTCTAGCCCTGTGGCAGATGCAAGAATCTGACGACTTTTGAGGAAACTCCAATAAAAATTGCTGAGCCTGCTTAGTTAAGCTTTTAACGAGTGTAAAATAACTGCCTTTGGGATGGGCTAAGAGGATAAGGGGGTTGCAAGACATGAAGGAATATTTTTGTGACCAGAAAATTTTAGCAATAAGAGCTGTTTATTTCCCAAAGCCCTTTAAAGGTCCTTACCACTTTCTTGAGCACGCAGCTGTTTTGATTTGACATTTTTGTTTGCCTTTCTGAGAAAACTGAACCATGAAACATAATTCAAGAGAGACATTAGAATGAGATACTGAGAAACTTCATTATACTAGGAAAAGATTATACAAACAAACTGAGAAATTTCTTATTCTCCCATTGACCAAGATTCATGTATCTGTTACAGTGGTATTTTCTACTGGTGTGCATCAAGAGAGAGAGAAAATCCTTTTAGAGCTGTGTGCCAAATTGAGTTTCTTCCCTTTTATCAAATAACTATTAACTGGAGCACTTTATTTCTTGAAGCAGAATTAATTGAGCTCAAATGGCCTCTTAACAAGAAGGCTACACCTAAAAGATATCCTGAAACGTGTATCTTAAGTCTTTCATAAAGAAGGCAGCTTCAAAGGTTGCAATTTCAATAGCTGTTTTTAAATTCGCACCTGGAGTATTGGGTGCAGTTCTGGGCTCCCCAGGACAAGAGGGACGTGGAGCTTCTAGAGAGGGTCCAGCGTCGGACCACGAAGATGCTTAAGAGACTGGAGCATCTACCGCATGAGGAAAGACTAAGTGAGCTGGGCCTGTTTAGCCTGGAGAAGAGAAGACTGAGAGGAGATCTGATCAACATGTACAAGAACCTGAGGGGAGAATGTAGGGACGATGGGACCAAACTCTTCTCCACGGTGGCCAGTGACAGGACAAGGGGTCATGGGTACAAGTTGAAGCACAGGCAGTTCCACCTCCATGTGAGGAAGAACTTCTTTGCTCTGAGTGTGCCAGAGCCCTGGAAGAGGCTGCCCAGAGAGGCTGTGGAGTCTCCTTGTCTGGAGATCTTCCAAATCTGCCTGCCTGGCACCCTGTGCCCCGTGCTCGGGGTGTTGGACTAGATGGTCTCTAGAGGTCCCTTCCAACCTCAACCATTCCGAGATTCTGTGAAGTTATGGGTTCTGTAGATGTGATCTTAGGCCCTGTTGATACGCAAGCAAAAGTCCACACGGATGCTGAAGGAGCAGTTCTACCTCCTGAATTCACCGCAGCCACTCAAAGCTGGGGGCTGTAGTGGGCACCATGTTAGAAGCTAATGATCCACCTGGAAAACTCGGTGGGACAGAAATAATGGCTGTAGGCAGGAATCACCAACTGCAAGAATGATGGTAGCACAGGCCGGGCAACCCGAAAGAGCCACTTTGCTTTGAATTTCAGAGCTGTGAATAAACCTGGATAAGACAATTGATTTGCACTTACATGAATTTATACGAAGAAAGTAAAGCATACATTTTTAATTCTCTGCATCATTTTACTTCTGAACATCAGTCATATTTTGATAGCATTCAGGTATATTTACATTAAGACTCTTTTTAGGAAGGTTTTGAAATTCAAGTTACATAATTTACATGGTAGGATTTTCCCTTTAAATATGGAAGACATGTATGTCATTTGGGATACCAAGTTTGCTACTGCTCTCAGCACCTTTTTGGACATTTTGGTAGTGCAGGGCAGTGGAAGGTCAAAAACCTACCCAGGAAGTAAGAGGTTTTTCTAGATAAAGCAAAGTAGAGGTTTCTATTTGTTTTTTGGGTCAGCAAATGCTCTTTAGCAGTAAACAGCTTTTTATAGCCAATGTAAAATCTTCTGTGCAGCCAAGCAGATTTGGCTTGGAATGAGGTGCTCTTCTGAGACCATGCTCTAAGTCCTGTAATTCTAACACTATTTTACGCCGCTTAAATCTGTTTACGATTAGAAAAGGCTGAAGTAATCTGGAGTCGTTACAGAGATGAGCTGCAGCTTCACGGCCATGCCTGTTCTTTTCTGTTTTAGATGGCAGCAAAGACAGGAAGGGTCTCTGCCCATGACGCGCTTCAGACTCCTAAAGGGTCCCTCTGAGCACAGCACAAGTCCTACCTACTGACATCAGCGAAGGCTTCACATGTTGGAGAAGACAGTGACAATCCAGGGTCCTAGGCTGGACAAACAGGACAGCAATTCTGCGCACTGCTGGAGTGACTCCTCTGTTGTCTCCTCGCTGTGTAGCTGCTCTTCTATTATATTTCTCTGACTAGAAATCGTGGGAGAATTGCTTTATCTGTGGGCGGCAGAGGCATCGCTTTTAACTGCATATTAATTTGTGGAGTTGCCCAAGCTGACATGCTCTCTGTCACTGCTTTGCTTGTCCATCCCTACTCCACACATTCTAGAAAAATGTAATGATTTCCACAGAGCAGAGATGTAATTTTTTTTTTTTCCCTAGGAGCATCTTTCACGGTGCACTCAAAAAGCACAAGATTATCTTTCTCTGAAGGCTTTACTGGCCACTGTCAAAACCAGCTTTTTTCCATTAATTGTTTCATAATATGACAACTATCAATGTGAATCAAAAAGTGGAAGTTTCAGGAATTCAGTTAGTCCAGTCCTTTCACTAAGTGACAACAGCCACATGATCCCAAACCTGCTCTTACAGATCTCCAGTGACAGAAAATCTGTAACCCCACCAGAAAGGCTTCCACTGCTTCCTTCGGTGAAGTGAATTCAGGCCTGCTGGAACTTCTTGTAGGAAGAAAAGTCTTGTTCTGTTATTTTTGTCCTTCGCATCACTGTCAGAATGAACTACTCTCATCCTCTTCTCAGCAATGTTTAACATACATGAAGGCAATTTTTGCCACCTCCCCCCTTTTTGTTGATCAACCAGAATCAATTCCATTAAATAAATCCTGTTTTCTAGACTCCAGGTCATCAGAGAGAGAGAGAAATCTCTGAGCTCTTGACTGTTTCACATTATTCTTGGAGCATAATAATCAAAACAGCACACAAGAAAGCACTGAGAACTTTCTAAGTTTTAAATACCACCAGAAGAAAACTTTATATACCTTGCAGGCTCTCATCCTGCTTATGCATCCCATTATGGATGTCTCCTTTTCCTGTAGCAATGTGACGTTACTGACTTCAGTTGGCAGTTTACAACTACTACTCTTTCATATTTTTTAAAGACAAATGCTCCCTAACCAGTGGCCTCCCCTTAGCTGCATGTCTCCTACCTCAAACTTGTCCTTACTGAAGAGTTTTGTTTCTCCTTCTACCTCCAACCAGTAACTATCTGAATTCCAATTCCGTTCGCCAAAGAACCTGCAGTCCTACCCAGCAGTTATATGAACACGTATAATAAGCATTTAACTCTGATGTTATTATGTAAAAAAAAAACAAAACCGGGGAAAAATAAGGTCATCACATAAAATTATTCAGCTGAGGACTCAAGTGGCTCCTTGTGAACCTAGTCCTCTGCCTTTGATGGAGTAGCTCTGTGGCCCTGTAATACGGTACGGATGTTGCTAGCAAGGGGCTACAAGCTTTGAACCACCTTTGCAAGGCCTGGGGCTTTTCAGACCAGCTCCATCCAGAATTTTCTTCACCTCCCTGCAGTTCTGTTTTACTTGAGCTGTGACAGCAATTTTTAATTGACCAGGTGTCTATGGCAAATTTGTTTTACTCATATCTATCTTTTATCTAGTACAACCACGGTTTTGCATAGACACGAGTAACAAGCAATTCTTTGGTGTAGAAGGAAATATTTAGAGTGCTGACCCAGTGATGCAGAGCAGAGCAATGCAGCCTGAAAGGACAGCAGGGCCTGGAGAAGCAGCACAAGAGGGCAAGCCCGCCATGGAAAGGGATGCACAGGCTGGCACCGGGACAGCCCCCTGGCTACAAACAACTCGCTAATGGTCAGCTAAAAATGCAGACCTGGAATTGGACAAAACGTGTTTTAAAGGCAACACAGAAGTAGTATCTGAATAGTATCTCTGATGGATTTATGAGAATATCATATGAATCACTGAAGAAGTTCTAATCACAATACTCATTACACTTGGGAAAAAATGAAGGCAAATAAATTTGTCTGAACTAATTATTTTTTGATAAAACTATTCTGACTTATTCATCTATTTTTCTATGTGCTTACAAAAATAAATATTTCAGTATTTTTTTCTGAGTGTTAAAATGAGATTAATAGACCTATAATTACCTAGTTCTGTATTTTAAATTCTCTGCTATGATACTAAGGAGAAAGGAAGTAAACACCTGTTAAGATTGCTCTACGAGATATATAGTAATCAGGCCACAGAGGCGCTGATTTCAGAAGAGAGGAAGTGGTTTGGAATCCATTCAGTAGCCAGCGTCACACTGGCAGGTTGGTAAGGAATTCACCAAATATTTCTGCGCTCTAGTCAGTCCTCATTTAACTTAACATGGTATCTTTAAAACTCAGAATGGATTTAACCATTTGAATGCTTAAAAAAACAAAAATATAAACAGAGGACAATTAGTTTCACCCGAAATTATGCAGTATTTATCACTTACACCAGAATTTTAGTGTTTTTTTGTTCTTTTTCTTCTAAATGAGCGGTCACATAGGCAGGTGTCCGGCATCAACATTACAAGTAAAATTCTCAGAGGCTGCCATGCCATAACTCTGGATAGCAGTAAAAAATAAAACAAAGGGATTGCCAATATAATGCTCTTAGCGGGTGGCTGATGAAAGAAGGAATGCTTTTTGGAAGCTTTTAAAACAATACCATTCCCCAATCCACAGATTGTGCTCTTGGCCAATATTCAGAAGTAATTCCAAGGCCATGGAATTACGAAAAAACAAACTAAAGCTTCTAGAGTTTTGCAATTATCAGGGGATCCTATGGCTTGCAGAACCATAAATGGCTACATGCCACAGAAATCTACCACAGATAATTCTAAGTCAAAGGGCTGTAGTTAGAGGTTACACTAACAAGCATCTCAGCAACCATCCAACTAGAGTTATAATCAAATAATTTAGGGAATATGGTACTTAACAGGGAAGAACAGAAGTGTTAAATATCTTTGTTATATAGTTCTTGTAAACCAAGAGAAAAGTTTTAAAATGTGTGTCTGTTTGAAAAATATTAGTGATAACTTGTGAAAGAGCCCATGAAACAAACTTATTTAAAATCAAAAGGAGGCAGTAACACCGGTGTATCAAATATTTGATACTACATAAATGTCAAATCTCAGTTTCCTATTTTCCAGAATTTATACTGAAAAATCCAGAGTTATCTCCTGGACAGCAAACTATTCAAAAGCTTGAATAGCACAAGGAATTGATGATTTTCATAGTTTTCACATAAAGTTATGTAAAGTTAGATATCGAAGGTCTAAGTTATGAGGTGAGAGGAGGCTTCTTAAATTGCCAGTAAAATCTCCAGGGGATTTAAAGCATTCAACTCAGCATTTCCCTTTTTAGTCCAATTCTGTTTCCAGCAATAGTTTCCTAATGACATAAAGCACTTTACTCAACTTGAAAGGCTAAAATCAAGAATACACAAAAGTTTTTTATGAAAAGCAAAGTCAAGAAAACTATTAGAAACACTGTTTAAAATAATCTTTACAATCATAAACATAGAGACCAGCAACATACCTGAAAAAGAACATGAACAGAGCAGCTGTGATGCAGAACAAAAGGACCTACAAGAAGGAGAAAAAATATTGTTACCTACACAGCCACACTGCTGGTGTACATTTCTGGGTCATGAAGATTTTACAATTGTTAAAATACAAGAGCGATTTCCATTGAAGATGAGATTTTCATAGATTCTTTGGGTCGATCCTACTTAAATTTATGAAACTATGAAATCCCTGGGCAGTGAGATGACAAATACAGCAAAAGATACCTTTTCGAATAACCCAAAATTCTCTTTTTTTCCCTCACAGGAGGTTTCACATTCCCCATGACTAATGTATTTTTAAATATAACCAAGTAAAAGATAAATAGAAATGTAGCAAGTTTGTGCACAGGATATGGATGACAGTGAGGAGGAATAGAAACTTAAACATTATCTCTTCTCTCTTTCCTTTCGATTTATTGAAGCACGCTATTTGATCCAAACTTTTATTTATTCAAATGGGAAAAGCAGCAAATTTACGATGCCTTTAGGGACAGCTGCTCCTGCTTAACTTCTCCCAGGCACGTCTGCAAGCAGCCAGCTCTGCTCCCTGCACGAGCACCCTCCTGCTCGCTGCGCCTCCGTGCGAGCCCGCAAGTCCCTTGGGAGGACCCGCTCGTGCTCTGCACGCAGACGTGGCTCTACAAGGGGCCCTCAGCCAGTCCAGCAGCTCCCCATCCCTGCAAGGGGAATGGTTCCCTTCTTCCTCCCAGTCCCTCAGCTCCCAGATCCATGTTCTTGCCTCTTCCTCGTCACCTGCCCACAAATGCTGCGGAAAGCTGATTTTGGAGAGTTTTCTGACAACGCAGTGAGATAAGGAGAACCTTGGAAGGGCTTAAAAGCACCAGGGCAGGCGCAGGCAGAAGGGGGACCTCAGTGCCAAGAGCACAAGAAGGATGACGAGGATTTAGACATTTTCCTTGAGGGGGCAACAAGCCATTTTAACAACCCAGGTGCCTGCATAGAGCTTAACCAGGTACCTGTGATTTAAAACTGTAATTTGCCTTAATGCTCACTACCTTTGCCAGATAAAGCCTAAGAAAGAAAATACTGTTTCACTCTAGATACAATGGCCCACATTGACATCAAAATTCAGGAGGAAACAGTTACAGAGGAATTGTAAGTGTTTCAAAAAAAAACCCAAAAAACACTAACACTTGTCTTCAAGAGTTTGAAAAGTTTGAACACGATAGGATATGGATGACCTGAATAAGTGAAATGCAAGAAAATGTTGGCTGGAGTGCATACTTGAGGGCTATAAACACATGTGGACTAATGGATTAGTTCGGCACACGTTGATATAGATCCAAAAGTGTGATAAAAGCTTGAACAGGGAAAGTTTCAGGAAAAAAAAATCCTACAATGAGACCATTATGCTTTCCAAAGTCCTCAGGCATGTGACTTTAAATTACGCCAGGCAAGACATTATAACATTTACTGTTTAAACTATCCATTGTTTTTTATTCCTTTTCCTTCACTTGTGCAAGTTCAAAAATCACGCTTTATTAGTCAGCATCAAATATGTGAACATCTGAAATCATTTTATATGAAATCATTAGGGTAAAGTGAGGACAATGATATATTTCAGTTCAGACTAGAGTGAAAAGAAAAAGGAAAGAAAAGGTTTGAACCACAGAACAGGGCTGGGCGGGAGGGAGATCATCCCAACCGCCTGCTAAAGCAATTCCAGTTGGAGCAGATTGCTCGGTGCCCTTGACCTGTTGAGTTTTGAGCATCTCCAAGGATAGAGACTCCACAATCTGAGGCTGAATGTGGATGGAATAATTAAATTATATTCTTGTATTCAGATAATCAGAGAACTGTTGAGGTGGGGCAGGACCTTTTGGACCACTGTCCAGTACAGTATCAAATGCAACAGGATCTACATCACTGAGCAACCTGCACCAGTGTCTCACCCTGCACAAAGTACGAATGTGTTTTGGATTTTGTAATGCCTGAAAACTTGCTGGAAGTGCAGCCTATCCACTCCTCCAGGTTATTAATATTACTGGCACAGTCTTGGCCCCAGGGCTCCAGCACCAGCCTTTAGGTGCCCTGGGTACTGCTGACCACAACCTGCACAGCCTGATGATTCAGCCCAGGCACCTTCCAAACCACCGCACCAGCCACCTATCAATTTGTCTAAAACCTGCATTCTCTCTGGCAAAACCTTAGCATTTAATATTAAAAGACTTAAAGAACTTGCTGAATCAGCCTCCACTGTTATCAGCTGTCTACCAGGACTTAGCATGCTCCTTGAGAGAAAAAGATGCCAAAGACCTTGGCTAGAAGCAAAAGAACAAACTGGTATCTGTCTTCCTAAACGAGAAGTCTGTGGCATACTAGACAGTCAGCCTGTCTAATAGCCAGAACAGTCCAGAATAAATCAGGAGTCAGTTTATAAACATCTAGATAACAACATGATAAGAAACAACCAACAGAGCCAACAAATCACTCAAAACTATTCCAATTTTCTTCTTAGAAAGAAGCTGGCAGTGTTATTTACCTGAACTTTAATGCACCTTTATGGCAATCTCATTTGCTACTTAACAAAGTGAACACGGAGCTGGTTGAAAACAGCACAAGAGAAACTCTATCCATGAACAGCTCATTAGCAAACTACAAATGCATTCTAATGGCAGTCACAAAAGAGGCTTCCCTAATCTTGTCTTTTCAGTAACTACTCTAATTATGGCACACAGAGTATGTTGCAAAATTTACTGAAATCCTTTACAGGTTAGGTCTGTGTGCAAAGTAATCAAATTGCTCAAAGTCAACACAATAAAATTCAATAAAAATAAATATGAAGCACTTGGCAGGAGAAATCACATGCATATACACAAAAAAAATGAAGAAATAACTGCACGTGCAATATGAGAGTGTTAGAAATTTCATGGATCACAAATAAATATGTATCAGTAATGTGATGTTGCAAAACAGCATTGTGGGCTATGTTTGGGATTGAAGGAGGTATGAATATATCAGACTACATGCTCTGGTACTAGCGACTTTTCCCCTGAAATACTAGTGTTGGGCACTACTGTTAAATAAAAATGTGGAGAAATCAGGACAATACAAGAGAGGACAATGAAAAAACAGGTATGCAAAGAATCATTATTAAAGCATTTGCTTTAACTAGAAAAGAGTAGTGTGAGATGAGTCTTCCAATAGGCACAAACTTAAAATATCATTACCATGCTAAATTTCTTATTGTCCATCAAACACGGAAAGAGGAAAACCGAGCTAACTCTACAGCACAGACCATTTAGGTTGCGTATTAGGAAGAGCTTTCTCTACAGGACAGTGATACTAGATGTTCTAGAGATACTAGAACAAGTGGCCTAGGAGGTTGTTATTCTTTATCAGAGAAGTTTCAAACCAGTAGAGGCAAATATCTGTTAGAAATGCTGTGGATATTCTTGCCACTATCTCAATATGGAAGGCAACTCAAATTTCTCAAGTGTTGCTTCCAGGCCAACATTTATACAATTCAAAGACAGTAGAATGTGAGGCTAAAATACACTATTTAATACTGTATAGTTCAACATGGAAAGACCAATTTTTGTGCTCTCTTTTTACCACAGTACAGAAGGGGAAGAAGAGTCACAGTGTTCCAAAATTAAGGTATCTACTGTCAAAATAAACCTTTTACCAGCTAAACATATACATATTCTACATAATTTTTATGTAGCGCCCTCTGTATTTACAATACACAATAGCTAGTTCGGGGCAAAGGCCCAAATTTAAGAATAACTATACTAAAATACTAAACCCTACAGAAATCTAATTAAAATTTTTGAGTGAATTTAAGCCCTAAAATAGAAGCCAGTGAGCAGGAAGACTGCTTGGGGTTTTCTTGCCCAATCCATCCCTTTTCGCCTTATGATACAAGGTCAACAAATCACGCTTGGCAACATAGAGATCTTGAAACTTTCCAGCTGTAGAAACAGCTATAGCAAGCAGAAAATCTAAATGTTTCTAATGAGAATGATCTGCCCTAAATGTTTTAATCTGCATGTATCTCATTAAAAATATTAAAAGACAAAAAAAAAAAAACAAAAAAAAAAAACACAAAACCACAAAACTATGCTACCTCCTATTAGATGTGTTGTTTATACTAAACTTTATCAAAAAAGGAGTAAAGTTGCCGACCAGACTGGAGGCACATTCTCCAGAAGGGCTGACAAAGCCTGATTTTTTTTCAAGGAAGCTTAACCTCATGTAAACAGTGTCATGAGGCAATATTCATCCTCATGTTCCCAGTTCTGAGTACAAGAAAAAGTACAAGAAAACTTGTTATTAAGCACAGGATATGAAATGAGGAGGAGGGAAGAGCTACACAAAACAGTCAGGGTCAGGCAGAGGCCTACTGAATAATCTGGAATTTTCTCTTTATTCATTCTATCATATGGTTCCTCCTGCAGACCACACTCCCATGACGTAGGTAATATTCAGAGAGGAATGAGCAGGGGAGATAACAGACTGATAAGAGAACAGTTTTTCCCCCCCGATATTTGCAGAATGCAAGATGCTCGTCCTACTCACGCAGCTGCACAGAAGGTTGAAGGTACTTGATTGCATGGGAGTAAGGATAAGATTTGAAAGGTAAAAATCAGCAGAGAGAATCATGGAGTCTTGTTTGTGAGGACATCCATATGATTGAGACAATAATGAGAAAAAATGAAGCCCTCTTATTTTTTCCAGCCCTTTCAAAAGAAAGGCACATTCTCCATCAATAAGAAACAGATAATCAGCCATTAAAAAATTCCTCGTGGTACCATTCCCATTCTGACATGTCCTCCAGGCTCTCATCACCAGCGTTTCCCAAGCAGCAAAAAGCCTGGACACTCAAGCCCATAGCACAGAAATAGTTCAAGATGACACATGTTTATTTTCTTGTGCCCAAGATGACTCTTACTCAGGTTCCTGGACTTTATCATACCCTGCCTGTTGTCTCCTTAATACCCCCAGCACTTGACCTTCGCAGATGTGCAGAAAATGTGCCATGATGTTCCAGGTGAAAACGCTGCTCCTTGGGGCTTGATGGGATCTCCAATGCAGTCAGAACACAAGCATGACAGAAGTCGTGCTAAAGTAACAGAACTTGGTAATTAAAAAGAAAACTCACCAAAGAGGCGTGTGATGTATGGAAGTGAAGAGAGGAGGAGTGAAGAAGGGCAGATCTGTAGCATTAACTGGCAGGAGTATTTAGAAGGTCAGAGCTACAGTTCAACACTGAATAGTGTTAAAACCAACTAACAGAAGACAGAGCTGCTCCAGCTACCAGCACATCAACACTTGACTTCAAGAGTATTCGTGAATGCAAAAACGCCACCTTCTTAATCAAGCTCTTAGCAACTCATGTGAGAGCGATATCTGCACTTACTGATAGGGAAAAGTTACTCTCTTAGTGCTTGAAGGCTGTATGCAACAAAAAGCAAGAACTGTCAGCTCCCATCAGTGTGAAGAAAATTTTCTTGGTGAAAATGATGGTAAATGAGCAACCTTGTTGACATTTGACCAAAAGAGATAAAGAAAAGAAGGTGGACTTGCTCTTGTGCATTTTTAAACAGTAACTAATGACCTAGGCCATGTTTATAGAAATGTTGTTAAGGTTTGATACTAATATTCACTTGTTTTCTCACATTACTACTTTTTAATTCATATTTTTGGTTTTATAAGCTTTTTTTAACCAATATACCTACAATTGGAAGCTTTGCATAGTAGGCGCAAACTTTTACTCCTAAAATACACGACGCAGACAAAACAGCCATTTCATTTGTTTTTTAATCCTTAAAGCAAACCACCTGCTGCTTATCCACATAAAACAGCCTAGCGCTTTCTCTGCTGAGAGAGATTATAAACACTCCATTGACCTTTACATATCCAGCTGAATAGGAGGAGGGTAGTTGCAATAGTTTTTATTAGACCATCTAACACAGGGTTGAAGGAAGACATTCCTTCACACTCTCAAGTCTGGATCCCGTCTTCAGACTCAGCCCTTCTCCAACATGAAGAAAGGTTTACATGCCCCAAAAGATTTTTTTTTCCATATATATTACTTGGTCTAATTATAAAAATACAGCTTCATCTTTACATATTAGGTACTAAAAAAGAGAAGTTCTGACCCAAAAACCATAACCTGCTTACGGCATCAACTCTACTTTCATAGTTGGCTGCTATAAATGGCACTTTCTTTTGGACACGGTACAGGGGCTGACTGTAACAGAAACTTACTCCTAGACAGATCACCAGTGGATTTGGGAAGTGATTTTCCTGAGTACTGAACTCTTTGGATAGTGAAAGCTACGGTGAAGAAAGACTCCCAAATCACACAGCAGCTCTTGCGCTATTGCAGCTTTTCCATCTTCTCTGCCTCACCCTTGTTCCACTCTCAACACAAGATGACAGAGCGTTCTCAGAAATGACAGCTTAGAGAATAAATCAGTTCAAAATTCACTTTTATAGGCCAGGATGTTTAACATAATTTCATTTAAATGCTCCTACCATTAATTAGCCTCTCTAATTGGTCCACAGCCACAAACTCCTTAGATTTCAATCCAACATGGAGAAACAAAAAGACAACAGGGAACACAAAAAAGTATTCCCGGTTCCCTCAGGAACATACAGTTCTGTAAAAGATGACTTAGAAGGCTGGCACAGAATTAATGACATAACAACCAAATATTACTCTCAAAACCTTCTAAATACATAGGTGTAATTTACATTCATGTAAATACAAAGCTTGGAATGGTTATTCTGATTATTCTGGAGTCAAATCCTAATCTCTCTTTCTCACACTAACCCAAAACCGTGATCTATTTATTAAATTTATTTTTAAATAATAATCTTTACAATATGTTTTATATTAATAGCAGCTTTAAATTCCTAGGTCAGTAGCAAAAATGAGCTATTTGATTTTCACTATTGCCACTGTTTAAAAGTCACATAATTCCCATGCAGAAACTCTGTTATTGAAGTTCCTTTAAAAACATATAAAGATATTTTACATTGAAGATACCTTAAAGTGTAGCTACTTATGAAAAACAGTGATTATTTTCACCAAGTTCAAATTTCTAATAATCCCAAAAGACATATGCCAATTGAATTGATATGTGTCGGTCATAAGATAGAATCAATCTGATTATTTCAAATTATGCCACATTTTTATTTCTTTGTAGAGCAAGCTCTATTAAAACACAATATTTCTAACTCTAAAAGCATTTCTGCTTTTCTGTACTTGATATCCACCATATTTTAGAATATTTTCAAGAGCTATCAAAAGCTTTGGTGTAAACTCTTATCACAGCTTTGATGATGAGCATTATGATTACTTTTCTGTTTACATTAGGTAACTTATGAAGCAATACCATATTGCTACCGCTTCTAAATTGATGTACTTAATGAAAACATATAAAAACAATTTGTCAGGTGCTGGTTGGGCGTTTTGCCAATTTAGCAACACCTACCCCACTGCATCTGCTGGAGACTTGGGATTTTTGCTGCCAGCAAGCCTCGAGCACTCTTCAGACAGATAAGATCAACAGAAAGACTAATATGTGTTATTAAACATGAGATTATGGAGATCCGTGTTAAAGCACTGTTCTTTGATCACGATTAAATGATTAGAACCAGCAAATGTAAAACCTGCTGAGCCCCGATGGGCTGCACCTGCCAGGGCACCAACACTGACAAAGAAGGAGAGAAAATTAAACCCTCTAATTTTCTAATTCATAAACTTTGTGTGTGTCTGTGTGTGTACACATACGGCTAAGCACAGTGAGCACTTCAGCAATCCTTCATTTGCCTTCTCAAAAGCACTAGTCAAGTCTCTCACTGGGCTTTTTATCTCAGCCACTGCAGAGGCAGCTGTACCACATAATGCAACAACTAAACAGCCTTTCTTAAAAATCTTTATGAGAGATGATTGTTGTTCGAGGTACAACATAAAGAGACTGAAGTACCAGAAGCAACTGTCAAATGAAAGAGCAGGTTCTTTTCTAGGAGCCCTGTTGAAAAAAACATCTCCTACTCCTCAGATTACCTCCCATAAACACACTGCTCTTGTAGGGTGGCACACAGCCCTCATTTCAAATAGTAACTAAAACAAACAAACAGAAAAACTAAAACCCTACATAAAATGTACACAGAAAGAGAAAATAAGGGCAATAATTTGAAGCTACAATGATAGCAACTGACTGTGGGCAAGAGGAGGAGGCAGGAGGGCTGTTGACCAAAAATTTGGTCATGGTTGCAAGAGGGAGAAATCAGAAGGTTGTGCTCGTCAAACAGATGGATCACCCCAACAAGAAGGTACCTTCTGGATACAAAATACCCAGAATCAATCACCAAAAGAAGCCCTTTTTTTTTTTTTTTTTGGCTTCCCCCCATTTTGCGTTTTTCTGAGTAAGAATAAAGCACAAAAGCCAGACGCTGATGTTGTTCATTATGGGGCAAACAGCTAAGCGTTTCCGGAGCTCATCCACACCAGGTCCCTGTTTTTTTCACACCTCGCCTTGCACAACCAAGGACTCTTCCCCTAAAGCTCTACCTCGACACTGTGCAGGTCTCACCTTCTAATGCTGAATTAAACGTTCTCAATTTAACTGCTGTACGAAGACTACACTTGGAATTCTGAACAACAGAAAATAAAATGGTCCCTAAAACAGGAGGGTTTTGCTTTGAGACGCTGCAAATTTTTGGTTTACACACCACGAGGAATGTATTAAATGTGACAGTGCCATGTTTTCAGTTCACTTACCATTTCCTGACATAGCTCAGCTTTAAGCCCCCCAACCATGACTTTAATACGCAGAGAGATGGAGATCTAGCGGCTTTTGTGTTCTGGGTTTGCTTCACTTTTGGAGGCCTCTTGGGAGCCGACGGCACCAACCCAGCAAGGCACATCCTGCTGAGTTAGGTCTCCCTGGGTGGAGGTGACCTTTGATGACTTTTGAAACTTTGTTGCTATGTTTTAATAAACTACAGCCATTAGGCAGATTTTATAGTTCATTTCATTTGTTCATTCCAGGGAATCTTTGACTGTATTTTTTCGAAAGTCACAGAGGTACTTTTCAGAAAGAAAAATTTCTCTCCAGCTTTCTGCAAGCCAAGAGTTTCACTAGTCCAAACTTTTCAAAAGCAAAAAGAATCACAGTCCATAGAGAAATCCACTATCTTCTTGTAAACCAAAAAGCCTTTTTGGATAAAGCTTTACAAAGCACAGCATCCAAAAATTCTCCACGAAATAAATTCAAAATATTATACAAATTACTGGAAGCACGTGTCCAGCTCAGTCTGATCACCAGGGCTTTTTCTGTCCAAGAAGCCCGTGTGAGACAAACAAGCAGCAACTCAGCATGTAAAAGCAACTCAATACGTTCATACTGTGAACATGATTGGGAATGGAGTCATATGGTCATGAGTAATCCCTCCCAATGCTCAGCCACTTGGAAGCTGAAATGCTTCAACTTTCTCTGGCTTTAGATGTGAACAGTCCCTCGCTCGGACAAAGCTAATCGTGGCGAAGACTGGTGCAAGGACCTATGGTATTTGATCAAATCCTTTAGAGGCTTCCTGACAGATTAAATAGAAAAAATCTGCCCCGTTCTCACCAAAAGCAATGGAGTTGAGCAAAAATTTGGCGAGTATGTTCTTGACGAATATCTTGCAAAAATACTGTTTCCAAAAAGATTTAATATAGTGAATAATAGGCAATATCCTTGAGAACAACAAGTGGTTCCTGAAACTGGTTAAAGAGTTTGGTAAGACTAAAAACTGTTATACGCAGGTAAGCACTTCTGTGCAACTAACCTGTCATTAATCATGCATTATTTTTCAACTACTATTTGCAAATGTTAGAAAATTGGAAGAAATTGTGGATACACCCGAGGGTCGTGCTGCCATTCAGAAGAGCTCTGACAGGCTGGAGAAGTCGCAGGAGCCTCGTGAAGTTCAACAAAGGGAAATGCCGAGCCCTGCACCTGGGGAGAACGACCCAAGGCAGGGGCAAAGAGACAGGGAGCCAGCTGGCTGGAAGGCAGCTCGGCAGCCGAGGACCATGAACGTTGTGGCGTCCACCAAGTCAAACGTGAGCCAATATATCCTCTATGCTGGTTCCTACATATCCTATGCATCTACCACACACAACGGATATCTAAAACCGCAGGGAGAATATTCAGAGTCATTACTAGTATGAAGCACACCAAATAAAAATACAGCCGACAGATAAAAGTTCTGCTTTTCAATGGACTTTTTGAAAACTTTTAGTCAACACTACACATATTTTATATTTGTCACTTATATTTGTGGAGGAAAAAAAGCGACAAAATTATGTCAAATAATGGTCTACATGCTCTACGCAGCATCCACTGCTTCTGAATACATCAGCAAACCTCACAAGCAAAACTTCAAATGATAGAATGACACCTTAGCGTTTGCTCTACACATATTGCAGTTTTATCCTTAACTATTGCAGATACTATCTTAAAACATATAATCCCCCTGGGACTATTTCCACCTTCCTTTAAATCCATCACCTTACATTGGAGCAAAACACATCTGAAGTGCTTTACCTGCAATGGGCCTATTTAACACCTCTCAAAACTCTATGGTACAGAGGTAGAGTCCTTTTCCTGAGGTTTTCAGGATTTAAGAACTACATCCATTTAAGAACTACAATTTGCCAAAGTACTAGCTTTTTAAAAAGTCCAGATTTCTTTTTATATAATGATAGATAAGTGAATAGATACAGATACTTTTAACATACGCTACAGGGTACAAAAGAGACATGGCATGCACAGACAATGCATGTGAGTGTTTTGTATTACACAGCTGAACGGTGCAAAATCAGGTTGAAAATTGACATTTTTAATCTATTTCTACACTCCACAGCTGGGTGCCTGTGATACCAGCGCAAACTAAGGAGCCCGTTAGCATGGCTACACTTCTTGCTGCCCAGGTGTCCCTGGTCAGTGGCCAGGCTTGGTCCAGGCCAAAGTTTCCCGAATTTCTTTCAGTGTCCACTTGCACCATCCCTGCTCCTTCTGGCACCCGCTGACACTGCCATGTGTCAACGATATTAAGGGCCTGGACCATCTATCGTATGAGGAAAGACTAAGCGAGCTGGACCTGTTTAGCCTGGAGAAGAGAAGATTGAGAGGAGATCTGATCAATATGTAAAAGTACCTGACGGGAGAATGCAGGGAGGATGGGACCAAACTCTTCTCCATGGTGGCCAGTGACAGGACAAGGGGTCATGGGTACAAACTGAGACACAGGCAGTTCCATCTCCATGTGAGGAAGAACTTCTTTGCTGTGAGGGTGCCAGAGCCCTGGAAGAGGCTGCCCAGAGAGGCTGTGGAGTCTCCTTGTCTGGAGATCTTCCAAAGGCGCCTGGCTGCCCCCCTGTGCCCCGTGCTCTGGGTGTCCCTGCTGGAGCAGGGGGGTTGGACTAGATGGTCTCTAGAGGTCCCTTCCAACCTCAGCCATTCTGTGACTCTGTGGTTCTGCGTCCCGCGCCGGCACACGGGGACGCGCAGGGAAGCCAAGGCCAGAGCCCGTCCAGCTCAGAGGAAGCGGCTGCCGCTCGCAGGGCCTGCGGGTTCCTGCGGTCGCCACCAGCAGCAGGCAGCGAGGCCAGGCCCGAGCGTGGCCCCGCGCCGGCCCCGGGCACTTTGAACCTGGAACCTTTCCGACTTTGATGCTTTCATGAGCAGAGCAGGTATTTGTGCCCTATTCAAATCAAGACACTTTTAAATGGTAGGATTGGAAATCTACTTGGAATGCGATCTGAATACTACAAAAATGCTAACATGTCTAAATATTAAATCCATATGTAAGCTGAAATTTAAATCTGGTTGCTTTTCCTAAGAGAACATTACAAATGTAGTAAATACTAAAAAAAAAACAATAAATTTTCTGAGCAGTCTGTGCAGATGTCTCATATTAGACTTCTGAACATAAGTCCTGAGCTCATATTACAGGTACCATCCAAGACTTCATTTCCACCATGAGGATTTTTATTTGCCGGTATTTATTCTGGAGCTCATAATCACTGAAGAATTACAAGGCTTGACATTGCCTTAGTATCCAAAAAGGAACTGCAATAAATATTTGTCTTTAAAAGTTTACAGGTGTTGAAATGTTTTCATTATTGCAAAGCACGTGTACTTAAATAAAACTCTAAGTATAAACTTCTGCGCAAAGTACTGTCATGAAAGCCACTGTATCCAATAACAATTCACAGTATCCAATAACAATTCACATGATGAAAATTTTGAATTATCTTAGAATAAGATGAAATTCCTATAAGCACTAAAAATTGGTGAAGAGACATGTTAAAGCGAGTAGAAAAAAATTTATGTGTTCTCATTACTATCAGAAATTTACAGGAAAGTATCCAGTATTTTCTTCTACTATTAGAGCAGTCTAAGTATTATTTTAAGCCACATATTTAATAATTAGAAAGAGTAAATCGACAAGTTTTACTAGAAAAATTTAAATGCTCAAACTTACGGCAAGTTAGTTGCAAGGACTTCAGAAGATTCAGGTAAGTGGGTAACTAGATGACAGGCAAATGTGAATGAAAGTAACTTGAACCAATGTCAAAAATGCTGTAGAATCATCATGGAAATGAAACTCACAGTTGCCCAACTCTAAAAAGTATCATAGAAGACTAGAAAAACTATAGAAAACTGTAACTTTTTGCAAGCTGCTATGTAAAGATTCTTCTTTCTGATAATAATATGAAAATCAGTATGAAGATTTTTTCAAAGTTGGAGCTGATAACATCAAGTACACTATGCTATGTATGACATGTGTAAAAAATTATAATAATAAAATACTTCCTTTGGAAAGATAGACCTCTATTTAATTCATATCTGTTAGTTCTTTATTAACCACTTATAACTCATAGTATTTTAAGTTTTTTTCCTAAGGAAAATGAAATCTACCTGAAAAAAAGGAAATTATAAGAGTTCAGAATCAGCAAATAAAAATGTATTTTGGAAGTTACAGATATAATTATGCAAAGAATTGGGAACACAAATTCCCAGAATAAAAAAAGAACAGTTGCTTTAACACTTGAGTGTTCAAAATATGAAAATTAAGCCAATCAAATTCTTATGTCTCTAGGGGAATTGTTTCCTAGTAGACCCAACCAACGCAGCAGGACCTATCACTCCATGCTGAACAATTTCCTGATCCCCCTGCCCGAACCCAGAGCTGACCTTTTCGGTTTTGCTGGTAAAACCTCAGGGTTTTGTGTAAATGTGGACAGAAGCAACAGTCAAATAAATAGTACTAAGTATAAAACGTAGTATTTTGATCACTACAACGTTTATTTCCTTTTTTATCTGGATTTTGAAACCAGTTGTAAACAGTGGTAAACAGTAAACAGTGGTGTTTACTGGTTCAAATAAAAAAAAATTAAATTAATTCTAATTATTTACAAACTAGGCATATACACCATGCATTACACAAGGAATCACATATACGGATTGAAGCAGAAAGATTCATATATTTTCTACTCATACCAAAAAAATTACTGAAGCAATAGGTTTATTCTCCTGGCAATGAGTATTTTTGTCATTTAACACAAGCAGTTCTGTAGCTATCTACTACTTTGGTATGTTTTTTTATAACACCCTGAGCTATAAGCATCTCTTCGCGAGTAAGAGCCTCCTGAGAATATGAGGAAGGGGAACCAGCCCGATAAGCACAGGACTAAATTCCCTCTCACATTTCCCAAGCCAGGAGCCTCCTAATGTACAGCTGACACTAGCTGTCATCACAGGAGACAATTAACTCCTCAAGGTAATGAGGGCTCTGAACGATTAACATTTTGCACAACCACAGTACACAAGACATCAATATATATAATCAGCATTCTCTGGAAACAGGTGACAGCAGAGATCAGCTATTGAATGAAACAGCTCGTGCTGCAACCGAGTGACTTTTCCATGAAGCTGCTTGAGCTTCCATAGGTATTTCTGAGTTTTTGGAAAGACCAGACTTCATTTCAGCTATATTAGGATAGATTCTTTACATGAAGAATACACCTCTTTCACCCAGCTCTTTTAACAGTCTCTTGTTCATTTTAGCAAGCACCCATTAAATGTTGGATCTAATGCCCATTTCTTAACACATTAAGTTATAGGTTCAGAAAAAGCCTTGGGACTAGCATGAAATACTAGAGGAGTCAGAATACATTTCATTCCTTCCGCTAATGTCATTCTTATCTCATTACAGAAAAAAAAATACTAAATCAATCAAATTAATGTGAAATAAGGTTGCTATAAGATTATGTCTTCCTGTGATTCAACTTAAATATTCCCTTAAATGTTTAAAAGCTGGTACAGAACTTAACAGATGTTTATGCCTAGCAGCTTTACTCTGTTCCACTAATACCATAGCAATATCCCAAATCACACGGTAGAAAACACCAAATGATATCAAAATTACATAGCAAGGTTATGAAAATCATCACAATTTCCCTAAAATTAAGCCAGGACACTCTTCTGCTCTGCATTTTTCAGCTCTTCTGTACTTCTACCTCCATCACACCTTGTACTTCCCCCAATATTGGAGTTACTTGGAAAGCCTCTCTGCCTAAATAACGGGGAGGGCTCCAGAAGAAGCCCCTTAAACGGCATCTTGCACCGCAGCTTGTGGGGTTGGGTGAAGTTCCCAAAGCCAAGTCATGGGCAGGTCTCCTGCACTCGGAACAGCAGGAAAAGGAAGGGAGGGGAAAGAAGGATGAGACAGGAAAGGTCATTTCCCTGCTCTGCCAACTCTTACTAGTCTGTTTCTTCACTATTTTAATAGATATTTACAGTAAAAAAAATATAATACCATCACATATGAGACCCGATTCAAATAATACCACTTACTACTGCATACAAAACAACTCAAAAAATGGCAACCCTGTTGTCACAAATATAGTTCATGAAAACTCTTATAACTCTATCCATAGTTACCAGGACCTAAAGCGACTCATTTGCAGACATTTTTCCTTAGGAAAAAGTAAGTATTATGAAAACCATTATATATTGTGTAAATTAAAAACTGGTTTTCTAAAACACCTGCGTAATCCACTGATATAACTGCAGAGAGCATCTGCTTCTAAGAATATGTAGCAGCCACAGAAAGAATCATCTACTAGGAATATGAAAGAAAAATATGGAGGGGATTATCTGCATTTACAATTGACCACATGATCATGCAGTTAAGTTTAATGAGTTCTTCGTCTAATTACTCCTAAATACCCCCAGAGTCTACCTCCGATTAGCCTGACTGATAAACTACATCAAAAAGATTCACATTGGAAAGAGCTGCTCTATTTGGGCTAGAGCAAAGGATGAACAACTTCTAGCCAAGTGTAACAAGCCTAAAAAGACTTCTCAAGATACTCAAGATAATGAGAAGAAAAAAAAAAAAAAAAAAGTGAAGGCAAGAAAAGCACAACCTAGAATTCCTCAATACATGGAACTGGGTAAAATGAGCTGATTTAACACAAACAGCTTCAAATACAACACCAAAAAGCTCACGCAATTCCTTATTCTCCCCAGACTACATTCACTCTCCTTTTGAACCGTCTCGTTCAGCATCGCTACATGAACACGGACACTGAGCTTCATCCAGGGTAAATTAGGGGCTCTGCACGGCTGTGCTGCAGAAAACTGAATGCGACTCTGTGTATTCCAGCGCCGCAGCACATGGGCGGCACACAACACTGTACCAGGAGGTACAGGACCAAAATTTAGAGAAAAGAAAGCACAAACAAAGGTAAAACAGACCCATACCTTATCACAATATAGTTGCTCTGTTAAATTAAAATTTTCTAATCCATCCCTGAGAAATTCTGAATTTCCCAGCGTAAGGAGTGTGACCACATTAACTCCTCTGAATCTCAGAGTTCCCTTTGAAAGACTCTGCTCTCAAGGCCATAAATGCCTTTTTAAGGCCACAAGCCCTATCCCTGTTTCTCCCCACTGGAGCTGAGACCACCTGAACAGACAAACCCTCTTCACCCTTTTTAATGTTAACTAACGAAGCAAGAGGCAATTCAAAATGGGATTATACTAAGAAAACACTATTTAAGCATCAAAGACTACCTATGACTGTAATATGGACCAAATCAACCAAACATCCTCATGTGCAGAGATGACCAGCTAGAAGCATCTTTTCATCTCCCTAGACGCTCTGCAAAAACAGGATTAAGAACAATTTGTGAAACTAGGCCCCTACTCAGCTAAACTAGGGTTTAGCTCGTTCCTATCAGCCTGGTGCCATTTAACTAACAAAAAATGGTCTGTTCTAAACTTAGTGCTTTCTTTTTAGGTAAAACTCAAGATTTAGCATTAAGGTTTCGTTAACTATAAGAACATGTCACAGTTCACTCTGCTACTATATCAATGGGTTAACAAATTCAAGTGAAAAAGTAAAGCTGAATTTTATTTCCTGGAAATTTTAGCATGATAATTGAAATTAAACTGTTTTTAGTTTGTATCCTGTTATCACTGGAAACTCTTCTTCAAAGTCAGCAGGTTTTGCATAATTGTATTTCTGGTCTGTTTCCTGACAACTTTCCTGTAAAATACAGTTGAAGTGCACATCCTATTCTGTAAAATGATAAAATGCATAAAATTATGGCATCCCTCACATACTGAAGATGTGATTTTGTCACCTTTTATCATTTTGTTACAAATCATGTTTATTACTTAACACCAGTGCAAGGAGGCTGAATACACTCTGAGCTCATATTCACTCAAGTCTCTACAATACTCCCTACTTTCCAAAAGGTATTTTCACCCTAGAGTCATCTCCTTCTTCAAATCCCGAAGGAAACATTCTGTCTTCTCTATGAGGGCTCTCAGCAATTATTAGCAACCAAAATTATCCCTTAGCTGGACAGGGCAGAGCAGAAGCAGCCGGCAGCACCTGACCCGGCACCGCTGAAATTCAGAGCAGCGGATCCGATTCCACCCTCTCAGGCACGAGCGCATCCGTGTAAAACACCGATGGCTAATTTTAGCTATCGCATTACAGAAAAAGCTTGTGGAATTACAACACTCCTGTGTATAAGGTTTTTTCTGGACAGTGCTTTACTAGATCAATCGTCTTACAGACATTTGGTGGAAAGTTGGGAAATAAACACAATAGCTTTGCTGAACAAACATGAACCGTTGGGCTCACAAAAGCCCTCTTCTAATAAACATCTTACAAATAATACTGCAGCATATTTATTCCATCAAAATGACCCTGTCACAAAAGAAGAGAAAAAACATACTTTGCATTAGAGACATTAATAGCTTGCTTTAAACTTTAGATTACTTAACTCGGCATCACTTGCAGCTCCTTTTGAAGACAAAAGAAATATTCAAAGAAACACAACACACTGTTAAAAGAATGGGCAATTAAGACCCTCACTTATTTTCTTTGAAGACCAGATGAATAAAGAAGATACTGTCAGTAGATACATAAAGGGATTTATGCAGAGGGCAGGGATCAAGTAAAGTAAAAGCAAGAGCTATAAATTTTCAGAGTAGGATTAGAAAACCACTTTGTTTCCGACACTGGGAAGCACTCAACCTTTCAGAGCGCCTACTCTCTATAGAAGAAAAATATCTAGCCTTTAGTGCTATGAAGATGCTTTAAACATAAAACAAGGGGAAAATCATACAGTATTGCTGGAGTTCAATAAAAGGTTTCAAATACAAGCTGGAAACTTGTGCCTTTCAGGTGTTTCTCCTGCAGTACCTGAGTGCAACCAGACATTATACTAAGCTGTGGCCGGGGATCTGAACATGGAAATGCTGCTTCTTTCAGCAAAGTGGTGCCTTCAGATAAACTTTGCTCTCTTTTCCCCTCTAATTTTACGCAGCAGCATTGCTTTTAAGTACAAGGCGGCCTCTTTCTCAGCACCTGGAGGCCCAGGTGAGTCCAGAGCGCACTTGAGGCTGCTGCTTTGCACAAGCCCTTGCAGCCGCTCGAGCCCTCAGAGAGAAAATTTCAGCCTGCTCAGTTAGTTTAGGTTAAGAAAAAAAAAAGTGCAGGAAATCAAGAAAAAATACTAGAAGAGGGAGACGATTTTAATCTT
>VZSV01000042.1:3733029-3779014 GCA_013398735.1 Nothocercus julius
AAAAAAAAAAAAGGTGTGTGGGGGTCAATATTGGGCTCAGTAAAACTGATTTAAACTGCTGCCAGTATAACCACAAAGAAATTGAATGAAGACCCATTTGATGCAAAGAAAATGTCTGGCTGACGTCTACCCAGTGCTGTAGACCACAAGTTACCCCACGGAGAACAAGTCAGAAACTGAAAATGGCAGGAACAGCTTGACTGCTGTCCCAGCACCAATGGAGCTAGAGATAATAAACCTGTCAAGACAGGGACGAGGAAGATTAGTACACCCATTAAAAGCCCTTTCCAGCCCTAATTATAAGCTGCTTTTCTTCTGTTAAATATAACTTACGTTTGGGGCGGGGAGCGGGGCATTGCTTTGTTTGTTTTAAAAAGGTTAAAATTGCAAAAAGTAGAAGCTAAAGCCGCGGTCCTTCACTTGGTATATTACAGTAACATACAGTTACTGCACATCAAAGCAACCCTTAGATTGCTTCCAGGGGACTCTCTGAACAGCAAATACTTCACTAGTGGGTCAACATAATGCTTCTCCAAAACTGCTAATACCGTGGCACATCACAAGGGAGAAATGCATTTAAAAGTACTTTTTTAGTGAGAAATCACAGAACACTACCACCAGTTCATTTCGTAATACAAAACGCAAACTCACCACACAGACACCCCATAAGAAAGCAGGGAAAAAAAGGGCATAAAACTAGCAGAATTATTATAAAAAGTCTATATGAAACCAACTCTAGAGATCTTCTGCTTTTAAGCATAAATAAAGCCAAGTTACAAAATAGCCAAAGAAAGCAAACAGGATAAGAGAAAAGCATTTCCTTAGAAATATTTCAGAATTTGATTTCTGTTGTGTTTTGAACATGGTTCTTCAACAGGACAATTTTGAGCTAAAAGTCTTTGAAACATTTTCTGGACACAATCTGGGCAAGGTGCTCGAGGTGTCCCTGCTGGAGCAGGGGGCTGGACTAGATGATCTCCAGAGGTCCAACCTCTTCCAACCTCAACTCTGTCACCTTGCCAGTTCTATAGAAAAAGAAACATCGAAGGAGTGTGTGTGTGTGTGTGTGTGCATACATATATATATATATATATATGTACATAAAATCCTCAGATCTTTTCTGTACCTCATTTAAGATTGCACTGTTTTATCTGCTAGCTAGGTCACCTGAGCAGAAACTCCTTTGGAGTAGTGGAAAATATTACAAATCAGGTCTTATCTTCAAAGGTGGTTGTGGTGGGGGAAGCCAAAGGAATTTCAAACCACTGAGATGTCAACACAGAATTTAATTATGAAGTGATTTACCACTGTATTTTGAAACTCTAATCTGCAAGCCTACAATGCAGGAACAGGTCAAAGAAAAAATCCGTTTAGCTCTGGTTCATTAGTATATATTCAAAAGTTTGACATGTATATTTTCAAATGCTTAATACAACACTAGATAAGAATGTCAGCGAAAACACAATTTGTATTAATTTTTCTTACAAGATCTCAAATAAAATTCCTGAAGATGCCCTAAGCAGACAAATACAGACAAATCTGAGCACTCCTCTATACTCAGAAAATGACTGAACTTGTCATTCCAGTGAGACCTGCAGCTTCACCTACTTCCAGCTCCCACCCCAAATCCCTCAAGGAAACATCCACGTTCAGCACTGGGGTCTGGAGACCCCGCGACGGCCGATGGCTCAGGAAACGTGCAGTGACTCACAGAGCAGGCCACGTTCCCTGGGCCCTCTCCTGGCGTCCGCTTGGTGGTCACCTCAGCCCGAGCCTTCGCAGGCTGTCCCGCTGTCGCCACTCTCGGACTAACGCCCCAAAAGCAGCAATCTGGGCTGTTGAGGGGCATGTTCTCAACAAGCCTTAAAAATACAGCTGAAATACTGGAGAATAAAATGGGGGACAAGACCCAAGGATGCCAGGTCTGAAAAGTACTACTTCCACATCTGCCTCCATTCACTTCCACTGTGCAAAGGCAAAATTACACAGCTGAGACGGAGTCAAGGCAGTAACTTAAAAATGACTCTTGACCTCTTCTTACAAAGAAGCTAATGAAGAAAAAACGAAAAGGCGTTCAAAGTCAAAGTATCTGTCTTATAACTTAAAAAAGAAAAAGAGAAGAAATAAAATAGTTTATGTCCACTGATGTTACTTAGACCGCAAATGACGGGGACAGCCACGCTGCCAGCATTAGCGCAGTACGCAGCAGGCACAGGACCAAGCTTTTCTTCTAAAGAATGAAGCTCAGGTTCCAAGCTCCAGGGGAACCTGGGGAGGAGGCAAAGTGGTACGATTTAGCTAACATCCCAGCAATACTATTTGTCACAAGACTTGTAGGATGGCATTTCTGAAGCTGCCTGAGCGCCACCTTCGCTTGGGTGGTTTAAAGCAATGGAGATGGTTCAGCCATCGGGGAGCCAAGACCACGGAAACCCAAAATTGCGCAAGACCTCTTGTGTTATCAAGCCCAGTGCTCTACCATCCATTACTGAAAAAATATGTATTTTTTTTGTATATGTCTGTTTCCTACAAAGATATCAGATATTCATCTTTTCAATACAATGAGAAGTACTGCAAATATAACGTTTTCTTTTCCCAGAACGGTAAATATCTGCCTAAAGATAGTGGTCATTCCAAGTCCTTTGAAGCCACACTTAATACACAACAAAAACCCACACACTGAAATATATGCTTAAATTATCTCCTGTCAAGCAAAAGGTTTAAAGTCACCTATGTGATTAAATACCATTGAAATCAAGGGGGCAGATACACATACTTAAAATCATTCCCTACTGAGCAAAGCACTAGAGCATGTGCTAAATGTGCTTTAGGGAATTACAGTTCTACACTGCACATCCTTTCAAAGGTCCAGGAAGATGTTTAATTTTGTTACCATGAATATCTCTGTGGATAAACATGTCCATAACTGTGAGCAAGAACAAGACTTGGAGTACAACTGAGTAGAACTTATATTCAACAAGGTGCAACTGCAACATTACTTCTTTTTGTAAATTAAAATTCCCATGGAGGCAGATGAGAGATTTACCTATGTAAAGACATAAGAGTAGGGGATTCAAAAACCGTTCAGGGGGAAAAAACGTATGTAAAAGTAAAGCAAAAGCTTTGAATTCCACACTTCTTCCTGAAATCAGTATACCACAACAGGGTATATAAATCAGCAACATTACAGTATTTACATTTTTAATTCTGTATAATTAATGAATAGCTTTACTGCAATCGAAACCACCATATAGGAAAATACAAGCCAATTGATGCCATATGTCCTCCTGAATTGTTTTTCCAGATGTATTCCTTGGAGTCACAAAATTGAAGTTCCTGTTTCCTTTAAATAACACATTCCTAAAAAACTCAGATGAAGCAATTTTATTTCAAGTAGAAACTAGCTTGTTCATATGATTAAAATTATTTCTTTTCATTTCAGTTCCTTTATCCTATTTTTTCCTACAACCTTAGTAGAAAATTAAGAAACCATTTAATTGTGACATATATTGTGAAGAAGCACAAAAGCACTAAAGCTCTAAGATTTTAGCCTGAGATTTCTATGGCCAGTGGTGACTTACACTTACACAGGTATCTGAGAAATAATTTTTAATTTTTATTCTTTACTAGCACAGAGCTCCACCTGTACAGTGCAAGTTTAACTATCACTTGCTTTTAAGAAGTTTTCTTATCTTTCCCTTCGCCTTTAGTCATGAAACAAAGAAATAACAGAATGCACTTTTTTTGTAGGAATACTTGCTTAATTGAAGGTTAACACTGCTAAGCACTGCTAAGAGAAAATCAGACATAGGGAAAGGAGTTTCAGCAAGAGCTTTCCCACATTGCCCTGCCAACAACCTCAGCCTAGTTGGGGCATTTTCTCTAAGGGCTAGAAGTAATTAAGTTTCATTGCTAAATCAGTCTTGAGCCTGTCTTGAGCAGAAAAATCATTTATGTTTAATTGCATGTGGTGAGGTGCTGAGCAATCTATTAGGCAGACTGCAGATACCAGCTCATTTTTTGCAGCTCTGCAGGGTACTTAAAAATGAAAGGGCATTATTTAATACAGGCAGTCACTTATATAATACATATACCCTACGGAAAACAGTGCCACTTCCAGTAATGCTCATTACTTGAGTTTATTTCAACACTAACACGTTAACTACTATTTTAAGAGATGTATAGTTTAAGATAAGCTTCTGAAACATAGGAGCTACTAAATTGAAACTGTTCATCATTTTTAATACATACTGACCCACGCGTATGTGTAGTTATGCACACATCCCTCCATGACCTTAAGAAAACGCGCATATTGTTTGCTAATGGGGCCCACACATTTTTCACCTGATTCCATCAACAAAGAATTACTTTCCATAAAATTGTATCTGACAGGAACAGATTGGTTTCATGGTTCGGGTAGAAGGATTGTCCCACCAGTTTATTCATGCTAATGTTCCAGCTGCTGGCAGAGCAGAGCTTCAGCTACCAAACTCCCACTCTAAGATGCTCCTCAGAGTCAGGAGAAACAACTTAGTCTTTTTGAGAAGAGGGTTGGCCTCTCAGAATCCACTCTTTTTTTTTTTTTCATTTAGAAGAAATGAAACAAGAGCAAAGCTTTTCAGGATGATCTGATCTTGGATCAGCGGAGGAGGGTACCACACTTGCACTGCCTATAGGAGTCTTGGATGTTCTCAGCTGCATCCAATGCTCTGCCATACGATGGAGACCCTGCAGAGCCTCCTCCTTCCTTCGTCAATATTGGGATTACACCTTGTTTGGGGTCTCAGTTTCCAAATGCAGCAGGCACACTCCCTGCAAACAGCAGAAAACAAATAGCACCTTCCCAGGTCCTTTTTATCATTTTTAAAGGGTCTATATTATTCTATCCATGAAAGGGAGATTAAAACCCCAAAGCTTTACTAATTGCGAGTGTTTGCCCTACATTCTGTATTTGGATTTTTACGGAGCTTAAAATAAAAAGTGTATATAAAGACGATTTAAATCTTAAATTTTCTATAATATTGATCAAACCTTTTACAAATAAAAATACCATTATTCCGGTTTTACCTAAATACAATAATACACAAGAAAGTTGGAAAAATCAGACCTTTATACACAAACAACACAAACAATATGCTAGATATTCCCTGTTACTATTTTTTCTATTCATACCGCTCCTTGTCTTAGTTTTCACCAATTTCACTTCACCAATTACAACCAAACATTACTCCTTAATAAAGATATATGAACTATGTTGCATTATGTTCCTCCAGACTTTGACCACAGGAAACGGGAGTTGGATTGTTCAGTGCAGCCCATTCACCCTCTGCTTGGACAACTAAAGAAAAGCAGTTAAATTTGTGTTTTAATATAAGCAGCCTATTTACAAACAAGGCAATTTAAAATATTTTATAAATATTGAGCTTTTTGTGTGTGTGTGAACACGATATTTTAAAATTCTTACGTATCCATAAGATCATAAAATAATTTGAACTGGAAAAAAAAAGAATAAAAACATTAAAAAAATACATAGCCAGTGTTTTCCTGGCTATACAGTGATTTCCTTCCCCACCCCCTCAGTCACTTGGCCAGAGGAAAAAGCCTTTGATGCAGGAGGACAAAATTGCTCTTGGCTCCTCAATCATTCCAATCTATCTCGGTATTTGTTTCTTGTCAAACTGATTTGTCCCATCAACTGCACTCTGAAGAAGGGTCATGAGCTACCCCTAAGCCTGCCATAGAAATGAAAGGGCATTATTTAAATAATTGAATTAAATAATTCTAAGGAACGAGCAGGAAATGCCAAATTATTAATTTCTTAAAGGATCTTTTCCACTTGCACTCTTTTCCTAAAGGAAAATTAATTTTCATCATTTGATAACCACTAAGCACTAAGTAACACACTGAAGTAAGAATCTCTCTTCTTCAAAGTAGTGGAAGCAATGGATAAATTGACACGTATTTATCTTTATCATCAGATACCAGAGAAAAAGGTGCACTCCCATGTTGGCCAGACTGCTTCTCTAACATCCTCAGCCGAATGACCTGCCCAGGAACTAAAAGGACGTGTATGTCTGCTCACACCTCCAGCCTGCGCTTGGCGTTCACGCAGGTCTGTGAACTCTGAACTGACGCGAATTGCTAAATCTGAGTTTCATCAGTACAAACAGCCGTTTACACTTTCCTATTTTTTTCTCCTGTATAAATGTATTAACATAACATTAGCACGGGCAATCCCCAAGTGGGAAAGAGGGATAAATGGAGCTGCGGTCACGGGCGCTGCCCATTGTGCCTCTCCACGGAGCTCCCTGCCTCCAGAGCAGCTTTGCTCCCTCGGAAGAATGGGGCTGCCAGGGCCTGGCTGCGGACGTTTGAAGCATAAAACACGATGACAGTTTTGTTCCAAGGCCATGACATACGAGACCACAATTTGAATCTTTCTGCAACGAATGCTGGCACAGAGAAGTCTCTATCTGAAGTGACAATCACTAATTACATCTTTTTTTTCATGAAAAGGGGATTAAGAAAAACAATTATCTTAACAAAACAAACTGTCTCATGTACTTTCCTGTACTGTACTTCTCGACTGCCAGAAATCATGTTAAACAAAAACTGGACTGGGAAGTAAATATATTTTTCTTAAATTCAGTTATGTTTTGTGGCCACAATTTTCTATTGTCTGTATTTGCCATGTGTGGTGTTCCTGATATAAAAGAAATCTGGAATATACAGGCAATATATCAGATTTTTTTAAAAAAGATAATTCTTTAGAGTATAAGCAAATGGCTGCTAGCTTAGCTGCTTCCCAGAAGCTTCTTGGTGGGAGATACTTAGCAAATATTCCTGAGTATAATTCAGTTTTCATCTGTGCTTTGGATTTTACTTCACAAGTAAGAGGAAAATACGATCATGAAATAAATACATACTATCAGTCTGCATTAAAAGAAAATACACCATATTATGATAAGCACTATTTTTTTATGTCAAACATTGAAGCCCTAAGCAGCACAAAATGTAAAAAAGAAACATTGTAATATTGATACAGTAAAAAGTACAAAGCGCTGCTAGATGACTTCCAAGACAAAATAATGAAATCATATCAGAAACATAAAAATTCTCTAAATATTCATACTTGAGTTTTAATTCTCCATACTATGGAGTATGTAGCCACTATCCTATTTTCACTCCTTTTTACTTTCAGTTCACATCATGTGATTTTTGCAACGTATTCCTTTTCCTTGTTCTCTTCACCTATAACTTCTATTGCTCCATTTCAAAATTTTTTGGAAAATCCAAATTTTTACATTGCTTATCATCTTTTCTTTGACAAGAAGATATAAAATGACAATAAAATTTAGTCTCTGAGACCAGAGACCAAAGACGCAGCAATGCTGACACCCAGCAGCATCACACAGCCGAAGAGACAGTGACGGCAGCGCTCGGCGGCCGCGCAGCTCGGAAGCCAACGGGGTCCTTCTCCTCCGCTCATCTACAGCAGCACAGAGCTCTCCTTCCCTCCCACATCGAGCTGGATCCAACTGTTAGTCTTCGTTAGCGTTATCAGCAGCATTATTTACTTTGAATTTACCTCCTGACATTGTGAAGGTATGCGAGTCTTCAGCAATTAAATTACCTTTGAACCACTGCACGTTGTGACCTGTCAGAAGGATTTTCCAGACACCAACACTATTTAAAACAGTTCTGACACATATTCCAAACCTAAACCTTAAGTAGGTACAACAAAAAACAGTTTTATTCTTATGTATATGTTTTATTCATTTGCTGCTCCTTTTACAAGGAGTTATAAAAGACAGGCTCAATACTATTTCCGAAGAAGGCTTCTTTAAATGTAAAGGGGAACTCTCCATGTGAACATATAGCTATGTATGGCCCTAATTCAAAAGCAATTTTTACTGATGATTCGGAACACTGATTTTGGATAAAAATAAAGTTCCATTAAAAAATAAACAAACAAAATTCAAGGTAAAGATTATTCTCTTTTAGGATCAGTGAAAAGGTGACCTCCCTGTAGAGGAAAAGTGACTCAGATCTGCCTGGAAGCAGTTCTTTCCTTACCCTTGCACAAAGAAACAGCCTTCAAAAGCAAATAAGAGGGAAAATATAAGAGAAACCAACACTGAAATATACAGACCTCATACCCACATATTCACAAAACAGGAGTATGTTTCATTAAATTAAACTGACTTTGTTTTGCAACATACTAAATTTAAAAAAAAACACACACATTTTTTTTCTGTTTTTCTAACAACTCTCGGCCAGGAGGAAAAAACACAGGATAAGATCCAAGGGAACAGGGTAAGATCCAAGGGACTGACAATCCTATTTTGAAGGCGGAAAAGCCCAGGAATGTTATGGTATGGCCTTTTTAAATACTTAAGCTTCAATGTAATAAATCGAATTACTTATATATATATATTATACATAGCTTGATAGGACATACTGTAATTTAAGTGAGAATAAATAAGATTTATTTTGACCAACAACACTTCAAAGAAGAGAAGTATCTTTAAAGACAGCTTAGAAAGTAGAGTGCCTACAGGACTGTAACTACAGCGTCTCCAAACGTTGCAAGATTTCTGTGAATTTGAGAAAACATCTTTCCTCACATATTATCATGACAGTACCAAAGCACTGGAGACAAAAGCACGGAAAGCAGAGATGCCGGGCTCGGCTGTGGGAGCAGAACTTTTGAACCCCAGATAATAATGACATCTTTGTGACAGGAAGGCAAGAGGGCCGCGGGATCAGATGCCGAGGATCACGTTGCCCTCTGGTTTCTAATGTGCCTGTAAGTGATTAGGCCTGGTTTGCCCTTGGGCTGGAATCACAGGAAACACAGTGTGCCCAAAACAATTTTACTTACGTGAAAAATAATCCTATATGAGTCACAACACTTTTCACAATCTGAAACATTATCATTTAGGAAGCCTTCCTGCTTCTCGTGTCTTGACACGCACATACCCCTCGAGAGGGGCAGAAATACAACCAAAAACATCACTGTGATGAAACCCAAAATTTAAAAATCAAGTGTACAACTCAGCAATGTCTATGACAAACTTCTTCAAGCAGAAAAGAGATCACTTAAAGGAACATCATTTCCCGTGTCGTCTTAATGGTACCAAAAATCTCTCAAATTGCTCTAATGACAATGGTTAAATCAGAAATAGTCACTTCTCATAAAAAAAAAAATACAGCCCTTGCCGTTAATAGAAAAGGTTATTGTTCCCATAAGTTAATTACACAGTTGCAGTTTCCAGGATTCTGTACCCAACTCTGCAGGGACATGAGGGGTCAGGGAAAGAGGAAAGAGGGCAAGGAGCCTTAAGCAAGTAATGGCACTTCAGCACTGTCCCCTCCTTTCCTGGGGAGGGGTTCCGCCTTAAAACCAGCAGAAAATACAACTTCACAATGAAAAGAACCAATGTGTATTTATGTGCACATACAGAGATTAAAGACATTTACATGTCCATTTACAAATGGACACTGTAAGCTAGTACAAGCCACAAATGCAGAAAAATGAATGTTTCACAATGTCTTCAGCTTTTTATAACATTATAAATTTATCATTACCTTTATAACTTTATTCTAAAATATATGTATACTTCCTCTCACATACCAAAGTTGCTGGAGGTTTTGATTTCTTAAGAAAGGACACTGTTCAAGGAGGACTGGCAGATAAACATTGTATCACATAAGGATTACTCATTTAGAAATAATCAGAAAGGCCCTGACAGAAAGGCCCTTCATACAAGGACCAAAACCAAGTGATGTTACCTTGAAAATCATTGCACTGGAGTCCCGTGGACCTGCAGCACTTACACAACAGCTGCTACGTCCTCTTACATTTACCATGACAGCAAACAGTACAGTAGAAGATAAATTCTGTGGAGCTAACAGTAGACTGTGTGGAAAAGGCTTGCACTGTAAGATCGTAAAGGCTGTTAGACTGGAAAATACAATAATTGTATTTCTACTTCTATTCATACTTCAGTTTTCTCTCCAGTCACCACTGGGAAGTGCTGGACCTCTTGGAAACTTACAGCCACAGTCTGGAAATCCCTTTTCCTGATTTGTTTCCCACATGCACAACATAATCAACAGCTTTTGTGTAACTGGCAAACTAAGCACATTCCCTACATTAATGACATTCTCCAGGAAGGCCGGAAGACTGGAGATTCATTTTCATTCTTTGCCACTTTTCTTCGAAACGTCTCATCTCTTCTGTTGCAGAAATTACAAAACGAAGCCCACTAACTCTTCCCTTTCTCTGAGACCCCCTTGTAGGCAGCACAATTTCGCAAACTCCCAATATTAAATTTAGAAACAATATGTAAAAATCAAATAATCACTGTAATCAGGTTAATATCTTCAATAGTAATAAAGGGAAAAAAAAAATCTGTATGCATGAGGACTTGAAAAGACGAATTCAAAAGAATGAGGAAAAGTTAGAAGCAGGAGAAAAAGATTTCCCTTGGACATTCAATATCATAAATTGTAAATACACCTGGGGACATCAACAGGATTATGCTAGTCCTTCACGCACTCTGTTTTGTCTGCACTGAAGAAATGTTTGTCCACTAATCTTTTCAACACTGAAGATAGACTAAAATAATGTAAATAACTTTGGTCATATATTTGTAACAAATAAGTATTTCCATTAAATTTTCTTCTGAGTTTTGAATGGTTTTACCCTCTGCTAAATGTTAAAGGAGGTTACATTTTAAACATTGTTATGAAAGCCCAATAATGTTTCTGCACATTTGGACTACTGCCTCCTTAGCCTGGTATTTCCAATAAACAAGTTGTGCTGCTTTGATTTTCACTGCCAAGTTCACACTTCTCAAACAGAGCAGAGTCAACTCGAACTTCAATTCATATTCAACTAGTGTTTCTGGCTCACTTTCTCCTTACACAATGTGCAAACCTTCACCAATTTCTTGGAAGAGGAAAAAAAAATTATGACTCTTGGTAATTACATGTTTATTCTGGAAAAAATCATTTCATTTTATTCATGTCATTCCTCATTTTCAGATTGAATAAAATATAATTCCACAATGGAATTTAATGAAAGCATCTTCCTTGAGTCATCAAGATAATTCCCTCTCTCTCTGTATATAACCCAATTAAGGAAAAAAAAAAAAAAAAGTTTTTATTTCTCCCATTGTTTTGTTATAGAAGGCAACTAATCTCGTATGCTTACATGCTTTATCTCTCCTAGCACTATATTAACAAACTTAGCAATAACAGCATTTACTCTGAAGGTCAAAATATCAAGGATGCAGCGTCATGAGATGCAGCAAGCCAAGATACCAGGTCACCCTCAAGGAGGGGAGATGGTCCTTCCACCCAGTTCCTTTTGTCCTGATCACAGCTAAATCCTCTCCCCACCGAGCTGGCTGCTTTTCTGGTTCTCTCCAGCCTTGAGGCAGTTGCACTTGATTAAAGAACAAAACAGCATCCAAAGAAAATAAGTGGAAATTTTTCTACCCTTCCAGTGAACCGAACTGATTTGACTTAAGATGCATCAGGCACAGAAATCACCAACATATAACCACCAAAAGGCATTGTTATTCCTCTGACTGCATCAGTATTTTACATCTCATGATACCATTAATAACATTAAAATTTCTTTCTTTTTCTTTTGATTTTTCTGTAACTCACATGGTTCACCCAGTATTTAGGAGGATGGAGATCCCATCTCCTCTTCGGGCAACCTGCTCATTAACACACAGAATATCAGGTACCCTTGACTGAAAAACCTAAACACAGAGAATTTGGGAGGATTGCATATTTTTCGTAATTATCACAACTAGAAACTGTGTTAAACTCTGTTGTAAAAAAGAATGAAGAGCAGTACATAGAGTGTCTGAAGGATCCATAGCCAGAAAAAGTAAAACTATGGACAACAGCATGATAGGACGTCTCACATTATGCATCTCAGACAGTGGCAGAAGTGAAAGAAAAGTTTTAAAAAATATAAAAACATGCTACTTTATTCCAAAAGAGAGAATTAAGGCAATTTCATCAGCACAAGGAACGTTTTACAGCATAGCTGGGATTCCGGGCTAAGTGCTCAATCTAGATTCCACACTAAATGCCATGTCTACTATACAAGCTTCTCACAAAATTTATCTAGGAATTTTATCCAAATCAGATTGTCATGAAAAAACACTAAAGTTTCTATACTAAAACCCCATCAGTGCCAGTGCCCAGAGCAGGTCATTTCTATACTGTCATGGCTCATGGTAGCCTTTTGGGTTTTATTTTTTACTGAAATTCACCCGAAGCATAAACTGCTTCCCATAATATTAAGGACATTAATCAACATTTTCCAGAGCAATATTAATGTGATATAAAACAAAGCAAAGGAAGAAAAACAGCATTTGCCATCTGCATGGGCAATTTGTTTATATCTTTCAAAGTCACATGGAGTTACTGTCTTCTTGAGAGGAACAAGCAGAAAGGGTCATGTAACCTGCCCAATAACAAAGCTCAACCTCATGTGAATTCCTACAGATTTTAGAACTTTTAATTCAAAATATACAATAGAAAAGCCCTAGATAAAAGATACTCTTCTGAGTCATTTATACTACCATGTTGAATTATTATTCAGGCAAAGAAAATCAGAGCACTTTTTGAGAAATACTTAATCTCCCATTGAACAGCATTTACATTCTCTATTTTCTTATTAAAAAGAAAAAGCATTTTAAAGCAGGTACACAAGTCATATATATAGTTCAGTCCTCTTCACTTACCTATAAACACGCCTCCCAGGAATTTATCAATCTACACATTAATAAAACCTTGTACTACATGTGCAAAAAAATATGTATTTTTGGCTTACTTCTCCGTGTCTTAAAGGTGTAATAGCTCCTCTTGAAACTGCCATTCGAAACAACGTTTCTGTGGCCTGCATCAACAAACATACGCAAGAATTAGTTATTAAAAAAGAAAAAAAACAGCCCATGAAGATTTGTTTAAATTTTTTTTTATTGGGAGCTCAGCTGCAGAAACGCTCAGCCCCACGCAATGCTCTTCCACTAGCTGGCACCTAAAAGCAGGATACTAAGGGAAAAAATGCCTACGGAGTATTTTACAAATAATGGAACTCGCTTCTTTTAAAAATTATTGTTTAATATTGTATGTCTAATATGACACTTATCAAAAAGGAAGAGTACAATGCTCCTCTTCTTAAAGCACCTGAATGCCCTCGGACTCTTTGGCCTTGCAAGATGCAGCATTGCTAGTGTGAAGAGACAGGGAACGCAACTCTGGGGAGATCTTTTATAATAAAAGCAACGTTGCTTAGGTTTCTGTGTTAGCTGTTCCATCCTTTAATTCAGTAGGACGACTAACATGTATTTCTGCAATCAGCACAGAGCACTGACTCTCGAGACAAAAAAGCAGAGGTTCTGCATCCCAGATCCTTCTGGTGAGACATACAAGAAGCAATATGACTGAATCATGCACAAAAGGGTTTCTGGAACTGATCACTACTTCCATTCATTTCTTAACTTTGGTTTTCAGCATAGAGATACCAAATTGCCATTTTTTTTTTTTGTTCACAAGTTGGTTGCAAAAAAGGAGGGGGGAAAAAGCTCTCTGATCACATGAAAAGAGACTGGTACATCAACACACACAAGAACAGATTAAAGACAGATTTCACTGCTTGGTATGAGAACAAGGAATTGGAGGTGGGGGGAAGGGTTTTAGTATTGTTTCTGACTAAAAAATATGTTCCAATGTTAAATAATCTATGTTAACAAGTAATTAACTGGCTGAAAAAAATATATATTTCAAAAGTTTACGAATAAAAATAGTTCGTAGTAATAAGCAACTACTACTGTGATTGGTTAATAGCAATATATAAAACAAGGAGTCCAGTGGTCGATGGTAGTAAGATCTGCTGGGTTCATGCTACAGGGCTTCATGACAGCTCCCTCTCAACAGATGTACTATCAAAGGCATCTATTGAGAGGAATTCCCCAGTCTTGCTAAAGACAGACTAAGCATGTACAGTGTTTTCCCCCCTTGTCTCTCCTAAATAATTGCCCACAAAAGAACATTTTATAAAAGAGCCTTTAATGGCCCTGTACATCCCGCCTCCCCAATCCCCCCATGAGTCCCCAAAGCTGGGCTGGAAACATGTGACTTCATTTACCTCCCGACAAAGCCAGGCACTTCCAAAATGGGATTCCTCTCCTTCACCTCGCTGGCAGTAAAGGTTTAAGAGCTCCTCACATTAAACCTTTTGTATTTCTCCAAATTGGCTTCTTTCATGAGCTCTTCCCACCATTTTCAAGGATGGTTCAAGGGAATTGAGCCTTCTTGTCGTACAGCCAGGCGCCTTTTGTCTCTTTTGAAAACCACTGGTGTGTGCGACCCTCTTTTCACAGCTACTAGTAGAAGATCTCTCTTAATGCACTTGTACTGGTGTAGTTAATGCCAGATGTCAAAACCATCTGGCAACAAGGAAAATGCACAGGGATGGCAAAGCTGGAGCCCTGGCTTTCCTCATCTGAGCTCCACTCTTGGTGTGATGGGGATCCCTAAGAAGATTAGCCCTGCAATCCCAGAGTGTGGGAAAGGAAAGGAGCCCGACACAGGCTTTCACTTGCCCACAGCGCCACAGCTACAGGGAGAGCAGCCACGGGATTTTTAAGCCTGCAAAATCCACAGAAAACTTAAAGAAGCTGCACCTTCCCAAAGAGCGGCAGGTAGAGCCAAGTGTTGGTGTAACGGTGGAAGAGGAGGCCACTAGCAGAAAATATTTCAGGCTGGTGTCTTCTCAAAAAGTGTAAATATGCAACAGCCTGGGACAAGTCACAGCATTTAGTCTGGAGGAGACCACTGGCAGTCACCTCATCCGCAGGGACACGTGGAGCAGGTTGCCCAGGGCCCTGTCCAGCCACGCTCCAAGCACCACCAAGGATGGAAAGCCAGGGCCTCTCTGGGCAACCTGACCCAAAACTTGACAATCCAGTTGCCAGTGGAAAGTCTCTGAAAAACTGCAGTGTACAGATGCTTTGTAGAGTCTTCCTACAGCAGCACAGCTTAATATCCCAAACTCTCCATCAGCAGTGGCTTCATACCAGCGGAATGAAAGACCTTCCTTCCTTCCTTCCTTCTGTGGCTTCTAGCTGTGCCAGCACAAGCCACATAAACTCCAAGCCTTTAGCATTGCAGATATATGTCATTTGCAAAGTCTCTGTATCGTGTTGAACATTACCCCATGACACACACTTAATGCTCACATCCCAGCCTCACACTTCTGAACTTCTGCATACAGCAATATCTTGCTGGTATTAAAAGCATCCTTACAAGGTAGTGAGCATATCTGGACTAAAACTCCAGTTTCTTGAAAATAAATGAATTTTCTTCTGGTATGTTTGTGCTTGGTAATTTCAGTCACTACAATAATAGCTAATATTCATGCTATAATATTCCAATACAAACTTTTGATTTTTATGAAGTTCAAATTCACTGACCACAAATGTCACATCTTTAAATACAAGGACCTTCCAGTGGAATATACTTAATATTTTTTCTTTAAAAATTAAAATTAAATCCAATAAAAACATGCAGAGTGCTGCCTTGCCACAAAATCATCTGTCTTTCAACACAGACTTCCTCATAAAATAACTTGGACATCTTAAGCAGTGGAGTTCTACTGGAAAAATTTAGCACATTTTTAGACATCATGTCAAAGCTCCCCTTCTGTCCCCAAAACACAACTACCACAGCCTTTTGGGTGCACAATTCTCACTATCCTTATACAAATACCCCCCTAGTGAGTTATATATCATTTTGATTAAGTTTGATTAACTAGTTCTAATGTCAATCCTTCTAAATTCTTGAGATATCCCCTAAATTTCTTGCATATTTTTACATTAGACATTTTCCAAAGAAAGCTGATCTTTCTCACAGGGTTACACACTTCATAAGATATGCCAGGTTTTAAACACTGAAAATATTAAAATAACCTATTTTTTGTCGGTTGGGATATGTAACTGTGACTATGAAATACGATTCATCAGTTAATGTGTAATATTTATCATCATAGCAGCGTAATGGATTGAAAAGGTAAACGGGGTCATTTAACAAATAATAATATTGTTCCAATGAAACAGTCAGCTAGGAATGCAGATAATTTTAATTGCCATTCCCTCTGTTAACACGGAATATTTCATTTTTAATCAGATTTTCAGGAAGTTGTAAAAAGTTAACATTTATTTTCATTCAGTTCACTGTGAATAAGCTTTACATAAGAAGCATTGAAGGTTTAGGCAATCATTTTAGGTACTTTGAATTCACTTCTCTGAAGAGAGTTAATAAGAAAGCAAATTATTAACGGATGATTTTAGTGATCTCAGTGCAAAACTAATGTGCTGCCAAGCTGATAATTACTGAATCTAGAACTGTGTGCTCAATTTTAAGATACATATATTATGTTATATGGGAGGTGAAATGGTAGTGCACTGTATCTAACCACTCTGTACTGTCCTGCAAATTCTTATGTCACCTACAGACAAAGGTGCCCAACTGATTTTTCCGCCCCTCACAGAAAGCAGTCATTTCTGCCCAAATTTCTTGCAAGAGAATAAGAAAGAAGGAATGAAATTTGTATGAAACAGATCACTTCAGACACGTAGGTTAAACAGTTAATGCTTGCCATCAAAATTGAAGTGGAAAATAATTGTGTTATGGATGGAACTGTAGGAGAAACAGCAGGAAAACCAGTACTTTAGACTACAGATGTTTTGAATTTTCTATGCACATACAAAAATAAAATGGTTTTATAATATTTCAAAAACAGTTACCATTCTACCAAAGTTAAAATTGCAAACATAAACAGTGAGAGGAATTGCTAATGCAAATTAGTCTTACAAATGCATGTTTTTTCACAACCTGAACACCTGTACATACATGCACTGAAAGGCACAGATATTTTGAAGTTATTAACAGCAATTGAGTGATTTCAATTAAATAAAAAAGGAGTCATAAGAATAACAGAGGGTGAAGAGTAACTAAGACTTTCATTCCTGTTCAGTTTACTTATCATGGATGCAAGACTTGGCTGCTGCTCTGTGAAATATGTGGACAAGTCCACATATTGTTGACATGTTCAAGTGTTCCCAACAGCATGAAATCATTAATAACAGTTTTCAATGTGTTCTTCTATTTGAGTAAATATTACACATCTATTGCTATACTTCTTTTCAGCAATCCATTGCACAGCTTTTGAAAACAATGCTGAAAAAAAACTGCAGAGCTGGTGAGGTTCAGAAGGAACGATGATCAGATGCATTTATTTACAAGGAGTCCCTGAAATCAAAAAGTTTTCTAATTTATGGACACAAAATTTCAAATGTAAAGTGATCTCCTCCATCTTTACCTCAGTCTAGATGACATTTCTATTTAATTAACATTTTTTTTTCTAAAACTGAGCTCTATTAAACACAAAGTCCCCTTAAGTGATGAGCTCTTTATTGTTACAACTTTCAATCAAACTACTGTAATACTAATACAGGTTTTAGTTCCATGTTTATATATGTTTATGAATTCAAAATATATTTAAATATTTTAGAACACAGTATGGAAGCTGAACTAATGCTTTTAAAGGAATAAATGTTTGAATTCCAACTTACATGAAAACCTCAGGAAAAATTCTGTTTATTGTACTGTTGTGTTCATTGCATTGTACTGGTGTGAATCCCTTCCCTGTAATAGTTCAAGGGTTTTTTTTTTGGGGGGGGGGAGGGGGGGGGTTGTTTGTTTTGATTAGTTGGTTTATTTGTTTGGCTTTTTGTTTGTTTATTTGCAGGAGAGTTTTTTTGTGTTTTTTTGGTTGTTTTTTTAAGTGTCCAAATGCTGGACCATTTGTACTTTACTTGTATAGTAAATATTTCATTATCTATGTAGTATTTGTGAGACAGAAGTCTTCTGTTTCATCATTAACAGATGAAAATCATTTCTTACCTTTATCTTCTATACTGGTAGCTTGCACAATAAACTAAGGACTGAACAGTTTATATCCCCTGATAAAGAATAATTTACAGAGCTCATTACAGCCTTATTTTTTTTTTTTCAAAACTTCTTAGTTTTTTTCATTTGCAGCTTTTACAAGTAATCACCAATAGAAAACCCCCTATTTCATATGGCCACCTTTTCACTCTGAAGTCTTTTCCTCTTTCTTTCCCCTGGTTACTTTCACAACATTGCATTGTCAAAATGAATTTAATGTGTGCAACTTCAAGTAAGCTGGCATGGTAACTCCAATCCCATGAACACCCCCAGCCCCAGCTAAAAAACAGGATGCAGGTAAGGGGTTGCGAGACCCCAAACTGCAGTATTCACAAGCCCCAGCAACTACCAGCTTGTGGGATGATGCAGGGGGAGTTTGGGACAGCTACACACTAGAAGGGCCAAATCTGCTCTAATTTATGGGGGGAGATGAAGGGCAGCCTGAAGATTAGAGGGCAGAAAGCAAACCAAGCACAGTCATTGCCATTTATCTTATAGAACAAACATACTAACTAAAAATGGCTCTTCTTTCTCAAATAATAGAATTAGTTTTCTAACTAGACTTTAACTCATAGTATTTTACTAACACAGCACAAATACTCCAGTGTTAAAACTCAGGAGATCGTTAGGCTGAAGAGCTATTTAAGGAGTGAGGCTTCACACATTTACAGTGCAAATTTAGATCCAAATTTGATCAGTTCAGTGCAATTTCTAGCACAATAACAAGTCCCATTTCCTCCCCAAACTAAAGCTGCCCTTCCAGGGCTAATGAACTTCCTTAGCAATTAATTTACCTTAACGACTGCCTACCACCCAACTAAACTACCCTTAAAAAAAAAAAAAAAAGGGTCTTAAGCCTCACAGCTGCAGAAATTGCAGCGCACAAATGACCCAAGTGCAAAACCCATAAAGCATCACCACGTGGGCCTGCCAAGAGCATGAAATAGAAGCATTAACATTTATTTATCTCCATCTGAACCCAGTAGTCTGCAGTTGCGGTAACTGTAACTTTTTCCAAGATGATGACGATTTTTTTTTCTTCTCCTGACTTCATCTCTCCTCCTTTCTCTCGCTCTCCTTGCCCCAGTAACACTTTGTGTTTCGCTCGGATTCTTGGCCTGGGACTTTCACCTTTCTCTAGGAGGTTCATCCAGGAGAGTTAACGGCTCCGTTCTGTGCAACTCTGCAATTAACCGAGTATCAGGAAACCATGGGGGAAAAGAAGAAAGAAAAAAAAAAAAAAAAAAAAAAAAAGGAAAAAGAAAAAAGCAGCAGTAAAACGCTCATGAACTCAACTACCCACAGAGCAGGCCGGCAGCCAGCATGGGAAACCAGAGAAATTGGCCGGTTCGGCTCGGCAGCAGCGCCGGCGGGCGGCCGGCCAAGGGAGCCGCGCGCCCTCCGCGTCCCCGCGTGGAGAAACCGGCCCCTGGGGCCGGCCCGGGGCGTCCTCCTTTCCAGTCGCCCGCCAGGAGGGCAGGACGGCTGCAAAGAGCAGCCGGCCACAGCCCCGTGAGCGCGCGGCTCCTCCGGGCGCCTCCCTGCCGAGGGGCCGGCGGGAGCGCGCCCGCCAACGCTGCGGCGGCAGCAGGGAGCCCCTCCATCTTGTCTTCACGAACCAGCTGCCTTCAGCGCGTTCAGCGCAACTGCTACGAGATTTACATCTGACTCGTCTCACGAGCAGACGCCTTTTTCTTCAGAGGATTACCTCATCTCTCGTGCTTCCCAATGGCAGCAGCTCTTAGGACTCGCAAATGGAACAAAAATCTTCTCATCCCAGTTGGTTCGCTTCCATGTATTGTGATTTACCCACAGAGTTAAAGTAATACAAATCTAACATAAAAAAACATTTGCAAACTAGTGATTTATCACCGCCGTGCTGTAAACAACAAGTATAGCAGACTGCATCTCCCTCAGATCAGACACACAACCTGTTTTCCAATCGCAGTGCTTAAACACGCGGAGGCCGCACAAGCACCCAGCCTAACCAGAAGCAGCGAGCAGAGGTTGAGGCTCTTCCACTCGTGGGGCAGCTTACGGAAAGGCCTCCTCTTTGTCCAGAGAAGCTTAACTCGTGTTTGACAACAACCAGGTTGCTTCCAGGGAAGGACTTATCTCCTGAGCATCCTTTCCCAAAATCGGAAGCACCAGGGCACCCGTGGGATTCCAGAAGAGCCTTCTCTTGTCAGCAGCGCTCAGCCTAGAGCGGCCAGCGCGGCAGCTGCAGGTTACTGTCGGTTCTCAAGAGAGGATGAAAGTTCCTATCGTAAGACCAGTCTCAGAAGGAAGTTGAACTTCTTGACACGCATCATCAGAAGGACCTAAAAGCCTGACTTTTTAGTAATCGAGTTTCTTTTGGCACAAGGGAAAAGAAGCGCATTTCCCAGCTGAAGCCTTACTGTGGCCAGTCCAGTGAGGCTGGGGACAAAGACCAGATTTTATAGCAGCAAAAGCTGCTTCTAGCAGTCTGAACTAATAAAACGCCCTGCAAATCAGAGGATCAGAGAGCCTGGGAAACACCCTGAGGTGTTTCAGGCTGACGCCGCTTCCTGAATACAGCACATCCACAGAAGTTTCCAGTCAGGCCTATTTTAGCCTACTCTAGTACAAAAAATAAAGGAAGACAAATTCTGTCATCACACAGCAGCTCTGCCACAGCCTTTGATCAAAATTTGGACCCTTGTTAGGGACAACAGGAGAAGAGGGTACTAATAAAAGTTATGCTATGATCAATGCCAGGTCTGTAAACCCTCTTTTTCACTTTGGTGAAATTGGTGACCAAAGCATGAAAAATATTGTCAAGTAAAATAAATAAAAAATAAAGGTCTTCTTGTAAATAAACATAATATAGTCTTCATTTTGCCAGTCTCTGGCATCAAGAGATCCTAAAATCGAGATCTGATTTGTGCTACCATTGCAATTCCTCCTTTGGTACTTTCCACTACCAGGAATGGTACTTTCCACTCACCTCCCAAGTAACAAAGCAAATTAAATTAACCGCATCTGCCTACACCTCTCTGAGTACATTCAGAACAATTATAGTTTCAGCAGCCTGAAAAAGAAACTTAAACAAATTTGGAAAGAGCGAGCGGTAAGTGTCGCCGTTTCGTAACATTCGCTGAGGCTGACGAAGTCACCAAACACTTTCTGCCTACCATCAGGCATCTACTTCTCACATGTAAAATGGTCACTGTATCTGCCCTTTTGCGTGCGATTGGAGAGGATGTATTTGCAACTATCTGTGAAGCATTTACAGACTACAGCTGATGACCATCAGAGAAAAGCTTCAGAAAAAAATGGTAATAACTCGCATTTTAAAGAAGTTTAGCACATACACCAATGGCTGTAGTTAAAATGCTGAACATCTGCTAATACAGAAGACACTGGAAATTAGCAGGATTCAGCAGTAAAAGGCCTTAGTCACAAAGTTAAAGACTATTTTAATGCATCTTTTAGGAGAGGCAAGTAATTCACCAAGCATTTCATCAGTGCAACACCTGACCTCACGATCCTACATTCACAAACGAATCCTATATTCGCAATCCTATTATTCACGAACACTTTTTATAGCTAATTTTAAAATAAATGAGGAAAAAAATAGCGATGCTCACTTTAGGGCAATAACTGTCTTCCCTTTGGCCTGTTCTTAAACACAACCTTCCCACTTGTATAAATGAACCATAAGATCGTATCATAATATTTTATAGTTTCAGTTTCTTTCTTCTCCTGATGACAAGAATTGTATGGTTCAGTTGGAATACTGCACGATATGCAACATTAAGACTGAAGCACCATATCAATAACAAAATTATGAAACTGGTAAGAATAATATCAGAATAATATCAGCTACTCCTGAAATTAGCTTTAGGAAAAAAACTAAAAAGCAATATAAAATCCTTTATATATAAAAATGTCATGCTAAGGACAGGTCTCCATGACTGACAGCTTTTAGATATAGACTAAAATTTATTACAAATGTGGTTATTAGAACAATATTTAGTCCTAAATTTCAAGTCTTTCAGTGATGTATCAAATTTTCTCTATCTTCCCGTCTATTAAAGAATGAAATACACCAATATTCAATACAATTAAAGGCCTCTAAGAAATGAACCTTTTACATTTTGAGGCTAACAGAAATTTTACAATATACTTTATTAGGAGAAATCTGAGTCCAAAACATGGTACTTTTAATCTCTATCAAACAAAATTATTAATGAAAAAAATGCTTTTCTAAAATTAGGATTTCATGCACGATAAATTCACACTACTAATATAAGTATCTTTCACACTAGCCAACTATTTTCATGCAGAAACGGACGAGATTATTAAAATCACATTAAAAGTAAGCTTGAAAAACACTTACGTGGAAAACCTTACTTTTGCACTTCATTTCTGTAGCACAAGGCCAAAACCGACTGAATTATTACAGGAGTCAGAGGACAAATGTCTGATGGTACATTAAATGTAGCCTACTATTTTCCGATATAGTAGTCTGTTCTGGTCCTAAAATATTTTATTTATGAAATCAGGAAATCTGCACATCCCAGTGAGCAATATACGACACTCACATGGGGCAAAGACAAACTGAGAGACTTCTGCGCTTGCAGTTTATACATCCCATAGGACAACACAAGAACCACGACCAATAAATCCTTTGGCAGACTTAGCAGATCCAGAAGCTATTCCAGTATTGGGAGAGCTAAGGAAGGCAATGAGCGCTTGAACTTTATATTTAAGCTTAAATTCCTGTTCCCCATCTCAAGGACAGGCAAACCACAGAATTCCACTCTTGGAACACTTTATTTGCTCTAAGTTTATCCATTCCCTCTAATTCAAAGAAGGTTAGGAACTTGAAAAACCTGTAAGGGTTTTGGCAACAAATACTTTACACAGGTAACAAGAAAGATTTTTGCACAATAGGGACAGTCACTCCTGGCTAAATTTAGAGGTAACAAACACATGCAGTGGGGCTGTTACCCAAACTGCAGTGGATTGCCTGGATAAGTATGTTCACTTGAACATCCTGTCTGTCAGTGCTGCCAAATAACAGCTCATAACCCTTGGGGAAAAAGAGCATCAATCACCCTTACAGGAGAAAGAATCGGGTAAGGAATGTAGCAATGCTAAGAACAACTTAGAGACCAGGGCAGACAAGCAACTGAGCACAGTTTGCTGTGCTGCCCATCAAGCAAGCAAATTATTCCTGGTAAGTGCAGAAACTTCAAAGGGCCTCACAAATCAGGCTCTTCCTACATCTTCATCCGGGCTCATGCTTTTCTAGAGAGCTTACAAATCGTTTGTAAATGTTTGCAAGCATTTGCAAAGGTGATAAGGAGAGTAGTTAAGAACAGCTTAAACTATCACGTATCAGGCCAGGTTTTTGCCACAAGCTCTTCCATCTTATCCATCAGATGCTGTAGGGGGCCTTGCCTCTTTCACCGACATAAGATACCGAAAGAGCCCTGGTGTTGATGCTGCTGAAGCGGGCAGGTTTCAGAGGCGGCCGAGGTGCCGTTTATGGGAGCCGCACAGTCACAGCAGCAGAGAAGCCATCGGCAGGAAGATGCTCTCCAGATACAGCACAAAGCGCCCAGTGGAGCTACCACAAGCACCTGCATGGGAAAACTTGCTGGTTGCAGTCAGTGCTTGCACACGGCAGAAGAAAGGAAGAATGAACGTTTTACAAAAGCCTCTGGATAAGAGAGAAAACTAGAGACAGGAGAAGCAGTTTTTGGGGTTGTCAGCCTTGCCAAGGGACGCAGCAGGTGCTCCCTTGTTGAAGGCTTGGTTTAAAAGTCCAGTAGCTGTGTGAAAAGTTATCAGAAGTTTCCAACAAAGGTTTTGGGGAGAGGTTTGTCTTCAATTTCCGTCAAATTACAATGGCTACTATAGGCTACGAGTAAACTCTATTCCCAAATTGATCCATTTTCATTGAGGCCCAATAATGGGAAAAGAGCCTTCTCCTCCTCCTCCCCCCAAAACGGGTGGCATTTTGCCCATTTTGTTTTGTTTTGCTTTTTCACCTCCTTGGAACTCTCCTGAGTCCTTCTCTATTTATCCGTATGCACCAAGCTGCCACTTGTGCACTGCACACAGTGGCCCTGGAGCACAAGAATCACACAGAATCCCAGAACAGCTGAGGTTAGAAGGGACCTCTAGAGATCACCTAGTCCAACCCCCCTGCTCCAGCAGGGACACCCAGAGCACGGGGCACAGGGGGGCAGCCAGGCGCCTTTGGAAGATCTCCAGACAAGGAGACTCCACAGCCTCTCTGGGCAGCCTCTTCCAGGGCTCTGGCACCCTCACAGCAAAGAAGTTCTTCCTCACATGGAGATGGAACTGCCTGTGCTTCAACTTGTACCCTTGTCCTGTCACTGGCCACCGTGGAGAAGAGTTTGGCCCCATCCTCCTACATTCTCCCTTCGGGTTCCTGCTCTGGCAAGCAGCCGGAGCACATCAGGGCTCCCAAACCACACGTGCCACCAAAATGCAGAGACCTCCATCAGGCTCAGGCTGCAGCACTGCCCGGAGTCGCTGTGAGCAGCCCCAGGGAGCCAAATGGCCCAGGATGAATAGAGCCCTTAGTGCTTTAACTACAGACATCTCCAAAACTGGCACTTTGACCACTTCATCTGCGCTAATTGAGCGCAATGCAACACGCCGCTCCGCAGCGCCAAGCTGCAGCTTTAACAAGCTTATAAAGGGGCCAGCAATATAGAATTCTTTTCCTTATTAAAGGAAAAAAAAAAAAATAAAAAGCACTGAACTTATCACTACACAAAACAGAGCTGGAAGGCTTCCAAAATCTGTCTGTAAGTGTTGTTTTATTACCCTGAGATTGTTAATAAATAAATTGTAAATGAACTTGTACTTGCCTGGGTGGATATCAAGAAACAATTGTATCACTGTTCTCGGTGTTACAATTTATTCTAGTTCTTCACTTTTTTTTTTTTTTTTCCCCTTAATCCTAGCTACACTGTTTCCCAAACTAGTTTACCTTAGCAACTGACATTTATTTGCTCCATAAATTACTCTAATGCAGTTTAGTGTTCTTACATAAATTTTACAAACACAACACTTCCAGAACATAGACTTCTATTAATTAAAACCAGCCACCGCAAATATAACATCTCTTTTGTGTTTTTACTTATTGATAATGTGGGAAAACAAAGCCGAAGTGTTTCTGCTCTCTTCCCCTGGCTGTGTTTGTAAAGTTTACATACAAACACTCACAGAGATGTATATACCTTACTACCAATTGTCACTGCTGAAAACATACAATCTCTGAGGGGAAAAAGACCTTCCAAATACGTGGCAAGCCAACCTACAAGTGAGGCCATCAAGAAAAATATAATTAAGTCTAATACTTCAGATCCCCACTTTTAACTTCACCTTCACCAGACTTTCAGTATTTGCTTCTGCTTCCATGCTAGAAATGATGTCAAGATTTAGGAATAGCTAAAGTTAAGACTGTTTAAGGACTAAGAACTAACATGCAAAATAAAAGTTAAGGAAATCTGAAAAAGTGCTCATTTCTTAAAGCAACTGAAAAGGTTTGAGGTATCTATTGACAGAAAGGTAAGGCTGTCAAAAAAAATCTAGATGGGCTTTAGAAATTTTTCATGGCAGAGTTTGGTTTAAAAAGGGAAAATTAAACGTGTTATGCCACAAAGGAATAAGAATATTTAAATAAGCAGAGCAATTAGATTGTGTGAAAATACACACCAACTGGAAGGCTGGGAATGGTCATGCACACAGCATGCTTTTAAAACGCTACTTCCCCTTCGCAAATATACTGATTTACTTGTAGATACTGCAGGCTGCTCACAGCGCGATTAACCTGACACGGCCTCTTTGTGAACGATTTAAGCTAACACAGCAGCACTTAATGCCACAGTAAAACCTCACAGATATGATAAATAATTTACAAAAGCAGCGCAGTAACTGCTAGTGTTTGTTTTCTCAGTGGGCTTTATTAAAGCAAGGCACTGCGATTAAAGCTACTACAACAAAAGCTGGAGACAGACATGAGTGGGTTGACAACTTTTTTGTTTGTTTAAAATCAGCCTTATGGAGGAGACACAAGTTAAATATGAGCAGAAATAAATTTGTCATAACATGACTGCAATTTTCAAATATCTGGAACCTATTAACTAGGGGAGAGTTTCAAAAAGGCCACCCAGCAATAAACACAAAATAATTTGTGTCTGCTGTCTTGTTTGTGATAATTTTTTTTATTGCTACCTCAGTTTCAGATGTCAGAGTAATGACTTCCACATTCTGATTAAAATGGGAATTGAATCCATATGGAAGAGACGCTCAGACCCATCAAAATCAAAAGAACTCCCTTATTTCTAGCTTCTCATACAGTCTAGTTTAAAAGCCTCACATTTTGACCATACTTAACTGGACAGTTTTTAATACTACTACCAATAGAACTAGATGACTACTGGAAAAACATATCTATTATTTCAGGGCAATGATTAAGTAATCAATTTGAATTAAAACTCTCAGTGAAAATACTCTCTAATCCTTCGAATGATGCAAAAGTCCTAGTTCCCCAAATGATTTCATTTCCTGTTATAAATATTTAGGGGATACGCTTCTGCATGATTAAGGATAAATAACGTTCCGCACTTCCAGGTATTTACGGGGCAGACCTTCAGAGTGTTTTTTCTGCTGTATCCCCATCTAGGTTGCTCTTTCAACAGTGCATTGAGAGACTTGCTCAGACTCGGAAGAGCTTTGCAAAGATGCTGTCCCCTCCTTTCTTTGGCAACAAACCATTGGCCTTCTTCACATACCCCCAGCCCAAAATATGTAAAATAAGGGATCTAAAGATTTGTTTCCAGCTAGGTAACAGAGAATGAATCTTCCTAGTATTTCTGGGGGGGTAATCGGGGGGCGAGCGCTGCACATCCTTGCTCTGCTGCTCTCCAAACCAAGAGGCACAGACCGCCACAGCGAAGGATCTGCACAGCGCGTAGCCTGTAATTAAATTTTCTTTACTCACTTCTCCAATGTTTTTGCTGAATTTGGTTACACTTTGCAGCTCCCTGTGGCAGGGACCCCCTTACTTTGTCTCTGCACCTTGTGCGCAGCCATTTGTTCCAAAACCCTTCTCCAACAACTTCCCCAGGGCTCCCTTAACTCTTGTGATAAGAGCAGACCCTGTTTGTGGGTAGTAGCACATTTTTCCACTCCAAACCTGTACTTGAGGCTTCTCTGCAATCCCCCTTGCACATAAGATGCTGGTTAACACAAATCAGCTCATGACTGTCTTAAATTGCGTCTCGAATCTGAGATGGCAATAACCTTACTCAGTAAAAATTCCAAAAATAATGTTATTAGTCCTATGTATATTCTTTGAGTCTCCACATGCATAACAAATATACAGGCTACATTTAAAACAGGTCAGATTTCAAAGGAAAAAAAATACAGAATTTGACCCATTAGCAAGAATTTCCTGACAAATCAGCAAGAGGCCCTACTGCAAAACTTAAACAGAACAAAAATATCTGCAACTTCAGGATTAATCAGATTCATAAATGGAACACAGGCAGGCAGCTGAATTAAAATCTTATGTATTTTTTTTCCTCTTTTTTTTCCCCAGGTGAAGGGGTTGAGAGCTTTGTTATTCATGGTCATGGCAAGGTTATGCAGTGCTCTCCTGCGGTGCTTCATCCCCACTACCTCTTGCTTTGCCTAAGGCACTTGCTGTGATTTGCAGGCATCATCCAACAGCGCCCATATTCAGGTTTAAGATGCCCCTTTTGACACAAAATGTTATATATCATATGCAGGAGCTGCCCTAGGGCTGGAGAGACTGGGCTGCACGAACCCAGCATGGCTCCCTGGAGTCCTAACGAGGCTAAGAGACACGGTGAACACCAAGTTTTAAAAGCAGATCAAGAGGGTTATTCCAAAAGTCATTTCTCACTCAGCAAAGCATCTCCGTGCATTAGAAGAGCTCCCATGGCTGGTGATAGCTGCGTGTTTTTATATGGGGGAATGACCATAATTTGCAAGTCTCCTGCTGGCCAGGAAAAACAGAGCGTGAGTGTGTGTGCTGGGAAAGGAGAGGAGTGGCGGGTGCTTCTTGTTTTGAAAAACAAATACAATAATATTTTCCATACAAATACCCACAATATTTTAAACTTGCAAATATTCAAAACAAATAGAATTGTTGATAGATATTTTTAAACAGAGAGTGAAGAGCAGCACACATACATGGAGTACATATGATATTGCTGAATTCTGGTCTGGCTGTACAGCTAATTCTTTGAAACTTTTTTCCAAAGTGACATATTTAAACATCTTCTCAGCATTCTGATATGCAAAACACTAAAATCATGTAAAGATTGCATGCAAAGCAGCATTTTGACTTAGACTCATCAAATAAACTCGAATGAAAAAGACAGAACTGAAAACAACAGTTATTTAACCCAGGCTACCGACAATACTTTATACAAAAAGAATATATGAATGAAACAAAAAAAAAAAAAAAAGAAACAAAATTGCAATTGAAAAGTGCTTTTACAGCTACAGTCATTACAGCTATTCAAAAGGTGACGGCTTGCTGCATTTGATGGAGGTAAAAAAAATTCCCCACGTTTCAAATTATTTAAAATTTATGGAAAGTCAATCTAAAACTTCTCATTAAAATAGATGCTTGAAAAACAAAAATTTTAGTTGAAATCCTTTACGATATTCATAAACACTTTATATCCATCAATGCATTGACAAATCAAATTCCATTACTGGATTTTTTTTGGACATTTCCAATGACAAGATTTTTAATATACAGTATTCTAACCTACTTCCCAATCCCCATTTCTCCTCATTCTTTCCCCTAGGAACTCCAAACATGGGATCCAGATTTATTTTAGCAAGCCCACAAAAATCTCTCAAGATGCTCGAGATGAATTACAGGCCTGGGGAAGAGGAGCAGCTTTTGAAGCACTTTATGCCAGAAAGATCCCACTGCCACACTCATCGCTCAGTATTTTCCTAGAATAATTCTGTTTAAGTCAAGTTGTCTTCTAACGCCTGGATAGCTGAAGGAAACAGCACGATTGGAAATCTCACATGTGAGCAGGGCTCAACCCAACACTGAAAACTGCACCGAGTAAACCAGGCGGCTTTATGTGCAACTAAAATAACCTTCATTCTTTCTCTTCCACTTTCCCCACATTTGCTAGATGTGGTTTAATACTTTGCAATTACTTCCTTCTGCTTTAGCAAAAAATGATCGTAATCCCACATTTTCTTAACACAATTTTCCTCCTAGGAGATGAGTGCTGAGAAAGGATTTTTTTCCTTTCCCTTTTCCAACACCAATATTGTTTCGAGGCCGGCCTGTCTTCCACGCAGCCTGACGTTTACAAGCTGTGCTAGACGTTCTCCTCCTCCCCTTCTCTAACCTTATTAAAGGCAGAAGGAGCGGAGCACCGAGACAAGATTTTAAATGAACCACCTCCCCCTGAATGCCAAAGCAATGACTGTTTATGCATTAAAACTTAGTCTCAGCACTGTTTAAAATCCACATATGCTGCAACCACGTAATGCAAGGAGGGCAACCCCCGCGTTAACATCTGCAAGTTTACACAAGCTCCTGGGTGTTTAGCAGCCCACCCATTGCATCTGAACATGGATATAAGTAAAAAACACTTATTTATTTACAGAATCCAAATGGTTTTTATACGTAGCCCTGAGACACACTTTATAGCACAAAACATACTTCCTCCTTAAAATGAAAAGTGGTTATTCCAACTGCGCATGCAGAGACATGTCTCATTTTGTAGCACAGAAAGTGGAAAAGGAGAGTCTTAACTCCCTAATTGTTGTCTTTGTATGGAAAAAGCTGTTTATAACTTTTAGATTAAATGCTTTTTTTTTTTTTTTTTTTTCCCTCCAAAAATTTCCATGGAAATACTATCTACACACTGCACAGATAAAACTCAGTGAATTTCGAAGGCTTGAAATTTAGAAGCAGTAAAATTCCATCAGTCCTGAAATTGCCCTGGTTAATTATTCTATAAATACACCAATAACACGAGACTAGAGCTGGCTGCTAAGACACTAATAGTGGATACAAATAATCAAAAGCATGAAGCAGTCCAAATTTCAACTAACACACTTGGAGCACAGAAAATAATAAATAATGTGGAATTATTCAGGCTGAGGAAGCCTGAACTTTTTTTTAATCTGTGAAGTCACTGTGCACAACTGATACCATCAGAAGTGTTATTTGTGTAAGACAGGGGTTCCTCATAGCCCTTAATAACCTGAATTCAAGCATTCCTTAAAACTGAATTACTAACGAGCAAAAACTTCAGCGTCCAAAAAAAGTCAACTAGCTTTTCTTAGCATGCAAGGCATTCCTAATACAAAATGTTGTGTAAATTATGAAAAATGAGGGCTTTCTTCTGTGAGAGTCAAATTTCAAAACGTATTTGTAATACTGACATTTTTGCTAATTCTAGAAAGTGAAAAGAGTATTTATTCACTGTAGAAGGTGAAGTTAAGGGAGCATAAAATTTATTTAAATTATTACATCAAGTTTCTGGTGAGTTACGCTAGAAAGTTCAGAAATGCAAAGCAGCTTTGCATAGAAAGCAAGAGAAAGTATTGAATGTTTTCTCTGATTTCTGCCAAAATTTCTGCTCTAAAGTGATGGATGAGGTTTCCTCAGGCTAAGATGCCAAAACCAATTAGCCAGGTCACCCCACAAGAACGCCAGCTGCCAGCATCTAACTCTTACTGTAGGACTTTCATGTGAAGACATCAGCGCTGGTTAAGTTCACGAGTCCTAATCTTAAAACCATCCCCTTAAGGATTTAGTGTGGGGGTAGTGGTGGTGACCTAAAGTTTCAACCTTTTATCATCGCAGAATGCCAGGAATTATCCGTAATTTGATTATGCAAAGTATTCTGTTAATTGAATTAGTTCACATTATGCTCCAGTCAAAAGACTTCAGCTTCTTATATGAACTCCATGTAATGTTTATAGTTAAAAAGTAGTACTTTTTCCCTGACATTGCCTCTCAGTCGCCAAACTGCCAATCCCACAAAACATGATATGTGTAAAGTATAGAGCTTACCCATTTATGGCATCCAATTCTGAATTCCAAGATAAAATTTTTGGAAAGTGTCTTGAGGATTTATCAAGTAAAGTAAAAAATGCTTAAGCCTGATCTTTTTATAACATCTGCATTTAATTTCTAAGGAGTTTAGAAATGTTGATCACAGAACACGCTTCCCATTGTGGACAAAGTCACCACAACAAGCTAAATGATTCCATTAAAAGGTCATTTTTTTCTTCTGCTTATGTGCTGGTGGAATATATCTGAACATTACTGTCCTTCATTAAAGTACCCATTTCTTCTGAGTAATTTCCAAATTCCTCCAAACCACTCAAAAATTGCTCCTTTTTAAGAAAGTTACATAACTTTATTAATACCTTAACAGAAGCCATTTGGGTTTTACTGCTTTTACACTTCCTCTACTGCAGCACTCCTGCGAGCAGCAGGGCACGCGGCACTAACCGCATCTCCCCTTGAGCTCCTCTGTCCCCTGCAGATGCTCAAACAACAGGACATAAAAGCAGAGGTACAACAAGGTACTGAAGAGTTACCATTTTTCTGGAAGCACAACAAGACAACTTTCCTTTTCCACATTCTTAATTCCAAACCCTTCTCATTTAACTTTAATTATCTTTAATCAGAGGATTTTTTTTCACTTCTGCTCAGAAGTTTTATCGGGTGCTTTTATTCCAGAACTCATTTCAGCAAACACAGCCCTACCTACGTACTACAGCACAGAAAAGCTTACAGTGAAGTGAGTTCTCTCATAGTAATTCTTCATGACACCATGAAAACCAAAGAGACAGAAATCAGTAACATATATATTCTAGTCGTTACACAAATATTTAATTACATTAGCCTTTCGGTCCCATTAGGATTTTTCTTTCTTTGAGACAGCTTGAGAGAGACAAGCTCGCAAGCTTATCTCTTGTATTTCACATGGAGGTTTTATTTGCAAAATAATCCAAAAGCTATTAACCTGAGAACACTATACTTCATTACCCCTCATACAGTAATAATAATAAAGAACTGAATTTAAAGAACTGAATTTTTTGACTGAATCTCTACCCTATGGCACCCGCCATAGTCAAACCATTGGGGATTTGGGGAACGAGCTACAGACTTTAACCATAAGACAACTGCCTGACTTGTGAAGCCTGTGGTATGAACATCAGATGATTATCTAAGTATGTCTTCTGTGAAAAAGATGGATTACTTTCCTTTAAGTCCTTTTTCAAGGAAGGTGCAGGCAATAATGAAGTACAAAATACAGAAGAGGCTCTTCCAAGTGACAACTTAGCAGAAAAATATTATTCCTCAAAAAGAGGCAGGACTTATCAAAGGATGTTGCTTGACCTAATAACAGTGGAAGCAAACATCACTTCATGCAATCCCAAACTATCAGCTATAATGCAGACTAATGGCCAAATGTTACTATTAAAAGCAGACTCTCGAGCAATCTGAAAGCTTAAGAGACATTAAGAGGACACATCTTCAAACTTTACCCTCAGGGCAAACATGACTCTTGATATCGATGCCTAAGTTGAAAGCAAAACTGCAGCGAGCAGAGGGAATCAGGGAGGCGCTGTGGGAATCTCCCAGCAGAAATCCTGCCAGCAACGAGTGATGAAAACTTCCTTGTGGACAACGGTTGTCATTTTTACTCTTCTTTTATCCAAGCAGCAATGACAGAAGGCTATCTGAGCTGCAAATCATTTTAGCACACCACCACAATACAAGGGTTTGTCTGCTGTGCAGCAAGAACTACTGCTTCATTATCCAGAGTCTTGTCACAGAGTGGTATTTCAATGAGGAGAAAAAAAAAAAAAAAAAAGGCAGCTTCATTGAAAACTTTCAAATTCAATTTTTTCCTCTAAATCAGTCAGGAATATCAATGTACACATGTTGTTGATTTATAAAAGAGAAAATGAGAGGTCAAATCCACTTTCCTGAAAGCTAGCATATCTAAAACATAGATCAGGTAAACCCATCAGTCTTCCTTGACTCTGCATTGCCTCCATCTTTCTGGCAAAAACTGACATGTTCCAGTGGAGAATTAAAAGGAGGAACGCCACGTTTTTTCAATATCTAGTTAAGTTTAAGCAAAAGACATTTTCTTGTGTTACAATAAACTACTATATTTGGTTACCAAGTTAATTGTCAAAGCAACAGCAACATATTAAATACCTATGATTCTACAGTATTGTCAGTGAAAGAGTGACAACAATAAACCTATTTTAAAGGATATCGCTCAAGAGCTACATAATGTTCTAGAGGATATGACAACATGAGGTGGTAATTTCTCGAAAAGTTACAAATTGCATAACATGACAAACATGATTATATAGACAAACAGTACATTACTTGAGAAAACAGAGCAAAAAAAAAAAACCCATCTCTATGCTTCATAACATCCTCCTCCATTTAATTGCAACAGGCACAAGGGATTTCTTGAAACATTTGCAACAATCCAAACACATTTGCAAATTTGTGCAAAAAGCCTTGATAAACTGGTGAGAAAGAAATCCCTCAGGAATGCTCAGTGTCAGAGTAGGTTGGGTGCTCATGAATCTTCCTTTACAAATTAACAATTTGCCTTCAGCAAAATGGCAACAGGATGAACAAAAGCACAGCTGAAAAGTGGGTTTCTGCTGCTGCTTTTTCTCCTGCCCTAGCATCTCTCACCTCTCGCTCTTTCATTCCTCCACATCCCTCACTCCCAAAGCATGGAACAACAGGAATGAGTTTACTGCTCATTGGTAATGGATGTTGCTCTGAGTTTACTGCTCAATGGAAGGTGATGTTGGAAGGCCCTCGCACTCAAACATTTAAACCATGTTCTACATTTCACTACAATTCAGGCTTGGTGTCTACCATGCTGCTTGAGTGTACCACGCATCACTAGTGCTTTTAGTGCAGTTTTAAATATTGAAAAGCCTAAAGATTTAGAAATGACAAGAACTTCCACCCTGTAAAACACAGACGAGTATCTGGAGTGAAAGCTGTGACTGAAGTGCACTGGTTACTCAAGTCTCATAGCATGCCGAGGGATTTCTTTTTAAACGTATGTCAAAATTGTGAAGCACACTTTTGGAACAAGTATTTCAAGCCATAAGAGCACAACTAACACCACTCCTTCGCATTGAATAGTTGAACTAAACAAAGGTATATGGCCAAAGTCAACCCAGATTTATTCTGCTTATATAACCAAGGAACAATTTGGGAGTGAAATTGCTAGGGCTGCTTCAAAAAAGCAAGACATTTTCTGTTCAATTAAATCACTTGTGCTCTATAATTAATATACAGGACATCACCACCAGAATGCATCTGATCACCTTATTTAGTTAAGTATTTGCTTAATACAAACAGTATTTTTAAGCATCTTTAACAACTTCTTAACTTGATTCCAAACATTAAGCAGCAATATTTCTAAAATGACAGAGGAAAAGAAATCAATATGTCCAAAAGGAAGAGCTGCTACTTAGATAGACTCTCAGCTTCATTATTAAATTTGCCACAGGAGCTCTCTGGAATTTTGCAAAAAATGTCATGCTTGGATTTACAAAACTGTGGAGGACAAATCATTTTCTCTATATATGTATATGTATGTGTGTGTGCATACATACCTACATTTATACACATATAGATATAGGTTCCTGCCAAACTTCTCATCTCTCCTTGCAATCCCCTCATTTTCTTCACCAACTTCTTGCTGCTTTCGCTACACCAGACGGGACCTTCTCCGTGCGTCCCCTCCGGCCACACACCCAACCGGAGCGCTCCCATCCCCACTCCCAAACCACCCAGGTCTTCTGTCGCAATAAATTTTAACTATGCATCTTAGTTTTCACTTGTGTTTCACTGCTTATTTTTCGTCCTACCTTTCTCATCTCATTTTCTGAGCCTGTATTTTTCCGCTCCCTAAATCCCTCTCTGTCTGGAGCAGTTTCCTACCCCTCTTCCCTCCAGAGCACTCAGGAGACCAGTCTCCAGCAACGCTGCTCTGTTTCCGTCCAGCTGCCTGATGCTTGACCCTTGTATTGCTAAACCCATGACCTTCACGATCAGCTTAATGTTAACATTTCCAACTTTGTAAGTGTAAAGCCAGACAGTCACAGTCATAGTACAAAACAAAGAAAACCTGATATAATGATGCAGTTTACATTTCAAACATAAAATGTAAACTCCTTTTTTTCTCTGATAAAGGAAATGAACATACATTACAGTTCAGCATATGAGAGAACAACTGTCTTTCTGGCATAGCAGTCCTGTGACAAGGTATCAAATTGCCCAAAATTTGTATTTCTCATTGTTTTTACCAAACTGGGTCTAGACAGTATTGGTCTCTTCCTGTCTTGCACTTCTCTTTGTATTAAACGCAGCCATTCACCCTGCATGTAACTTGGTTTTCTTCTCACCACGATCACCTTATTCAACAACACGATTTCTTCAGCCTAAGAGGCAAAAACCTAAGTGCTGAGTTGCTCACAGTGAGGGGCATCTTAACTGTTTGCAATATAACAGCTATATTTCTTATTTATGGGCACTCATATAGTAATATCATCACCTTTTCGGATAGAAATAACTTGAGGGGTTGCATTTCACTTCCACCTTTGCTGGAATCCTGGAGTTCCTTTGATCTCAAATGCTCCATGAAGGATCATCTTATATGTTTAGCATTTGGGATTTTAGAAATTTCTCAACACGTGGCACCTAAAATAGCACTTTAAAGGCTCCATGTCTGGTCTCCAGGAAGGACTTCTGCAACTCTGCTCCTTGGCATTACAGAAGGTCACTTCTCAGACCACAACTGGTTAAACATTCTCAAGCCCACACTCTCAGTGTCAGAGACCAAGAGTATTAACTTATTTCTAAAAAACTTTGACTTCTTCCAGTGAGCTCAGATGGTGATTTTAGATTCTGCATATCAAAATTAAGACCCTACAGATCCTTCACTACTATGTTTAATTGCAGCTATAATTCATCAAAAAATTAAAAAGTGCATTGCTGCAGTAGCCCCAATTTAGGAGAAGGCCAGGTTAAGAAAGCACTTTCATTCATTTTTTTTTCCATACAGTGTAAAAAAACTTGTTTTAATCTATCATTTTATTGGGTAAGCAGTAAAGAAACTGCAACCAGGGAGCTCAGCCTTGCACAAATAACATGATCACTGCCTTCACACCAGCCAAGACACCTACTCATACATTTTGGGAAAGCACCAGAGTAAAATCAATCCAGACATCACCTGTTAGAACAAAAGCAGGGCTCAGACCTCAGGCTTTAACATTCTACTGCACTTCACCACTTTACCGTGAAGAAGCAGCTGTACATTAAAAGAATTTAACACTTCTACGCCCCTTTCACTGAGTCAACTCACCTCAGAGCTTAAGTTGCCCAGGATTGTTAACGGGACAGTAGAATATGGAGTTTTTTGATTTTAAAAGCTCTAGCGTGGCTCCAAAGACTCCCTGCAGCAATAGCTAGTACATGTAATTGGACAACGTGCACATGAAGAGTCACACAAAAAGCCTCAAGTACTGCTGGCTGCAAAGCAGAATATAAACTTTAGCAAAATATGAAACGCGCAGACAAAATAAGCTTTGTTCAAAGAATATATGAACAGATATTGACACCAGTTTTATAGGGAGGAAGAAAAGCAGTGTAATTTTGCATTTCACTTCCATACTGTATTTTCATCATGTAACAACTGTCTCAACTCAGACACTCTAGGTTTAAAATCAAGGTATTATCAATAAAAAAAAAAAAATTCCAGCATTCAGAGTAGGGTGCAGTACAATCTCCAGGTAACTGAAAAATACTTTAAAGGCACAGTAAATTTATGAGCAAATCTTATCAAGGCCTATAAAGCTCTGCAGCAAAGGAAAGCAACACAACAGGGAGGCACTTTGCTAGCAAGGAAATTACACCGTGAGCACGGAGAGTTTGTCAAGCACCCCCTGCCGTGGCTCTGAATTCACCACAGATTCATGACAAAAATAAACCACACAGAATCCCAGAATGGTTGAGGTTAGAAGGGACCTCTGGAGATCATCTAGTCCAACCCCCCTGCTCCAGCAGGGACACCCAGAGCACGGGGCACAGGGGGGCAGCCAGGCGCCTGTGGAAGATCTCCAGACAAGGAGACTCCACAGCCTCTCTGGGCAGCCTCTTCCAGGGCTCTGGCACCCTCACAGCAAAGAAGTTCTTCCTCACATGGGGATGGAACTTCAGCTTGTACCCGTTACCCCTTGTCCTGTCACTGGCTACCATGGAGAAGAGTTTGGCCCCATCCTCCCTATATTCTCCCCTCAGGTACTTCTACATATTGATAGATCTCCTCTCAGTCTTCTCTTCTCCAGGCTAAACAGGCCCAGACCACGGTGCTGAAAGGGCACGTCCATGGCATCAAATGCCTTCCACAAGATGACGCAGCCCCAGCTGACACCTCCCTTCAGACACTGCCCAACACCGCGCGCTGCAGGACATGGCAGCTGCGAACGGCTCAGGGTAAACCCGAGTTCGCCACGTTCACTGGCGACTCTCCATCGAGGTAACCCAAAGGTGCTTCTTTTCAGCACATCTAATTCACCTCCGTCTTGAAAGGCCCATTCCAAAAGGATGATGACAGGTCCCACTAGTTAGCACCACCTTTGTCACCTCTACTCCCTTCTGCGAGCACTTTCTGGGTAACCGCTCTTCTGAATACAAGAAAAACATCAAGTTTACAAAGTTAAGCTATTCCTCGGAGAATGCAACTTTCTTCCCATTTGTTGAGGGTCTGAACATCCCAAAGTACAGGCTATGAAATAAATTCAGCACTTATATGAAGTCTTTTTTAAAAAAGTAGAAAAATAAAATTTAAGGTGAAAAATAGTTTCTTTACTTCTGAGGTCTATAAGCTATAGTCAGGAGTGTCTGTAATGACAGGCAATATGTGAACAGAGAATAAACCAAGAAAAACCTCCCGCCTAAAAGAAATGATTAAACCCTAGAATATGAGAGAAAAATGTCAACTGGTATTGCAGATGCTTATAGGGGGGTGCACCATCACCTTTACTCACGAGTCTTGAAGGAGGAGGCTCTAAGTTCCTATTATTCTACTGGGACCCCAGTAAGTTTATACTGTATTTTAGAGCACAGGCACTGAAATCCTTCTTTTAATAGTTTCTACAATTCTTTACACAAGAAGAAATTCATAGAAACTTAAGATAATTCTTCTGGAATAATAAGGCCTCAAAAAGTACGATCATATATTCATGGTCATATGCTGATTCATATATAAGCATATGGTCAAGATGTTTATTCATATATAAGCAACATATATTCAGAAAATGGTAACGGAGAAAGCGCTGCTTGTATAAATTCACTACTCATTTATTTGAAAGAGATTGTAAGGAATACGTCAAAAATTTTAAATCAATATATCAACATGATAAAGAAACTGTTTGCATGTACAGCATTTGAAATCAGTTGGAAAAAAAAAACTACAAAATTTAAGCATACAGGTGTTGGATACTCATCCACAAAGCATTACAATAGTCTAATTCTGAGGAGACTAAACCATGCATTTTCTCAGGGATGTGAGCACACTGCAGTGAACTGCCCTTCATCTTTTGCTCTGAAGCTACTTCTATTGTCAAAATTTGCTCTTAAGATAATTCTAGTTATCAAATTATGCAGTTCTTAACAAAAAAATCTGGAAGGATTAAAAAGGCAGTAAATCTCAGTATGAATCCATTTTAAACAAGATGTTTTTGCAGTGATCTTGTGTATGTTTTATTCTCGAAATAAAGGACTGCTTACCTGATTGGCCATGTAAATTGTCAGCAGACCTCTCCTACAAACAGAAACGATAGAGTTAGGAACTGAACTAAACGTTTCTTGCATACTGAAGAACATTTTAAGCATCAGAGTATTGTATTAAAGAGGAGAGTTTAAGAAATGGTGCATTGATATCAAGATGATGAATCATTATCACCCTGTAAAAAAAGAAGTACGAAACCAAAACAGCACCTTGACAGCACAGTACCCAAAGCAGCAAGGAACTGCAGGAGCAAATTATACGTAGTAACATGTGAGTGCACGTGAGCCAGGCAGCTGACACAGAGGGGTAAAGCACCTTGAATGACACAGCACTTACCACAAAATAAAAACCCACACCCAGGCTGCTCTGAGTCAACAGCTGCAGCACTCTCAGCTAAGAACACTTTCCATGACAACACAAGCGTAACAACAGTGGCCATGGGATACACTGGGCTGCGAACATGCAGAAGTTGCTGGCTTGCAGGCTTTTAATTTGTGGTAAGTGTACAGAATTCAGGGTGCCTTACCCGTCCTGCTAGCATTATGATGTAGGAAGTGGTAGAAAGTGCTTTCTACTAAAAGCATTCAATATGCGTTTTTATAGTACTTTATACCATGTAGTATTTTTACACTGTCATGTGATGGACTAGTCCAGGTTTGTTCTGCTTGGCCCTAAGATTCTACATTTCTGAATTTATAAGCACTTAGGAGAACTGCACATTAACAGAACTTACCTTGGAATCACTTCAATCCTACAAGCAAGCAAAACATAATCAGGGCAGTAGGTAACTGCAGGTAGCCTACTCTGTTCCCAGGCATCCCCAGTAGTTCTCAGGCATCAATCAGATATCTCCCCTTCCCCTCAAAAAATAAAAAAAAAAAAAAAAAAAAAAAAAAAACCCAAACAATAAAACACACCAGCATACTCTATTGAATCTTTCTAAGGTCGAACCTTGTACAAAGCATCCAGATCAAGGTTTTTCACAGCAGATATCTAAAGTAAAGGGATTTATCCCCTTAGCAGCTTTAGGGCTTTCAACCCCCTTTGCAGCTCCTCTTCCAACCCGTTCCCCTAGCGCCAGTCGTGGCGGCCCCCCAGCCGAGGCACTAGCACAGAGACCGAGCAAACAGGAGCCCCGAGCTAAAGACCTGGGGAGGACAGGCCACAACTTTCTCATGGGAGCTAAACTACTGGCCCAATAAATGTTGAGTATTCTGGAAAACATTATAACTCTAGCAGCATCCTTCTGTAAAACACACCAGAGAAGCTACGCCAGCTACTGAATGACAGCATAGACGGATATAACTTTATAATGTGTATATTTACGGTTATTTTGTGTTGCATAACATGATCATTATCTGCGCACATAGTTTACACAGGGGATTCTCCCCCGCGCTCTGACTTGCACATGGGCTGTTATAGCCTCCCACTTGTGTTGCACCACGTTGTAAGTACTAAAAAATGTAAGCTAGGAACTTGCTCTAACAAAGTTTTAGCTGAATGGGACTGAAATAAGAGCTGAGCATAAAAAGTGACCTGCCAACTGCAAAGACAAAGAAAGGAAAAAGGGCTAGAGAAGAGGAAGGAAAAAAAGTGGAAGCTACAATACAGCTGCAGCAAGACTGATATGAGAAGTCGTCAGAAGGAGGGAAAATGTTCAGACATCCAGTGTGCACAAGGAAGTAGCTTCCGGAGCTGGGAATCCAGAGAGCAGCCAGCTGACATCATCCCAACGGGCCTGCAGCCGGGCTGCCCATTCGCTGCTGCGTGAGGTCTCGTCTGAGGCAGAAGCAGCCTGTTTTCTCCAAATTCATCGTGGGACAGACTTAAAATGTCCTGGGTTTCTGAAGAAAAGGACTCTAACTGTCCCCCTGCAAACGCGGGCCAGCAAGGCAAACCTAACTGTGAGCTCGACTGTTAAAGAAAGTGGGTGGAAGTTCAGAAAACATTGCACTATTATGTAACAACACATGGAAAACAGGGCAGAAAGAGGAAGCTCGACCAGACAACAGGGTCACTGATACAACTCAACGGCTGCATTAAACCTGCAGCTGGTAAATAAGAATAAAACTGAGAAATAGTATTTCAAAAATAAGAAGTGATTAAATAACAAAAGATAACCGCTCAAACATGTGTAATTACTTGCTTTGAGGATTTTTACCAATATTGAGAGAGGCTGACGTTTCACCCAGCAGCCCACGTGCCCCATCCACGTGCCCAGTACTGGACATTAACCACGGGAGCACCTGCATCAGGCGGCTGTGTCACCAGGGACAAGCAGGCCAGGTCACCGAGGTAAAGACCAGGGTAATGCACACAAATCCCCGCAGCGTTTACTCCTCCACGCTTCCTATGCCAGTTTCTTTCACAAGCAACTCTAAGATTTTCATCTCAGCACAACCGCATCAGGTTAAAGTATCCTGAGAAAGGCCATAAGGGAAGACAGGAGCTCCCAGCCCTCACCTGTCACCTCTTTGGCTACCAGCATCTCCCACATCCTGCTCAGCTTGTAATGACAGAAACAAACTTTCATTTGGGAAAGAAAAAGGGAAGTTTGGGCACAATTCATGAAAGGCTAACAGACACTAAGCTCGACGAGGGAAGGAAATCAGCATCCCGAAGAGCTGCACCTGCGGAGCAGAGACGCAAGGACGTGCCGTGCTCCGCTCCCCGTCTGCTTGGGCAGTTCAAAGAGCTCGATGCTTTTTCATAAAAAGGATAAAAAGGTGTGTTTTGGGTTTTTGTTGGTGGTGTTTTTTTAAACAAGTCCAGTATCTTCTACCTGAAAGGGGGATTGGATGAAAGCAATCCAATTTTTGAAGTACTGTTTGAAGTATCAAAATGCTGTTGTGTTTACCTCTTTTCCATCTGTTTGTCTTTCCTTGTGCATCAGAGGACACGTCTCAAATTCCTTAACAAAGGGCACATCACGTCATCTGTTACTGTGAAACTCCAGTTCTCTGGATTTACTTTTTCTATTTAAATTGCAAGTTCCCTCGTTCATTTACATCTTCCTCCCAGAAAGATTTCACTTGACAAAACTCTTGACAATTTGGTGGTATGCCAACCAAGATCGGAAAGAAACAGCTCTCAAACTATGGCCTATAAACATGTTCTTGGGATTGTACTGCCCAGAGGAAAGAGTCTAAGACAACTTTGTTTAAAAAGAAAAAATAATACAAAAGGGCAAATTAAGGATAAATTAAAAAAGGCCAGGAGCATAAAAACAGCAAGGAGGCCTAACGTCACACACTGGCTGCATTAACAGAGCAGTAAGCAGGAGGTCAAGGGAAGTGATTAATCCCCCTTACTCAGCACTCATTAGACCACATGTGGAAAACGGCATCCAGTCTCGGCTCGCCAGTGCAAAGAAGCTGGGGATGAGCTGGAGCGAGGTCAGAGGGACCCAGGACCCACCCCAAAAGGACTGGAGCCCTCCAGGCTCTGATTGAGGAGCACAGTGGAAGGCTGAGAAACAACCACCAGGAACCAACAGAGAGCTTGGGAGATGGGAGAGCTTGACTTGATGTGAGGAAACGTTAAGGACAGCCAAGCTCTAGGCAGCGGCTGTGGGGCCTCCGTCCTCAAAGAGCTCCCTGGACAAGCTCCAGAGCAACCCCCAGCTGCGTCAGCGCTGAACCTGTGGCGGGCGGCAGCTGGACAAGATCCCCAGGCCCTTCCAACCTCAATAAGTCTGTGATTCTGTGCAAAAAGAAGGTGAAATGCCACTTCAAACACTACCATGTATCTCCACCGCAGCCACCAATAAATTATTGTCATGCTGCTTACCTTAATAACTGGCATCCGACTTCTATCCAAGAATCTGCACGGACGCTGGCACTACCTACATCTTTGCCTCCGTCCATTTTTTTTTGTTTGTTTGTTTGTTTTAAATACACTCTACTTTTGAATCATGGCAATTCAGTCAAACTAACCATGGCGTTTCAAAATACTTTCTTCTCATTCACAAACACACTTAAACGTGTTGGAGGACTTCTACAAAAAGTCTCACCGGTGGAAATCAAGTGCCTCAAACCCCTATTAGATTGTATAAGCAAGCAGCCAACCCAGACTTGAAACTGAAGCATAGGAAATAAAAATCAGATTAAACATTTATTGCCCGTTGTTTAATCAACGGTACTTCAAAAATCAAAGGAATCAGTAAGATGAATCTGAATTCATCTTCCTGGGGCTGGGATATTTCTGTTTTGCAATAGAAGCTGTAAAATCTGCCTGCAGACTTGTCTGAGGCCGGCGCACGCGTGCGCTCCAACGCGACGCACCTGAGCAGAAGCAGCGACACCTGGGCTCGTGCACAAGCCAGCACGGTGGCCGGGCACACGCTGCTCAGGACCGTTTTCTTGCTTACAAAAAGTCCAGGAACTTTCCTCTCTCAAGTGCTGAGAGCCCTGGCTCAAAGGAAAAGCAAATCATACCAAATATTAATTTTAAAAACCACAAGCAAGGTGTGTTTTCCTTACTCACTGCCCTAGTACTTCATTGGAGATGAGAATTTTGTGTTTTTAATGTTTGTCCTCTCTCTTTATTTATCCTGATTATTTATGGTTTTCCTTCAACACACTTATGGTTTACCTTAAATATAGGGCTGTTATTGAGCTAAGACAACACCTTTGCCTGAAGGTGGGAAGAACTTTAAAATATGCTTGTGCTAACAGCAGGTTTTACAACAGTCAACCATATTCTTTTTGCTTCATTCTGAAGGAGTTTAGGATATTTTAAACAGCATCTGTATGGAAGGCAGCACTACAGAATATTTCCAGCAGAAAGCAAAATATATCATATGTAAGCATAAAGCATATTTATCTATTCTCTCCACAGCCACAGAAGAGAGGTAAAAAAAATCTATTTTTTAAAATCTCTCAATATTTACCTCTCAATATTCACACCTCTGTGTGTTTTCTCTCTGTCTTTCGTGTTTTTTACGATCATTTTTTTGTTGTCAAAACTAATAGGTGGACAAGTCCCGAAAGCCAGGACTGCAGCAAGGTGCTCACAACCCGCACGCACGCAGTAAACAGGCACCTCCTCCTGTCAGAGCAGCTCAAAGGTACCAGCCATAGCTACAAGCCCTTGAAATCACATGAGAGAGAGAGGAGAAGGTGCAAACAGTGGGGCCATTATATCCAGACCCCATAACTTGCTACTGCTGCTGCCGACCGGCAGCGGGGATGGCTGCAAGCAACACAACGGTGGATAAAGAAGCATCTTCTGTCTGAAATGAAGAAAATAGGTTCTCTGTTTAAGCAGCCCTCCCTGATAGCTGATGTTTCTCCACACACAAGCTGCATTTTGCTGCTGAAGAGAGAAAACAAAGCTACCACAAGCAGCACAGGGCGAGCTGTGCTATAAAGCCTTCTAAGCGAAGGCCCAGTCCAAAAGGACAACCTCCTATTTTCCCACTCTTACTTTCAACCTTATTTTGCTTGTCACCCGCGTGACAAGATTTGAACGACACACAGGCTTAATACAGCCAAGGTTGCCGTTCCAAAAAAATACCTATTTGGCAAGTTTCCTACAAATTCAAATTTGAATCTTATACATAAACTGTAAATATAGCACATTTGTTGAGTCTGCTCCATATTCAAATTGCTATCACCTTGGTTTAATTGGAAATCATTTTTCTTATTCTCTAAATGTTTAAGAAATCCTCATGTGAAAGTACTTGCAAATAAGCAGTAGATTCAAAGGCAGCTATGGAGAGCAAGCTGACCTCTTGGTAGAAGAAAAGACAGCTTCTGTCATGCTGATTTACTGCAGCAAAACTTGAAAATGTTATTTTTTAAAAAGGGAAGAAAGGAGGAGTTAACTCTGGCTTTAATTTCTGAACATAAACTAAGAAGCTAACATAACAGCTTGTAATGGCTCCCCAGACAGGATTTGTGGTCTGCAAAAACAGGAAGAATTCCCTCCTCAAACACACTGTGAAACACACCACTCTATAACTCGCAGAACTAAATCAAACACACAAATCACAGGTTTCTCAAAAATAAAAAGGCAGAATTAAGGGGTTTTTCCTCTGTTCTGTAGCAGCTTGACACCAAAAGCTAACCAAGTAGAGATCTGAAGCTACGATTGCATCCCTGTAATAACAGAAGTGCTATAGATTATGTTGAGGGTATCGTTAATCTCTCACACCCACCAATTTCCTACTGACAGCTGGCGGCCAGCAGTGAAATCCTGGTGCAAAAGTTCACTTAAAATCAGCAGGAACAGATAAGCTTTCAAAATAATACAGAAAATTATGAAAACAGACCTAAGCAATGAGTTTTCAAAAGAAGAAAACGATTTGTTTTTGAGCTTAGTGAATACTAGTAGCAAGTCTTTCACACAAAGATAACGTGCCAGCACAAATCTTCATGTCAAAAGACACATTTTAAGGATCCACAGTCTACATTTTTTTTTTTTAAATAAAAATCTCCATTTCACTTTTTTTGTTTAAAGGAGGAAAAACACATTTCACAGTTTGGTAAAACAGGAAAGTGAAGCTGCTCAAAACTAAATGTTTGCTTTGAACATGCTACATGTTAAACAAATTGTGTTTCTTTTCTACCAGATACTCAGAATATGTTATTCTGAAAAGAAATTAAACTCCACATGATCTATGATTTGAACACATGCCAAAGAAATGGTATGAGAAAAATAGAAAGGGACAGAAGCCAAAAAGAAAATACGTTTACTGTAATACATTCCAGTTAAATTAGCACCAACAATTCTTACTGAGTTTTTAGCTAGCGCACCACAAGATAACATCTAAGGTTTAATTTTTGAACTATTTTATACTCCTATTTTATAGATTTTCTTCCACTATTCCTTTCCTCCTCCTCTCCCACGTCTTTAGTGTCTATAGAGCTGAGTCAAAACAAAGACTGACCTTCAGATGGAAAACAAACCTCTTCATTACAGCGTGGTTTAACTTCGCAAGATTTCTTGAGAGATAAAAATTCAGATTAGTCTCATAAAAGGAATGACGAGATGACAACAGAGGACAACAAATTAAATCTCTGGAAATGAATAATTTCAGGTGAGGGTTT
>VZSV01000042.1:3805709-3820940 GCA_013398735.1 Nothocercus julius
GTGACGCGCGCAGCCAATCCGCGGCCGCGGAGGGCGGGCACGTGGGCTGCGGGGGCGGGGGGCGCTCGTGGCGGCCGTTGGAGCCGTTAGAGCTGTTGGAGGTGCCGCTGCGCCGGTTTCCTCAGCGGCGCGCTCGGTTATCCCTGTAGTAGACGGCGCATCTGCCGCGCGTAGCTTGGGGCCCTTCCCGCACGTTTCGACACCTCCCGCCCCCGCTGGCAGAGCGGCGGCGCTCCGAGCTAACGGTGCGAGGAGGCCGGAGCGGCCCCCGGGGGGCGCGGGCGGGGAAAGGACTGAGCTACGCCGGAGCACCGAGCTCGGGGCTGTGAGGCAGGAAGGAGGTGGCGGAGCCGCCGCTCTCCCCAGCCGGAGTGCCGAGCTCGGGGCTGCGAGGCGGAAGGAGGTGGCGCAGCCGCCGCTGAGAGCTCCGTTCTCCCCGTGTCTCTCAGAGCAAGGAAGGGCAGCCAAGTGCAAGGAGGGCTTGGGGGCTCCGCGTTTCCCTGATGCACCTCGGGGCACCCCGAGCTTGTGTACGGCATGTCTTGTGTATAGCACGCAGACCTTTTAGCAGAGCAGAGCTAAAAAAAACAAAAGTCAGAGAAAGTGACCAAGGAGGTGGGAGAAGCTGCCCTATGAAGAGAAAGTAGACAAGTCGATTCTCTTCCAAGAGAAGCTTGGGAGTAATGTGATGGTGTCTTGCAAAATTGTGAAGGCAGTGATGGATTATACAGTCATAGTTCAGCTGCACTGAAGGAGCCAGTTGCAAAACTGGCATTGGGATTCACCTTGACATATTACTATTATTATTAGCCCAAAGGTGCCTGGACCTACAGTTTTACGTTATGTTTCTGTTGAGTAACAGTTTGCAAGCGCTCAGTTCAGAAGAAGCAAGCCTATTCCTTTACAGGAATTCCTTTCCTTTACAGGCTGCCTCCAAGTTCTTCTCCTACAGGTACTGTAGCTGATGTTGTAGCACTCAGTTAAGGAGTACTGTGTGGGCAGCAAAGGCAGCCATTGCCTAAGATACAGATTCTGGCTCTTGTGTTTGCATGTTTTGGCTTTGGGACTGGTCTGGGCTTAGAGCTCACTTGCTGCCTTGTGCCTGTGGGCAGGGAGCTATGGCGAGCACAGTGCTGATGCACGAGGTAATGATTTTGCCTCTTAACACACATCTCTACACCCAGTCCTCGGAGGACATGCCTTGCACTGTGTGATAAGTTAAAGAAAACAGTGATAAAGGAGGACTCAAGCAAAGATTCTGTTCATAGCTCCAACAGCCCTGATTTGGCTGAAAAGCCTGCTCAGAGCTGGAGACTTTCAGATCTCTGTTGCTGGGCTGGCCAAGTGAGCACCAGTGAAGGAGGCACAGGCCTGACCTTCCTCCAGGCACTGGGCCTGGGGTGTTGCAAGGCCCTATTCTGGGAAGAAGCCCCAGGGTAAAGCAGCATAGGATTGCAGCTGGTAACCCATTGGACGCCCTCCCAGGGTGCTGTGCCATGGAAGAAACTTTCCCTTTATTGGAGCTGGGATAAAACAATTTCAGAGTAGGAAAGAGTCACTTGAACCGAAGAAAATATTGAGCACCTTTACTTTTACCCTCTTTCTGAGATTTTGCAGGAGCTGGCTGGGTCACATGAATAAGGCTGCATACTGGGAACAGCAGGCCAAACAGAAGAATGCCAGGGATCAGTCCCTCGGTGTCAGGCCAATGTGGTTTACGCTGTTCAGGACTAGCCCGTTTGCCTTGGAGACAGTTACTCGGAGAAGTCCCAAAAACCAAGCCAGAGAGTGAGCTAATGCTGCGCAGCGTGTGTGACTGGGCAGCTGTGTGCTCAAGGTTGCTCCCTGTTCCCCACTTAGACTGACAGATAGACTCAGATATTCTCTGAATAACAATTGAGGCTGACAGAATGTTCCAAGATAAACACGAGCCTCATTAAGCCAAGACAGCCACGATATCCCAGTTCCTGTAGCTCATGCCGCAGAAAGGAGTGATGTGGCCAGCATCTCCTCTGACTGCATTAGGCTTCTTGATCCTGTTGCCTTGCAGCTGGAATCAAGACTCCTGGAACGTAGCTTGCAGCACAAGTCCCTGGTGAACCTGAAGTTTGGACCTCTCAGTCTCGAGCAAGAGCCCGTAGCTGTCCCAGCACCACAATCCACCAGCTTGTACTGACAAGAACCACTGAAATGGGGGATCAGATGCCTTGGGAGCAGGTGCTGAATGGAGAAGTGCCTGTTTTCCCAGGTTTCAGTGGATCTGGCAGTCTCAGAGCAGTGTCTGCTAATATCTTCAGCATCTGCCAAATCTGATATGTGCAAGTGAAGTTACACATCTCTCAGCCTGTGCTGGTAGCTGGAGGTGGGAAGAATTCTGTGTTCTCAGGATGCAGGTGGCAGTGTTAGGAAATTGGGAATCCAAGGTAGAGTATATAGCTAACTGGAACACAATTAAACAAACAACAAAAGAGGCACTGGAAATAGGACGAACAAGGAACTTCACGTTTTGCATTCCAACTGCATTGGGATCTAGGAATTCTTCTGTCTAAACATCTTTAAATATCAGATCAATCTGGAAACATTTTAACTTGGAAAAAATGCAATGCTTTGCCCTCTGTGTTTCCTTATATTGCTTTCAAACTTGTGTGCTTTTTCTGCCATATATTTGTTTTCTCCAATGGGATAGGTGATCAAGCCTTTCATGGCTACTCACACTGCTCTAAGTGCCTGAACTGCACTTCTGGAAGTAACTCTTGTCTGATAAGAACTGCACTTTCCAGCAGAATGTTTCTGCAATCACTTCTTTTCCTTCTTTGCTCATTCTTTCTTTCTTACTGCTTTTCTTCTACTGCATTTTCTTACCATCTGTGATTTTTAGAGCTGTATGAAATCATAACAGAAAGTTATTGTATGACTAAAAATGTTAAGGATCAAATTAATCCTTGTTTTTATTCTGCATAGGTACCGTGTGAGTGCACAGCACCTTATACTTCCTTCAGTAAGCTGCATAGTAACTTAAAGATGTTGCCAAGCTGTATGTTGTCCAGGGAATTGTCAGCATGTGGCCAGGGAGTCTCTTAAAAAATAGCACATTTCAGCCTTTGATAAGACCTGGAGTTTTCTGCCTTTACAGATGTGTCTAGGGATAGTCAACTTGAATCCCCATTTCTTCTCAAGATCAGGGAGTAACAAGTTCAGCACGTTACTTGCTTTACAGAAGTAAATCACAAGTTTATAGCACAGATTCCCTTTGTGTTTATCCCTGCTGTTTAAAAGGACTGTCTAGAATGGCAGTAAATGGCCATAAACTGAGCCGTTTGATTCTTTGGTGATTTGTTTTATCTTGTTGGTTTTATTTTTATCCAAGCAAAGAGGACCCTTTAACAACTACATTATATGAAGAGAGATTTTTTTTTTTTTAATGGCTTACAATCATGAATGTTACTAGTTCTTTTTTGTTTGTTTGTTTTGTTTTTTAGCAGGGAATAATCTTAAAATACCCTTATGTTTGCTGATATTTCAAGGTAAGAGAATTAACTGGAAGATTTCTCATTTTCCAGATATAATAATTTCCAAAATAAATATGGGATGAGATTTGGGATAATGCCATGTGAACATTTTGATTCACATAGTAATATTCTCCATTTTATAAAGTCTGTTTTTTTTCCAGGAGTAAATTTTGTCATCTTTCTTAGAGAGGTACCAAAGCTTACACCAAGAAACCAAAGTTGTAACGCTCACCATGTTGATATTGCAACCGCAACTAGCACATGACAAGCTAAGCCATATTCAGGCTATTGGCTCCAGTGGATTTGTGCCTTACCTGTAATTGGCCTATGGTGCTGTTGTTTCTGGAGACAAGGAGTCATTCTTTCCAAATCAGGTGATAGAATTGTCCATTAAAAGCTAAATTAAGCGTCTGGATTCAACACTAAGGAAAGGAGCAAGGAGCAGTGCATGGGCCCACCATTCCAAGAGCAGCCCTAGACAAGAACTGCGATCTGGATGAAGTAGCTGTTTCTCTATTTCTTTTTTGCATTTCAGGTAAATATGTTCTGCACCTCCGCAAAAATGCAAGATCACGTCTTGCGTGATATGGGTATGTCAGCCTACTCCTATGCCCTTGCCCACGTAACCAAGGCCGGTTCTCTACCTTCGCTTGACTGAAACCTCCACATCCACCTTTATGCCATCACTAGGGAATAAAATCTTTTATGGTGGAAAAATTGTGTGCTGCCAAAATATATGTGTACCTGCCCTCCCTGCAAGCACAGTGCTGCCTCTGCAACTCATGTCCTTCTTCCCCCATCGCCCCTTCTTGGCATTCACCCAGCTGAGCATTCAGAAACTACCTGTCTCATGTAGCTTCGGCACCTTCGTCTCCCTGGGCCAGGTGGGGGCAGCAGCCCCGGCCCGTGCGGACGGGCTTCTCCTTCCCAACTGCTGGTCCGCGGCCTGGACGTGCTCTGCCCCGGCCTTGCCATCAGCACAGCCACAGCTCACGCCGGCGCCTCTGCTTCCCTTGTCTGCACTGCCTGGCTGTTAATGCACTCTCCAGCTACTTCAGGACCTCTGGAATGAGTTCTGAGACAAATGCACTGCAGCAGGGGCTGGTTCTGAGTCCAGTTGTTGCTATTTGCCCTCTGGAGCAATGATCTGTTCCTGGATGTTTTATTAGCAGAATAGACATCACTGCTTTTCCAAAGCAGGAGAGAAAAAAGAGGCAGGAATGCACAAGGAAATCCTCAAATGAAAATCTTATTTGTCTTTCCTTTTCATCCACTCCCATCTTACTTGAGGTTATTACTGCAACATTATTTATACTTCAAATATAGGGATTATTTCAAATAGCTCTGACCTTACAGGAAGGACTCCAAAGGCACTATCCTCTCTGTGTTTGAAGTGCCCAGCGCATTAAAAGTTTCCGTACTGAAACTGCCAGGCCACAAAGTTGGGCTGCTAAGACTGAGCACTAGAAGCTCCTTTAAAAAGAAACGGTAGCTTCTAGGAAGTTAGCACTTTGGGTAAGACTCTCACTTTAAGTCTGAGTTTTCCAGGAAAATGAGGAGTACGTTTCAGCAACTGAATTTACAAAGGCCCGTGTTGAAATAGCCTGATGACTCTGATCATCCTGCTGCCAGCTCTTAGATGTCACAACTGTAGAACTTAACAGCCTGTGTGCAGCTGCCAAATCACTGTGTTTAATGTGTCCCTGCTTTCCAGCAAGCTGGCAGGGAGTTTAGATCTTCCCGTGGTGCTGGGTCCTTCAGCAGGACCCTGGACCTCCTGAGCTGTGCTGAGGGCACGGCTAGCAGGGGACTCATTCCGGCAGGCAGCCCCGTTCACCCTTGCAGCCACCCTTTGCAGAGGCTTCCAGAAGGGGTTGCACTTTGCAGGTGAAAAAAAAAAAAAACACGACAGTAGCAGTGCTTTTGAAAGCACTGGATTTAAACAGATACATGTGAACTTGGATATCCGTGTTTGAACATCCCGTTAAAGATCACAGCACTGTATTCAAATCAGTTGTGGATTTGATGGGACCTTACTGCTACTGATCGTACCAGCCCCCCTGCTTTTGGTCTCCCCACTGGACTGAGTTGTGAGTGTCTGTGAAAGAGAAACAAAGAAAGAAGTAGAGCTGGCTAGTTAAAACTTTCAAAAGAACATTTTTTAAACATAGAAGCATTCAGAGAACAAAAGTCCTTTTTAGCACCCCTGGCTCATTCTAGGGGCTATTTCTTACATTTCTGCTACATCAGTTGAGAAAGTCACTAAAGTATAGTAACATTGCAGTGTTCCGATGAAACAAGCACCAAAGATCGTTGAGAAAACTCTGAATAGTACAGAAAGCAAGAACAAGTGTTTTATATATGTGGTATTGTTAAAACTCCCAAGTGGCATAAATATAATAAACAATAGTGAAGAATGGGATATTTCTGTTTGTTTCCCCGCACTTGAGATGACCTAACCTACCTCAGGCATGGTTCCACTTTGTGACTTGTGAGTTATTTGATAGTTCCAAACTTGTGAAAATAAACACTATTATTCTACTGTTCTGCGTTTCGCATTCTTTTGTTCTCTGTAAATAGACTGAGAACTATCGAATGAAAGTAAATTACAATAAAATACAGATCAAAATAAAAACTGCAGATAAAACCAAAACAGCACGTGGCAATATGTAGGAAAGATGAAAATAATGAAATGGTATCACTGAACACAGCTTTTTATGTTCCAGATGCCTATGTCAGCATTTTATGGTTGAGTTCTGATCTCATTTACAGAAGCCTCCCGCAGAGACTTCCCTTGAGCTAACTCTGGCGTGACTGAGAAAAAAAGCCAGCATTTTACAGTTAGTATTTTCGAAGAACCCTGCAAGGACAAGGTGATCAGATCGCATTGCATTTCAGTGCAGCCTGGACACCTAACTGTATTTCTCTTTTAAAAATGCATTGGTTAAAGCAATAGGTCTTTTCTCTGGCCCTCCCAGTATTTGTCTAGTTGTAAATATAACTCAATTTCAGCCTATCGTGGTGCCTGAGTACCCAGCTGACAGAGATGAATTTGAGAAGTGTTCCTTCTTCATTGGCTGTAGTTCTGCTATTTGGGCTTGACTAAGCCCAAGAACCTGTCTAGGTGCCTGTGTAACAGTAATATCTCAAAAACATGTTTTGAAGGTTATTTAATATTTGTTCGGCTTTGTGCATGCCAGATGTTAAGAATTACTCTTGTTTATAACTTAAATGAAAAGACTCTCACCACTCTCTGGGAGTTATTTTACAGCCTGATATATGTCACTGTCAGCTTCCTGTGATGTTGTTGGTATTTCTTAGGATTAGAAATCCTTGAAAGATAGGGAGCAGAAAACTTACTGCTTTGGCCAGAGTTCAAGGTGCATTTACCTATGTATAATGAGGTAATTGGTCAAACCTGGTATTATTTTACATTCCCCTCTCATACCAGGAAAGCATCTTCTTTTTATATTTTATAAGGGAGTACGCTTGATTTCTTTGCAGAGGACGAGCAATGGTGATATGTTGTATAGATCTCTCCTGCCAAAAACCTAGGCAGGATTTGGAAGCAGCCCTGGTTGGGAAAGCATACTGCCAGTAATCAGAGGACTCTAGGGATGTAAAGGATGGCAAATGTCATGATATCTCTGAATAAGCAGTTTAAGTCTTAGCACCCAGAAGAAGTATTAACCAAAATTATCTATTTCAAGGAAGTTCCCTGATGCCAGAACTTCACTAAACTTTTCATAGATCATGATATACCCCCAAAATTATATCTCCTCCTGCCACTCCTGTCCCCACTGAACTGCATTCAACTTCTTTTGCAAGGCAGATTTTAAACAGCAACACCCAGCGAGGAGAAGTATATTTTCAAATGATGAAGGCAAATTTTAAGTAAACTGAATAGCTCAAGAGCATACAGTTTTTATGAATGTATAGAGGAGACATAAATTAGTATCATTATTGAGTGGCCAAGAAAGATGAGAGATTCAGGCTTATGGTACACCTCACCAGATGCTCCCTGCCTCAGAGCAAATATCCTTTAATCTCAGTTTGTTCTGGATGAAGAACAATTAGTTCTACCCAAAGACCACCTCTTCCCAGTACCGCTTTCCAGAAGGAAAATCTACAAAATCTTTTTGTCCATGTGTCTGCCTAACAAATGATTTCTAGCCTCACGCTCACTGAAACCCTGGGCCTGGCACCCTCATCTGCCTAAGGCTGAATCGTGTGGCGTTACACTATGTGTGTGAGCTTTAGATTAAAGGCATTAAAATGATTATCCAGCCAGGCTGACATCAAGAAGTCATCACCATGAAGTGCTGCCTTGTTGCCCAAGGGTTCTAAGATAAAATCTGCCTCAACTCCCACTTTCTTATTACTCTTGGGCCTGTGTCATTGCCTCTTGGCTTCACCCAGACATCTGGAACAACTATGGAATGAGAGACACCTCAAAGCTCCTCCATTAGTCAACGCAACCAGCATTAAAGATGAACTTGACTCTGGGCCTGTTCCTGATTTTGTCTGAACTACACAGGATTCAATGGCAAACTAAAAAATTACTAACAAATCTACTGACCCTGTGGCTGCACCAGATGTGTTGGAAGGAGATGGATGGTATGGGGCAGCATGGAGAGCCTGAGTGGCCTCTTCAGTGGCTGTTCTTTACCATGGTGGCCTTAGTGTGGTGGCAGTGACCCTCCAAGGCCCTTCCTGGAAGACTACAGTAAGAGAGGGTCTATCTAGGCCTCAGGGCCTACCAGCGGCCTGTGGGCGCCTTGAGCGCCCGACTCCTCGCTGCCTTGTGCCTTGCACTTCAAAGCAAAGCATCCCGCGAGCTGCCCCTCCTTCTGGCCGCCCAAGCATCCGTGCCCGCAGTGACGGCATGGCCAGCAGTCACGGATTCGACTGGCTGACTTCCCCTCACCTCTCAGTACCGCTCTGTGCCCAGCAGTGGCCCAAAGTTTTCCTATTTGGGAAATAAATTAGGTTTCAGTTTTGCTCATGGAACATTTGGGCTAACGGACAGCTTTCTTAGTTCTTTGTTTTTTTTTTTTTCTTTGCATTTTTGGGAGTTTTCTTTTTATATTTTTCATAGTTCCCCAAGGACATGCGTATAGTGTCAACAATAATGAATGACATGAACTTCTACCATAAGGAACTGGAATATCATGGTAATCTAGTTTTCATGCTCATTTTGCCCCACGGAAGTCTCTCTGAGGAATTAAAAAAGCCTGAGAAAAACAGAATTCACATAAACTCTCCTTATTTTCTAACTTCATCTGTATGCCTATGGGGAACTAGATAAATTGCCAGCCTCCAAATACACTGCTCAAGAATGATAGATCACTTCATACTCAAATGTTCCATCCAATAATAATAAAAATAAAATCCTGCATTTGTTCCATTGATAACAAACCCTCTTTGCAGTGCTAACATACCGCCGAGGTCAGCTCTGCAGCAAAGGGTAGGGGTGCGGCCCCAGGACAGTTGAAGCCAGTCTAAGCTGGGCTGTTTTCTCCTAGCTCACACCGCTCCTTCTGCTCAGAACAGGCCTATTTAGTTTATTTCGCTTAGTTAGCTACTTGCCAACTTAGTACCTGAACCAGCCCTACAAAGGAGTCAGCAATACCTGCTCGGAGAACTGCATGGGACAGTAGCAACAACATTTCGGATTAACTTAAATAGTCATGAAATAGCTGCCCTGGACAGATAAGGAACTGTATAGAGCGAGTGATATGATTTGTAGGTCTGTTTCTTAATTGCTTTGCACGCCTTGTAATCACCTGTACATATGCAAAGAGTACAAGGCAATTATAAAGTGACAGCAAAGCCTTCTGGACCTGCGTGAACAATATTATTTATGCTCAGACTAATTTTAATGTGTGGAACAGTAATCCCTATGATTAATTTGCCAGCTTGGGTGGAAATTAAGAAACCTGTTTGCCCAAGACTTGCCAAACCAGTCCTTCTCACTGTCTGGAATGAATTTTATGTGTCTGTCTTCATATAAAAGAAGCGCTGCTTTACCTGTACTGGAATAAATTAAAAAGGGAAACTCATGAATGTCATGTAAAAATGTTCTACAACAAAGCAGTTCAGTCTGTGAAAGAAAGAGTGGAAAACTATAATGGAATAGGAAGCAGAATAAAGCAGATATCTTTTGGTAAAGTCCACGCTAAGCACTCTCTACAGAGAGTGCTATCAGCCAAAAAATCCCATCCTTACCAGGAACAGTTGTTCCAGCTCCCAGAGAGAGTGTATGCTATGACCATCTAAAGAGAGAACAACTGTGAATACATCTGAAAAATAGCGTTTCAGGGGTAAATGGAATTAGGAAACAATGCCGAAAGACCAAGTGCCTCACAAGGTAAAGAATAGGGCTTCTGTAGCCTGGGCAGTCTCCCTAGAATGGAGAATTTGGGTATTTCTTAGAACTTACCCTGCTCTGGAGCTGGAGGCAGAGGTGAGTATAACTTAATGCTGCTGTGTAGTACCCACGGCAGGTGAAAGGGGTTCTGATGAGCATCATGCCACTAGTCCCTGTCAGCAAGGGTGCCGATTTCGATGCTGTGTCTGTCACCCTCTAGGTATTCACGGCCCCCACGAAAGTAGTGTGAATAAAACTAACTTCAACTCACTGCAGACCTAGAATTTTTTTCCCAAGAGAATGACCCACCGCCTGCCTAACATAATACAAAGAAGTTGTTTTTTTTCAGCCATGCCCTGCAAGTCAATACTTGCTGTTTTGTAATTAAACACAGCGTATCAGCTCACATGGGCTTTTTAATGGAAAAAGAGTACATTTTAAGATTTGTGGCCAGATTCATCAGCCTGCTTTGACAGCTCTGTGCTGCTCCAGTGACACAGAACAACCTTAAGCCTGCAATAACTGCTTGATTAAACCAGCTTGTGGCTGAATCACTGGAGCCATGCAAAACAGCCCAAGCATATGGGCAAACCTGGCTTCTAAACTACTATTTTGTGGGATTTACCTTTCAGCCTAACTTAATTTCCAGGGTCTAATTACCTTTAAAAGGTTGGTCATGACTTCTCGGGTAATACATCTCAGGAGAAAGCTCTATATGATGCTTTCAAGGAATCGGTAACACCTATGCCCATACGCAGTCGTGTACAATGTGAATAGTAGCCGGATTTCTGCACCAGGATGGAAATAAAACCCAGGGGCCATGCTGGGCAGTACCATAGCATAGGGAGAGGCAGGAGGAAAGCCAAGCACAATGAAGCTTGTGGAGGGCAAATATTCCGGAAATAACCTCCGATGCTGCTACAGAATTAAACCAAAACAGGATGCAGAAAGATCCAGTGGGAAAGATGACTTTGCAAAAAGGAAACTAAGCCATATTTAAAAAGCGAGACTCGTGACCTTGCCGAGAAGTAAAACTCCATCCGTCATTTTCCACCATGGTTAAATAACGTCTTGTGAAGGATCAGGCTATTATTTCCAAGCTTCCAGACTAATTTGCTGTTGCGAAATCATTGAAATTTCTTCAAAAAGGACAAAAAGTGCATTCCTCCTTCAGGACTGCACTCTGCACATGCCAAATCTAGAGTTATAAAACCAAGCTGCTCTGGAGTTATCCGAGCATAAAAAATGGCTTCTGAACAATTTTCAGGGAAGAAAGCTGTTTATCATTTTTCCAGAAAAAAAAGAAAAAATCCCTTGGGCAGACATCAAGTGTGGAAAATTTTAAGCTAAATGCGGCTCTCTGAGCATTATAGAAGCAAATAAGAGAAGCAGTTTAAAGTGAAGGTCATTTTGCGAGGCAGTAGCAGGGGTTCCAGTGTTCAGGCTGGATGTTGCTCCCACTGTGAGGCTGTTTTCAAATCACAGTATCCTAATTTTCCCCAAAAAGAACAGATTTTCTTGACATTTGGCATATTGTATTTCTGCCGCAGACCTTTCTTGGGAAGTTGGCAAAATCAGGTGAGGGAGGGGACTGGTTCTTTGGGTTGGGTTTGTTTTTCAAAACAGCATTTTATGAGTGTAGCTACACTGAAAAAAATTTATGTATGTATATATGTGCAAATGTTTTTTTGTCTTGTCAGATCCCGCAAGTGACTGTTCTAGTCACTTCTTATATGCTCTGCTAATCTGGCTGGGGGTATGAGCCTCTCATTATTAGAGAAAAGGAATTTGGATATCCCACAGATATAGACACATGTAGACACATATATCTATCTATAGACAGATGTAGACACATATATCTATTTACGTGTGTCTATTTATATATATACATAAATACAAATGCAGCTCACTATATCATTATATTTGTCCTGAAGTTGACTATAGCCATGCTCTTTGGAAGTGTCATAACGAGCCAAAACATATTCCTGTGAATATTACTGGATAATTCAAATGTGGATCATCATTGATAAATACAGCAGCATAAATGCAATTCGGGGAAGAAATGCACTTCCTATATTATGAAGACCTCACAAAATAACAGAAGTACATACGGGAGAGAATTTATGTTAAATATGTGACTAGCAATTAGGAAGCAATTTAAAACATTTTAGTAGATGCTTAAAAAGCCATCCCTTTACAAAGGAAGTGATCCACCTTGACTGGAAAAAATCATCTAAGTTTATAGATGAAAAAAACAAATAAAAAAGTTTAATACTTTTTTTTTAAATAAGTAATAAAATTGAGAAAAGCATAATTGTCAAAGTGGAAAAGAGAAGTTGATCTTAAGGAAAAGAAATCAAAAATGAATTTAAAAAATGTGGCAAAAAAAGATATATGGACAGACGTTCGAGGGCAATGGAGTTTTATGCATGCTGAGAGAAGGAGACACTCACTGATTATGTTTCTAGATAGAAGTTGGGAATATGTCAACAAAAATGTCCCAGAAGAGCTATAAAAGTCACACATTTAAAAAAAAAAAAAAAAAAAAAAAAAAAAAAAAAAAAAAAAAAAAAAAAAAAAAAAAAAAAAAAAAAAATCAGCTTGTTTAAATAATTTGTAACAAAGACCTGTAGAGGAAATCCCTGGGCTGGCCCAGTCCATCTCCTCAGCCACAGACGGACAGGAGGCAGGGGCTGCTCCGGTCGAGCCTTGGACACCTCCTTGGAGAACCTTCACTTGAGGGCTGCTCAACCTCCCTTCTCCTCTAGGTCAACTGAGAGAAAGAGGTGCTTTCAGAATGAAATTCATCTGGCCACAAGTGTATCTGGTTTAAAGAATCTCATTCTAATGTGGTATCCGCAAGGAGATCCGAGTGCCTTGCGTTTCTTAGGATGGCTCGTGAGGCGTCAGTCCCGGCTCCCAATGAGATCCTGCGGCCCAAGGGGTAGATAGTATCCTTGGATGTATAAATAAGGTGATCTTGAGTGGGAAATAAGAAGTTACTTGATCTCCACGTTTGGCACTCGTGTCACTCCTACCGGAAAGTTGAGTCGTGTTCCAACACCTACCAGAGAGGAAAGCGATGCTGCCTTGAAAGCATTCGGAGAAGAGCTGTGAGGCTCTGAAGGACGATGCAACAGTTGGAGAGACACAGGCGAGTATCATTTGTTTTTGTAATGTAAAATACATTCACAACTTTAATAAATATGCAAACAAATATATACACACCTAAGAGGGGAACAGGAAAAAACAGCAAGGTAAGAATAAATTAAGATTTTAAATTCATGTAATTTATACTATCTGAATTGCCCTCTGGAAGTGTCTGGAAGTCCTGGTTGACTCTACAGTGGCTGAAGGTGATTAGGCTGCTTATTCAGTCATTTCTGATAAGACTCGGCAGGGCGGGTTTGTGTGAAAGCGCTTTTCAGATGGCAGAGCCAAATCTCGCTCCCTTAAAATCAAAAGAACGATTAAAGCATTGGAAAAGACGCCTTACAGTAAGAAGCTCAGGAAGTTCAATCTGTTTTGCTTGCTATGGAAAGGTCAAGGGGTGCCTTAATCACAGTCCCACGCTACCTACGGGGATAATCTCCGTAATGACTTCTCGGCCTGGCCGGTGAGATGTAATAAAAGCCAGTGGCTGGAAGCTGAAGGTAGCTCGGACTAGAAACCACATATAATTGTTGGCAGCCACAATAAATAATGATTAGAGCTTTTTCACAGGCTGGCTGCTGCTCCTTTAGCACAGGCAGCTGTTAAATCCAAATAAGATTTAAATATATATATGTGTACGTGTGTGTGTTAGTACATATATATATATATATATATATATATATAGGCTGTCACTCAAATGATACTCAAAGAAGTAACATGGGTTGTGCGGTGCCAGATTCGGGCCAGATTCTCACAACTGTCCGGTAATCTAAGAATCTGTAAACCTACTATCCCGGAGGTTTCCTACTTTGATCTCTTTAAAGAAACTGTTATGCACATGCTTATCATGTTGACATTTAATCACTCGTAATATATGCACATGCTTCAAAGCAGGATAATTACCATTTTTTCCAGCTCAGCCCTCTGGTATGATTTGCCACCGCCTCTCCCAGCGCTCTTGTTTTGAAAACCAATTCCCATTATCTAAAAGACCTTCCAAAGCAAACAGAGCAGTACAGCACTTTCTAATATTTATTTTGCGTTCTCAAAAGAAAAACAACAGTGGTAGTTCAGGGGGAGGGGAGTTATTTTTTCTGAAAAGATACTTGGATCTACCATGGTCTTAAATGGCCCCTCTGCCCCTTTTCCCAGGCAACGGACCAGCTCCAGGGCAGTTCTGTGGTGCAATCTGAGGTGTTTCATGGGAATCAGCACCCTGCCGGGGCAGGAGACTGTGAATGGGAAGGAGTTAAGGTCACCGCGATCCTTCCCTTTGCTCTTCCTTCCTCCAGGACCTGGACAGGAGCACCTGTCCCTCAAGGGCCTGGGTGCTCTGGCCCGCGGGGCGCCCATCACCCGACTCCACGTCTGGCCTGGCGCCGCGTTGCCTTCCCGGCCTTATCGTGGGCCGGGCTTCGCGCCGGGCACAGCCGGGGCAGCGCTCCGAGGAAACGCACCCGATAGGAGCCGCCAGCTCCTTGCGTGGCCTTGGGCTGCAGACCGTCCGCGCCGTGTGTAAGAAACGAAGACAACGTTTCTCGTCTGCCTCCCAGGGACATCGTGAGGTCGCTGCCTTCGGGCTCGTTATTAGCGTGATGAGGCCGCGCTAACCTCGTCAATCCGCTGTCCCATCCTGCTGCAAGAGAGCGCCCGTGGGGACCTCGTGCCATGATGTGCAGTCCCCTGCCTGCAATTCGGCACAACCAGGGGCTGCCTCCCTGGGCCTGCTGGCGGCTCCGCGGCGCCGTCCGCGACCGCGGGGCGCCCGAGCAGCAGCGCCCGCAGTGACGGACCTGGGTGCGGAGGCAGGCGCGGGGCGCCCGAGCAGCGCGGGCAGGGCGCTAGACGGGGCTCCGCGGGCGCTTCCAGAGCGCTTTGCAAACAGTCCATTAATAGGCGCCGTGTTTTCGCCGAAGGCACAACCCGCTCAACCAGGTTTTATTGCAGGTGTAAATAATCCCGGGAGAATCCCAGCGCCCCGGTGCTCAGCCCCTGCTCCGGCCGGAGCTACGAGGGTCTCCTCGCTCCCCCAACCCGCTTCCCGCAGTGCAGCTTGAGGAACAAAATGGGGCAGCTGGGACCCCTCCGCTGTTGCAGGGCCTTGGGGAGGAAGAAGAGGCGCCTGCCTCCCCCTGGCAAAGCCAGCGCGGCCGCGCGAGCGCAGGGACAAGTCCCTGATGGACGAGCCGTGTAACGGGA
>VZSV01000042.1:3830968-3854170 GCA_013398735.1 Nothocercus julius
TATTTATTTATATCTGTCTATCTATCCATCCATCCATCCATCCATCCATCTATCTGTCTATCTATTTATGTATCTATCTATCTATCTATCTTGCAAGGAGGGGTGGGAGTAAAATGATTGGGTGAAGGGGCTCACATTTCTGAAAGGCTGTCCCTGGAGTAACTCAATTTTGAGCATTTTATTTTCCCTCTAACCACAGAAGACCCCCTATTAACCTCTTAGCAGCAGAAGGAAGACCAAAAGGTCTGAGGATCAGTTGGCCAAAGAGACGTACAGAGCGGGGTGATCAGGAGAAAATTCCCCATTTGGATAGTTTCATAGCAAAACTAGAAAACATGATTTCTGGTCCCATTCCTTGTTGTAGCCCTGGACTCATCTCTACCGGTTGCAGGACTGAAAGGGATTTTCTTTCACAGGGAGCAGACCAGGTACCGCTCCCAAGTGCTTGGCCCAGCTGAAGAGTCAGTCCTTGCCTGCAGAGGGGCAAGTACAAAGATTGAGAGCATGAGATTATCAAAAAATTCAGCCATTTACAAAGTCCACAGCTGAAATCTCTAGTTTTTCCTCAAAATGCTCTGATCACAGTCCTACATGAACACGACACTTAGATCTGACATTTGAACAGAACAAGATTAACATTTTGGCTAAATGGGAGGTCCATTTGGAGGCATTTCCCAGCTTTGAGCTGCAAAGCCAGTTTCCTGACTGATGTTTTAAGCTGCTTCACATCTGCTGGAGGTGAGTGAAAGTGGTTCTGGCTGTGACTACAATGTAACATAGTATATCTGTGGAGATAAAATATTTATCTGTGGAGGCAATATATTTGTGGAGGTAATTTGTGGAGGTAGTTTGCCAGGTGAATAAAGAGAAAAAATAATAACCATCCTTCTTGGCTGGGTTCTGTAATCACTGACTTGACCATCAGGATTAGTTATGATTCGTCCTATAAATTAAATCCCATATAAGTTAAATCCCCTAAGGGATAGGCTTGGTTCTGGCAACTCTACCTGCAATTCAGCAGCATCCCAGGAATCTAGATTTCTTCAGGTAGATTCCTTCCATCTTCATGATGGAAGAATCCAGTTCAGTGTGCATTTTATTAACAAAAATAATAAAAAAAAAGAGAGTTAAAAAACAGTTAAACCAAACTCTCAGGGATGAGGACTGATGAGGAAAGGACTGGAAGGGGAATTTGTCTAGCACTCGTCTAGCGACACCATGTAAATTCTCACCAACTTCACCAAACAGTACATCACCGGGGATAAAAAAGGATTATCTTCGAAAAGATTGATTTTGACTCTTAATTCAAAGCATTTCGAGCTAAATTTTGTGGGAATGAATACCAGCTGATTGATTACTTCCAAAATATTTACTCTGATCTGGAGTGTTTGCTCAGCGAGCAGCCTCAGAGCGCTCCAAAATCCTGGCAGTTTTATTTACTCCCTTGACGGATGCCAGACCAGGGAGAAGGGGAAGGCTTCAATAAATCATTTCTGACATTAACCCGCACAAACAAATTCCCACAAGTGTTTGTGCTAGTTCTGCCACCAATGCTTGTGCAAACACGGCAGCACAGAATTCACACCACTATCTTTTTGTCGCTAGTTTTGCAAACAAAGGTTCCTCAGAGGAATTTCCAGGCAAAGTCAATGAGAGAGGCACAGATGAAGCCAAACACACTCTGTTCGTTCAATCCACTGTGAGGATGTCATTAGCAAATAAACACGAATGATTCATAACAGACTTTGGTTTTGGAAAAGATAAAAGAAAGAAAGTATCATTTGGATTAAGTAATAAAATAGAATTTTATTTCTGTAAACAAGTAGAATGTTCCAAATATCTGGCATCTGACATCCGTATGCTTTTTAAGTGTAATCTCCATCTATTTTACAAAATTTACCCCACTGCTTATTGTTTATCACATCATCAATACTGATGTGATTAAAAGACGGTATAGGTCAGACCTCCTTCGTCATTGATTATGAGCAATAGCTGAATAAAGAAATCTCTGTTTTCAAGAACAGTAAGCTGGCAAGTGCCATATACTGATTACACATGTATGCTTACATTCGTTTGTTCACTGTGTTAATTTAGAAGTTCTCTGAATTATAACCTTGGCGGTGAGCAGTGTGAGTGGGCCAGTCGGTCCATGCACCCCCTGCTGAGAAGGTGTCCAGGGACAAGGACATTCACGCTGACATTATCCCATGGTTCTGCTCCCATGTGCACGCGGTCACCTGGGGTTTCCGCCTGCTGGTTCACTCTGCCCATGGACCAAGATGGGCGCCCTAAGGCAGCAAGATCCCTCATCTAGGCTGAAGGAAGAACCTCCAGGCTGGGCTGTCCATCTGCTATTCCCAACACTGCTAAATAACACTACTTCAGCCAAGCTGGGATGGACTTTCCCATCAAATAAGCCTCAGAGCCAGAGAAATCTTTATTCCTCTCTAATCCTGCCCCACAAACGCCAGTCCCTCCGAGGGAGAGAGAAGAAAGACTCTAACCTCAGAGGAGACCAGTATGGACAAACAGACATTAATAAAACACCAGTTTCCTCACTACTCCAGTAACTTTTGCCACATGCTAAGACCCTCAGCAATGGGTTGGTTCAATGATTTCAGATGTCCTCTTCCTACGGAGATAAATAACTTTCTGCCTTTGACAAATTAATAGGAAACTGCCCTGCTGCTTTTGAGCAGGTGGTTCTTTCCACATCACAGCACTCCAAATCCCTTGGAAACACATTATTTTTCCTTGGCAGAAAGGAGAAAACAACAGAATGAAACGTGAGAACCCGGCATGTGGGCTTGACACACCAGCCTGCGCCAGCCCGCGCTCGTGCGTGCAGCCAGTCGCGGTGAGAGGGAAGGGAATGTTTTCTTCCCCTCTAGCAAACACTAGTCTGAAGAAAACGGCCCCTCTGAGTCCACATCCATGGCTAGGCTGTGGCTCAGAGGCTCAGCCTAGGCAGCCCTGTCCCTCCATTCCTGGTGGGATTCCCTGGGAAGACGAGTCTGTAGCTCTGACAGTGAGAGAAATCTCCGAGTTATACCCTGCAAACTGATCCTCTCTGGAGGGAACACAGAGCTAAACAAGGTGTTCAGACACCGCTTCTGCTTCTGAGGCTGTTTACCCCTATTCCCAAGTCAATCCTTTTCCCACTCTGTTGAAACCAAGTTTACTCATCAAATCAAAAGTGCAATAGTTGCAAAGAGGAGACATGTATTTCTGAGCAGCACCTTTCACTCTGTGGGCCACAGACTGCCATGTTTCCACATATAAAGTCCTGAAGTGCCTCTAAGAACAAGCCTAGAAAAGCCAACCTGTTGTCAAGAGCACCTCGCTTTTTCTCTCAAACATTTGCCAAGTCTACGCACTGAAAAAGGGTTAAAAACTCCAAAGTGCTGGTTAGCATCTTTCACGATTCCCTTGTCTCCACATTAGTCAAGGAATGAGGAATAATTGACAAATTATAACCATCAGTTTAGCTATGACTGAGAAGTGTCGTCATCCATGCAGATGATGCTGCACAGAGCTAACTTGTCCCACCTCCTGTTCAGAGGAGGGAAGCAAGTTGCCCCTTTCTCCAAGTCTGAGCATCTCCAAGATCTCATCATTTCCAAGATGCTCAGACTTTAAAGATCGTTGTAAGTCTTCAGCATGAAGCATTGCATGTTGGATGGAGAAAGCTGGCACCTCAGAAATGGCTGCAGAGGACACGCTCTATTCTCCCTGAATTAGTGCGATTTTTCTGTTGAAATAATTGAAGAGGTTGCCATCATGAATGAAAAGAAAACCTTACCCTAGAGCACAAGTCTGGCCATGTGGAAGCAGGAAAGCTTTTCCTAAAGGGATATAATGCCTGGAATGCCACCTGCTGATGATGCTTTCAGGCTTTGTGAGTGGAGTCCCCAGGCAGGGAGGGGCTGCTCAGAGCCCCTTCCCATTTTGCTTCTCTTCCACCTCCTATCTTCGCTTTCCATGCTCCATGTTGGCGGGTGTTCAGGTTCACTCACCCTTTAGGACTTTTCTCCATTTTGAAATGGCACTTGCACTTTACACTAATCAGAAGTAAAAATACATTCGTGTTCTGATCTGAAAAGTGCACTTTTAAACTTTAAGGGTAAGCGCTGTGATTTCCAAGAAAAGCTTCCTGACACAGCTAAAGGAGAACTGTATTTGAAGAAAAAGAATCTCTGTCATCTCTTGATTCATACTAGATTCTGCACCTCTTCAATAAAGGGATCATTTTTATCTTTGTACAAGTCTATGACTGAACAGCTGGTTGGTTTATCCTGCTAATGTCCTGCCCAAGACACACCTGCCTTCCCGTCCATCAAAGCGAAAAGCCTATTTGACTCTAAAACCTGTGTCTGCTCCAGTGCTGCACGGGGACTAGCTGAAAAACAAGCTGATGTGTATTCCCTTCCCTGTTCTCCTGCAGCAGAAGTCCAGTCGCCCTCTTGGCTTCACGCAGCCAAAGCAGCTTTGATAAAGAGCTTGTTGTGCCACCTGCACAAGGCACTTATGGACAAGCTGCACCCTCACAAGCAACACATTTTTGAAACCCGCCTGGCTGCCACCCTGTGCCCCGTGCTCTGGGTGTCCCTGCTGGAGCAGGGGGGTTGGACTAGGTGACCTCTAGGGGTCCCTTCCAACCTCAGCCACTCCATGATCCTGTGAATGTTGCTACTCGAAAAATTTTCTAGGTCTGTCAAGAGAATGTTTTAAAATCACAACATGGAGAGTCAAAGAATCCCTAAAGACTGTTTGAATGTTAGCCTGTGACAACAAGGCCCCCTTAAATCTTCACAACTAGGCTCCTAAAGACATCACTCACTTCTGAAAATGGAGAATTACGTCTTTTTTCTTTGCTTTTGACAAGTTGACTGGGTTACTCATCTCCTGCCAGTACTTAACATTTATACCAGTCCAAATTTTGCCTCTCCTTTCCCTGCCTACCCAGGCCTTGTAAATGTTTCACCAAATTAACTCAAATTCTGCCACATATTTATGAAGGTTTGTGACCTTTTGCTGTAGTCAATCATTGCCCATGGCCTAATTTGCCTCTCTGCCCCCTCAGGTCCTTCATCGCCCTTCTGTTGCCTGCAAATGATTTACCCAGCTCTTGCAGGGCACGCCGGTGTCCCCTGGGACACGAAGCTCGCTCAGTGCTGATTTTCTGCTGTCTCACTAGGACCTGTGCCCTGAGTTACCTGAGAGCTCCTTCCCCATCCTCAGTGCAGAGGTTCCTGGAAAGGCTCTGGACATGAACTGTAGTAAATATAAGCATGAGGTGGCTAGTAGCTCATTTGGGTGGAGGAACAGAGATCACTGGAGGGTAGTTCTGTGAGCGTGCCTTAGATGTATATACGTATATATATATGTAGTCACAATATCTGTATGCAGTATTAGTCCTTTGATGCAGTTTGTGTAAGTTCAGTATCAGTGATTCAGGGGAACTTATCTCTACCTCTCATGCTCTGGGTAAGTTTATCAGCACGTTCTTTAAGTGTTCAAACAATTCTGAAAGTGAATTAACAAAAATGAAATCAAGGATTATAATTAAATGTTAAGATTTAAGTCTAAATATTTAATACATTTAATTAAGAGAGGTTAAAGAAAAAAAAGAATGTTTGGAATAGGCCCCTCAAAAAGCACAGTTAGCCCTGGGAAGAATGTCTTTTCTTCATACACTGCACGTTTGCAGCTGTTCATAGCAGCTATCATCACTGAGGCCAGAGCAGGATCCCCAAAGCACCTGCACCTAAAGCAGGGGCTTAATCGTGTCTGTGGAGGCCTGGGAACCAGAAGTTAGATGCTACATTGCTCAGCATTGCTCCAAGCCTCTTCTTAGGTTAGTTTTTAAATAGCAGTCTGAGGTGGCCAAGGGGAATACCTACTACTGCCTCCGCCAGTGGAGTTTTGAATATAAAAATTCGTATTTTAGGAGATGAATCAAGACTAATAGTTCATCTTGCTGCTGGGAGAATTGGCGTAATAAGGAGGATAAGCCTTTGAAAAGCAAACCTCTAAGATAAACAAATCAAGCGTTGCCTGGTCAGCACAGCAATTTACCAGCAGAAGCCGGTGCAGCCACTGGCCTGAAGCCCGGGGCAAGGTACAGGTTAGATGTGCTACCGCAGCAGTCATCGCCCAGCAAAGCTGCAGGTGGCCTGAAGGGGCTTGAAGGTGCCCAGGCCAGCCCGCCTGCTTCGACAGCATTCGAGCGTGAGGTTTTGAGCCCCTTATTGTTACATGTGCCATGAAAGCCACAGGTGATTTGACACGCAGAGACAAATACGGATTTCAAACTCAAACCAAGTAACTATCATTACCTAAACTGACTTAAACCGAGAGGCCCCATTTTGGTGTGTTTGCAGCATCCCTGGTTCAAGGAGGCCAAAGCCAGGCACGTCCAGAGCAAAACCCAACAGTGTTGAGCATGGTGGACCACAGCACCCTCTGAGCAGAGGAATCTTCCTGAAATACATGGAATTCCCGTGAAAACAATTTCTGAAGCTCCCGAGGGTGCTCCTGCAGAAAACTCATGCCCGTTTTCCATGACTGCCGGTAACTGGAGGCCTGCAAGGCGGTTCCCACGAGCGGACCAGCTCCTGGCTGCCCAGGACCTCGTGTGTGCGGCCACTAGGTGTCACGGTCCCCCCGCAGATGTCACATCGTCCGAGCGCTCTGGAAAAGCGAGAGGGTCCCGTTCTCTCGCCGGATACAAAAAGCTGGATCATCGTAATAGAGCTGAAGAGGCAAAAATAGTGCATGGGTCTATCCCGCCTCCAGGGAAGGGGGAGCGGAGACCAGTGGACATCCCAGGGCAGCAGCGTGATCTCCCCAGCACAGGACACCCCTGTCAAATGGATTTGTAAGATGAAGTGTCTCTTAAGACAGGTCGGGCATTCCCCACGTGCTTCTGTTTGCAATCTCTGCAAATGCTCCATTAAAATCTACTATTTCTTCGGCGTGTCTGTCCAGAACTGTGTCTGGTATTTCAGGCAAAGCTTCACACGTGTCTCCTGCCATGGCAGTATTAAGGCTCTCAACCCTCTGTCCTTTCTGCAGTGTATTTTCCCAGAATGAGTTTCCCCAGTTGATTTTTCAGCTCTGCTTTCCCACAAAAGGCAAAGAAGCAAATACTTCACTTTCTGTAATTTCCACCCAAATCATAAATCAGGTGGACTGGTGGACTGATTTCCTCATAGTCCTAAATAAGAGGTTTAACTAATTTTTTTTTTTTTTTTCCCCTATGTGTTCCTCACTGAGTGTTCAAAGAGGTCTGTGCTGGAGATTTTACACAGTTAGGCTGTGAGAAAAGACACAGTTTGAGCATTTTCTTCTCTTTCTCTCCAGCACCTGCTTCCTTGTTAACAGGCATCCTGCAGGCCTCCCGCTCTTTTTTAGCAGACAGAAATATCTGCAGCCAGCCCCTCTATTTACTTTCCATGCCCTGGAGTAAGGTTTGCTCTACGTAAACCTAATGTGATCTGCGTAATTATTAAGGTCTCCTGTGGGTCGGTTTTCAAGACAGCATGTGGAAAATCTGCAAGAGCTCCCAGTAATGTAAATTAATAATAATTGAGCTATCCTGAGAGCTGCTTTGAAAAGATGCTCCTGCAGTGTATGTCCGGAGCTGTTAACACATCAGCTGCAGGACATCGGACCCTCTAAAAAAGATTTAGGAGGGACTAATCCCTCAGTGGCAGAACTCTGGTGGCCTTTGGCAGAGCTGTGTTGTGGGTGCACTTGGCCCCCGTTGTCTAAGGGCAGACAGACGTGTCACCAGGGAATAACGATTGCAATAGCAGGGAGCATTGCGGGGCAGTGCTCGGATGGCTGAGTATCACTCATCCCTGTCCTCTGGTTGCTTCAGAAGTCCCTGCACATTCAGCTCTCACACGCGTTGGGAAAATTGAGGTCGGCACACGGAGCTCCTGGCGGGACGGCCTCACAGCGAAAGCCCTGGGGCATGCGGGCAGCTTTTCTCTCCTCTAATTGCATACATCCTTTCTAACGACAACTGCCTGAAACAGAATGTAATTTTTCATTTTCACTCCAAGAGTCACTAATTGAACTGGTTGTTATGATTCGCCACCATGTGGCTTGCCAGGATGAGCCGTATGGAGTGAAGCAGAGAGGAAGCTGTCACTTCCTGCGGCAAGCACAGGCTATACCCAGTGTCAGTAATTTGTGCTTTTGCTGATGGCATTTTGTCAGGGGGTTGAGTAATCATGAGAAGTCTGGTGCCTTAATTACAGACGAGATGAAGCTGGACACGTCGGTTTGGACTTGAATCACACTCCTGGTAAAGGGGGAGCAGTCATTTGTGTCTCTGCACCACTGAGCATCACTCTTCCTTCCCACCACCTTCTACCTGACAGCCTTTTCTTTCTGCCCCTACAGTGCCTGGTACAACAGGACACTGTCTCAGACAAGGGTGCCAAGTGTGTCGTGCTCTGATGGAGGGAACCGCGGCCTGGCTGACCTGAGGCACTGAGGGATGTTTGACCCATATAAGTGCCAGCATCTCTGGGCAGCATCTTTGTGTGAAATCAAGAGAGCCTGCAGACATATTTGGATGGTTTCACAGGGGAAATGTACTGAAGTCGTCTTTAAAAGGGTGTAAGAGGCTAGGAGAGCTTGTTCTGCTTCACTTTGAGACTAACCTGCCAGAAGTTTGTAGCCAAGTCTTGCAGACAGGAAGCCTTCTGGACTAGGGTTTCAACACAGGGAATTGACAATTAAAATTGAAATCTATTGAACTGCTATGTAAATATACCACACTCCTGCCTTTTTACTTATGAGTCATAATAGTCCATATTACTTATTTATATAAGGCGAAGTTTGAAGAAGAGATTTAAAAAACAGAAGAGTGATCACTGATGATGCTAACACACCTGTCTAAGGAAAACTCAGTAAGATGTTTCTGAAGGGATGATTTTTGCAGATGGCCTGTGCTTATTCGTTTTATGACAAGGTAACTGAAATAGCACAGCCTTACATTTTCAGACACGAATCATGAAATTTAGAGGGAAGCTGGTCCCAACACCAAGCAAACACGATGGGAAGTTCTAGCTCTCTGCGGGGCCTTGTGTTCCTGTGTGGACAGACAGGCGTCTCACAATTTTGTTCCATAACCAGTCTCGTCCCTGTGGTATTTGCAGCCTGTAAGAACCTATCTGTCAAGAGTCAGTGCTAAATATCCCTAAGGACATGCAAAGCCATTCGTTTCAAGGTTTGTGAACCCTCCAGATTAGCAGAGAATGCAGAGAAATATCTAATAAACTGTTACTCCTCATGGAGTTTAGCTGTATGTTGCTGATACTACCCTTAGCTGATCTAACAACAGCTGGCTTAGAAAGCTGGATCTTATTTCCCAAATTGAAGTGAGCAAAACAAAGATTTCTTTAGTCTGAGGACAACTGGTCCGTACACAGGAACAGAGGCAAGTCAACAATTTCCTGGTGCCTTTTAGTCAGAGGACTAGTAAAAGCTGTTTATATGGCCTTTTTACACGTGTAGAAATGAATCTCAACAATTTCTGTAAGCTTTTCAACTTCAGCATGGGATCCTGGGTCCAAATGGAGCAACTTTGGCCTAGAACAACTAACTGATCAAGCCATTAGTCTGGGAACTGAGGGAATATTGCAAAATGCGAGCTCCTGTATCTCGCGCTAGCTACAGCAGACCAGGCAGAACAGTTTTGTTCGCACAGCAGACACCTGCCAGGCCTTGCTGACATTTGCACAAGGCAGCCTGAGGTGGCCTTATCAACACACATCAGCCCTCCAGAAGGGAAAAAACACTACTGGTGTTGGACAAGAACTACTGAAATTGCTGGTAGGAAGAAAAGCTTCAGAGATGACTCTAAGGATCAACTCAGATCAGCCCAAGTGAGTATTAATTATGACTGTAAAGACCATAATCCAGTCCTGATCCTGAAGTAAACATTTGCAGCCCTTAACCGTGGTGCACTGTAACAAGTGAAGCAAAACAGATTACCACAGTTTCCCTCAATCCTGTTTATAACCCACATATTTACCACAAATAGCTCTGTAGAATGCAACCAGTTCCCATCCACTTACCACAAAGGCAAACATACCACAGTCCCACACACACAAATCATCATAACTGACATCCATTCACAATCCTAAAAGCAGAAACATAAAAATGAAGCCTAAAGAAATCAAACCCAAAATGTGTGAAAAACAAAATTGCATTTTGCAAAGATAGAACCAGTGTTTGGCTGGGGACACAAGGCACAAGCATGTGGAGAGCCTGCTTCACAGATAGACCCCGCTCGGAGAAAGTGTAAGTTAGAACTGATCCCGGGGCATCTGCTGCTGCTGAGTGCCCAGCACCCTGGCACGTGATGCTTTGGTAGGGCGGCGGGAATGGGACAAGCTTTGCCCGTGGAAGAAGATGGCAAGGTCTGAAGCAGAGCAGAGTAGACATAGCTCTTTGGAGCTTCCCAGAAGTAGCTCAACGACCCATTTAGTGAGATGTTTGAGGTCAGAACTGGAGGAGAGTAGGAGAGGCGGCTGCAGAGGTTTTACATCAGAGTGGCAACACTGCCGGGGAATCTTTCCGTTATCTTCAGGTCTTAGTTTCACACAGCTCCAGCGCACATGGACATGTAGCCATTTCACCTGCTGGTATGACAGCAGTGCTGTCATAGCTCATGCTCTTGTTGCCCACGAGACCTGCCAGCATTCCCATTGCAGAGGCAGCAGCTCAGTCCCACCAGCGCCAGCGTATGCAGCAGGGAGCAGCACCCTTGCTGTTGGCTTCTCCTTCAACCCACTCATTGCAGCAGCTTTCACTCAGCCAGATGTTCTGCCCTCAACCCCACTACCACCACTCTTAGGGTGTATGAACCATTTGTCATCCTCTACTGCCAGACCTGCTCATAGTCACTTGAACTGCTGCTGTCTCCTCCTGGGGTCCCCAAGGGATACTCTAATTAGCTTCAACCAAGCCATATGCTCTTTGGGAGAGCCAGGGGCAGAAAGTCAGCAGAGCCTAGCTTCTCACTTGGGGTATACCTGGAACATTTCGCCCATGACAACCACGACCATGGAGGGGGCTGGACAGAAACATCCTCTCCCAGTGCTGCTGGTTACCTGCCAGTGATGGAAGTGTGAAACAGAGCCTTGGACAGGGCAGCTTCCCTCTGTTTTAAGTGTGTTTTTATTAAGCTGTTTCCAGCTTATTTGTGGGATTTGCCACTGTTTTAATGAGAAAGCCACATTAAAGACACAAGGACCACCAAAGCCTGATGGAGATGGAATATACTCAGAGCAAAACTCCCTAACAGCAGCATTTACAGATTCAGTGCAATGAATGGATTGAAAAAGCAGCACATTTACTGCTCACTGAAATAGCAGGTTTTTGCATCCTTCAACCTTCATAAGAAACAAATATTGTTGCAAGAAAGCAATTAACACAAAAGAGCATGGGGTAAAATTAATCTCTCATGTAATTTCAAGGGAGTTTCATGGGAAATAAATCTGCCTATGTACTGTTCTGGAGAGGTGAAAAAAGTTCAACAGAGAGAACATTTGTACCTAGAGGTGACATGTAAAAACAGCCTTAGGTTTAGGCAGTAGCATCCCTGTCCCCCCAACTGTAATTTCAGCCAAGTTCAGAAAAGAGTTATGTTTCCATATATACTTAAATACATATTTTCCCTGTATATATGAAATGAGGAAGAAAGGTTTCCCACATACCAGGAGCAGACCCAAAGAGTTCAAGGCTTTCCATGGCAGCAGTTTTTATTTATTTAGTAGATGTTGTCTTCATCCAACTGAGAAATGGGAACGTGGGTGAAATTGTGGACCTATGTGCAAACTGAAGAAAACTCATTCCTGTCCATCTTTAAACACAGCTCATCACTCATGCACTTGCTCACACTATCCATAGCATGTTTGTACAGGGAGGCTCTGGAGTGGCGGTTGGGTTTGAGTCCTGGGTGTCACAGGGGTTACAGCCACGTTACTCTTGAGGGGCAGGTCTGAGGCCAGGAGCTCCCCCATCAGCTGCCCGTATGGGATGAGGGACTGAAATGCGTCTGCTGACATGTGAACCCATCAGCCGGGCTGGAGCACATTCCCAGTGTGCCATGTGGGCGCCCGGGGCAGCCGACCAAAGACCGGAGCAGCCTACCAAAGGCTGCATAGATGGTGGAAGTCAGTCAAAATCTGCACCTGTTGGTCACCTGAAAACAACGGGAACAAACGCACTTGTTTTCTTCATTCTTTATGTTTGCAGACTAGGGGATTTTTGAGTCTGAGTTCAACTCTAACTCTGGGGTGTATTTAGGGCTGGGCAGGAAGTGTTTGTCTTGACCTGTGAAAATATTCACGGCTCGCAAATGTTTCCAATCTCTCTTCCAGGGAAAACAAACACCTTTGGAACAGGAGGGGGACCTTGACTGTGACCGTGGCCTCAAGGCTCTGCAGTGCTGGTCACTAGAACACGGGTTGGATCTTCTGCCTCGGGGGAGCATCATATCCCTACAGGTCAAGGGAGACCCCTTAAAGCACTTGCTGAGCTCTGGGAGAGCCTGGCAAGAGGTGTGGTATCTATCAGTGCCTCCTGCTGCTCTCCATCAGAAGAGGGAAGGGGGTTCTCATCATAAGCACTCCCTGCTTTCACCGTTCGTATGGCGCTTCCCTTCAAAGCCCAGAGCAAATTGGTTTTATAGACTTGGGGCTTTTGCTGTATAGTGTTCCAGGTACCATGGCACCTGTGGCAGTGACAAGCCTGAGGAACTTCATGCTCCAGGTCTTCTTCTCCTTAGAAAAAGACTGAGTATTATTGTTTTTATGTTTTCCTTCTTAGCTCCACTATCTGTAGCCTGAATTATCCATCTGCATTTTATTTGAACAGAGACAAAACCAAGATAATCTGCTGTCAGCCAGAGTCTATGACCTTCAGAAATACAGTCCTGTGCACCAGCTTAGTCACCTCACATGCTGCCCATTTCCTTGGGCTGAGAGCAAGATGAAGAAATAAAAATAAAAAGTAGCGTGAGTTGCATTAAGATGTCTGTAAGGGAAGCCAGAGAAAAAATGACTCACACGCTGGGAAGGATTCCACCTGTTCCCATCCAAATTGCATTTCCCTGTCAGGCTGCAAGCAGCTGATGTGCTGGTTCCCATGGGAATATTTTCATCTTGAACAAAACACACATTTTAAACAATTTCCTGAGTTTGTCCTATTTACGTATATGTTTGCACTAAATGGTGTTTTCTAACAAGCTTAGAAACAATGTTTGCATTAAATGGTGTTTTCCCCCCAGACCTCAGCTCTGCTCTGACTTTTGGTGTCAATAAAGGATAACCAGTGTGAGAAGGGTGTTGCTATCACCAGGACTGGGAAAGCCATTTGCAACAGCCCTGTGAAATAAGTTTTGTTGTGAAAGAGAAACAGGAAGAAAGAAATGAACTTGCCTGAAAGAAGACATGCTAAAAGACATGAAATTCAAAACAAATCCATGTCAAAGAGTCTCATAGAGTCATAGGATGCTACAATAAAGGCTTAAAATGCCCTACCTTTTTTTTACAAATATTTATTTCAGTAATTAAGACCCCTTTAAGGAATCCAAAAGTTTAATTATGCATAAAAGAGTATAGCATGAGTTAAGTATCACACAACCATTGGATCCCAATGCCAGCTACAATTTTCTCCTCCTCTGCTGCATGTCCCGGCAAAAGAAATAGATAGATATGGAGACAGGAATCTGCCTATGGATAGACAGATTTACAGGCATCTTGCCAGGTTTCAGAACTGTTCTTCCAGATGCTTCCAAGTAACAGCTCTGTAGCTGAGCACCAGACTTGAACACAGGGAGCAAACCGAAGTTCCTCCATTGCATTCCTTTAAGGCCTTGGCATCCGAGACATGGTGAGCAATGATACTGTAACTCGCTTCTGCGTCATTCTGGATGAAGGAATATGAGTTAGAGAATTAGGCAGGAGACTGGAATTTATGGATATGTCTGCACAGACACATACAGGCAGATGAGCTTGTCCTGCTGTGTTCTGCACTATCCAAATACCAACCAGAGGGAGGGTTACAGAGCTGTCTTAAGAGCCGCATGCTAATGTGGTTTTACTGGGCAGATCTGCATCCAGCTGCATAGACATCTCTGATCATCTTCCAAGGACTAGTCCTGGTGTTCCCTGATGTTCAAATTACAGTTTGTCTGTGACCGTATGATAGTCATTTCTGCAACTCAAACTACTTCAGAGATTTTTCAAGTATGAAGGTATGTTTAGGGACAAGTTCTCTTTCCTTGAGTCTATTTTTACACAGATGTTGGGTTGGCTCTGAAGGATTCATTCCTTAGCACTGCTAATACTCCCTCTTTGTCATTAGTCATGTTGTTTTTTCCTCTAGCCACAAAAGAAGGATAAATATTTCATTACTTGAAAAAGGAGTTAGAAGAGGACATCTGACACGTGAAATATATGAGCTAAATAGCTTAATAGTGATTTTGTCCTATGTAAGCATCCATCATGGAGGTGGAAACATCTCTTATTAACTTCAGCTTGTGCATGATCATTATAATATATCATTCTATGTTATTATTATATATAACTACATTGCCATTACTTATTCAAAACTTCAAGAAAACAGTTTGATCCCTCATGCAATGGAATGGGGAAATAAATGCTGCTTTTCTCTTTTCTGCATACTGCAGCAGAGTGCTATATCAATTTGCCAGTGGCCGGTGGGAGAGGACCTAGCGCCCCAGTCATCGCACCAGGAATCCCGTGGAATGTTCCTAAGTGCTTGTGCTTCAAGCAAGAGTTATCTTCCTTAGGAGTGAACCCAATGAGTCTTTAGGTTAAGGTCATGAATTTCTCCATATCATGTTTGTAGCATAGATTTTGGCCAGATGTTTTACATTTTTCTTGACTGAGTCAGGAGCGGAATATCTGGCTATTGACTTCAGTTTTGGAATGGAAACATCAAGAAATCCTTTGAGGTAAATGTAGTTTCCTGTTAGCTGGAAAAATACTGGAAACCCTTTCTCATGAACTTCTGTCCCTTACTGGCTATATTTCCTGTCCAAGCTCATGCTAAGTGGGTTGGCACAGTGACAAACTACTTGTCAATCTAATATGCAACCTCTCTGATTGGAGAAAAAGTCACTGTGACAGAAAAAAAAATCTCAAGTTAGTGACAGAAAAAGTGACATATTAGAGGAGAAGACAGAAGCAGAAGAGAAGACTTACCCTGTGGTAAGTGACAGTTTAGACAATCTGTCAGGAAACTATTGCTCCTAATTCCTTTAGTTTTTCAGGACAAGAATGCACATGGCCCAAGAATATTATAATTGCAGTTTGTGTGTCACCCAGTTTAGCACTTTCAGAGCAATTAATTCGTTTATATTCACTGTTTCACTTGTACACAGAAAGGAGGATATTTCATAGTAGTGGCAAAGAGGGAAAAAAAAAAAACATAATGAGAGCTTGAAAAATTAGGAGATTGAATATTTTTATGGTCAGGACATGACCTGACCTTCATCAAAACCTATAGAAAGAATGGGATTGAATTAAGTATGTGATGAATCAGGACCAAAGGTCTTTTCTGTACTTCTTTGTTTTCAATTATGAAGCGAAAAAGGACGGTGAGGAAAGTGGGTGCCCAAGCCTGTGACAGAACAGCAATGTTTGCCTGAAATCTCCTGCCCCATCAGCACTTGTTGTCCATGTTTGATAAGGAGATAAGTGAGTTAATCTGGCTTGCTGAAGCTGAAGGTGACGCCTTCTTAATTTACTAAATATGGCAAGTTCTTTGAAAAGAGGAGATGGAGACTGACGATTTAACCTCCCTGATGGATATCCTAGAAGCAAATAAATCAGACTTAGAGATTTGGCGGCAAGTTGATTGATTACATTGCCTCTCTGTTGATGTTTGGGGAGTGTGTGGGGAGAGATGGAGTTAATGAAAATCAGCTCCAGGAAGGGGTAAGTCTGCAGTTACATGAGTTGTGTTTGCACAGGAAGCTGCATTATGAACCTACTCACACAGTTCATTTACTCTCCCAGATTTAATGACAAATGAAGGCTGGTCCATGCTGATGACTCTTGTGATAAGAATTTAGGTCACTAGTTTTTTGCAGTTGTTTCTCAGGAAAACCTTGAATTTAGCTTCCTGCATGAGGGACACTGGATCAGGCTCAGTGACATTAATGTGTAATGATCACAGTTTGAACTGGTCTCTTATGGGCACAGTTTATCTCCGAAAAGCACCTCTGAAAGGCAAAGTGTTGCCAGGACAAATTTTGCCACTATCACAACTATACTGTCAGTGCTGGAAAAACACCAAAAAAAACCCCAAAGCAATATCATCAAAGTTTATCAGTATTTGGTATGAGGTGGAAGGCAGAATCAAAAAACCTTCAGCCTTTAGTCCACAGTTCTTTTCACTGTTGAAAACTCATTTACAGCTTTGCAAAGCCAAATCACAGTCAAATGCCACTGTGATAATTCACACTGGTTACCCTGACCATAACTGCCTCTTGGTTAACTCATTCCCTAGTCTGATTCCTCTAATTACCTGCTGCCTCCCTTCATGGCTATGAATATACAGTGTTGAAGCTTAAGGCATAAAACTGGAATATATATATATGGCAATATATATATATATATATATATGTATACTGGCAACATATATATATATATACAGTGGAATATCAGCAGAGCTAGCTAAGAAAGCCTGGCACTACAGACCATGAGAAAAGAGGCCTCACTTGTCAAAAGATAAATTTGTAATGCTGGGGCACATTCATGCTTCTGGAAGACATTTTAAGGTCTCTCGGATCCAGATAAGTTGATAGTCATCCTTTAACTGCTTTTGCATTCATGGACAGACTGCAAAATATTTGGCCCAGAAACAGTATCTTTCAGTTAGGAACTGGACTAAATCTAGCAAAATAGAATGAGGCACAAACACAGTACAAATAATAAAAAAGTTGTAAAAGAATAAATCAACACACAAGGCAGTAAAAGACTCCAAATTTTCAAAAACTTCCACTATGATAATAAAAATATGTGGGTAGGAAAAAGGTTTTATAGAGCAAGACATCATTTGCATCATTAAGCAAAATTGAACTAGTTTTGTGAAACTGAAAGAAGAGGTGAATCACAACTAATTCTGTATCATAGACCCTTTCCATAAAAAAAAATCACTGAATTTCTTTGTAAAAATAATTCAATGCCTAAACAATCTAGCAAGAGACGTTTGCATTCACTGAAAGCTTTCCCTTTCTTCCAGCTGAGATGGGAGAGTTTTAACAGGTGATAATACAGGGAAATACTTGCTTTAAATGTGCTCTGAGCCCAAAGAACCTGCAATTAAAGTAATCATGAAATGTAAAATCCATTTTTCAATAAAAGTCTTAAGCAATGCAGCCTTCAGGTGGTCTTAGACAAAAGATGTCCACTGCTCTCTCATACAATGTGCATTCCTAAAAAAATGAAGACAGTTTTGTAGGTAATAAACTTGTTTGCCAAGACTTCTTAATTCTGCTATTATTTCATTATTCCACCTAAGCAACAACAACAACACAACATTTCTTTTGTTGCACACATACGGTTATCTAGCTTTCTCTGCTGAGATGTAAATAGATCCTTGTGCAATAGATTGCACAGCGTAGCAATCCTCTCCTCATCCACCACAATATCAGGCTGTTCTTATGAATCTGCATATAGAGACTTAATTTGCATAAAGACCGCTGGATCATATTTTATTTTGCTGTCCTTTTAATATCATTAGCAGCCTCAGATCAACTCTGTTCCAAGCTCCAGCTCAGAGCAGAAGAGACCAAACAATTCTACAGGACCAAAGGGAAACTGAGACTGGCGGTGTTGAGAACTCATGTTGGGGAAGAAGGAGTAAGAGCTTTTGGATGTCAAAGAATTTGGCTGATCCTTTGCTGGTTTGGAGTCAAATCTCAGACCACACAGCTATTGATTTCTCGTGACCCCAAAAGAAGGGTGATGGGAGAACAGGTAGGACGGTGAGATAGAAGAATCATCTCTAGTTCGAGGAAAGGAACTAGAATCTCCTCTAAGAAAGGTGTCACCTCTAGAAGGTGACAGCACAGCTGCATCTTTTATGACATTTGCTCTATAGCATTTGACCAAAAAATGAAAACAATCTATCAATAATGTTCTTTTCAAAGCAAGGAACATATCTGTAAAAAGAGGATTTGATACCGGTGCATTAGCTGTACAAAAAGAGTAGAGTTAGCAAGAGAGGACATCTAGTGGTGTTAGCTGTAAATTATAAGAATAAGCAGGAATCTGCTCTATTCCACTGGCAATGCTGGCTCCCGGGACAAGGGACACAGAGCTGTGAGGATAAGGTACAGAGGTGTCCCTGCAGACATTATCTGTGAGTCTGTTCTCTGCAACTCAAAAATAGACATCTCCACTGCACAAAAATCATGTAGTTTTGTTCACAGTCTAAAAGTGCCGTTACCCTTTATACGCCTACCGCAGGCTCGTCGCCCAAGGCAGCTGCCTTCTAAGCTTATTCGAGTGCAAGAAAATCTTCATTTAGAGCCTCTACTTACACAAATGTAATGTTGGGAGGTAATAGAAAAACCTGAGCTAAAACTAAGGAGCTTCTAGCATTGCATAAAATGGTGCTGGCGTAGGAATAAGACACTCCGCTGTAAAAATTCAGCTCATAGTCACATCTTCAGCAGCACCAGTGTAGCACATCCGTCTTTCCTTTATTAGCCAGTCCATGTGGTATTTCATGTTTACTGAAGGTCAATGGAGAGGGAGCTTTTAATAATGTCTGCCAAATAACTAGAGGAAAAAAATGCTGGATAATTTTATTTATTTACTTATTTATTTATTTAAAAATGCAGTTGAAAAGGGAGGTAAGGAAAGCCTTTGAAAAGGCTGCCTTTCCTGCTTATCTACACAACAAACATACCTCTGGGATGGATTTTCAGCATAGTACTCTCTCTGACCCTGATTCAGAAAAGCGCTGAAGTCTAAGGTTGAGGTTAAACACATATTTCTGCGCTTTTCTGGAATGGGAACGGAGGGCTTTGGCCATTCAAATCTCAGGAGCATTTGTACAGGGAGCCCAAAATAGCACCAAATAGTCTCATAAGGCTCCAGAAGTTCCAGCTGTGCTCTGAGAATTTGCTTACGTCTATATTCCTGGAAAATTAGCTGGAGGGCTGAGCAGAAACCGATCAATAGGAGGAAAGCAGAGCAGAAACCGATCAATAGGATGAAAACTAATTCGTGTGCAGACTTTGGGGTGAAGCTGGTATTATGAGAGTTTGCCTGCAATTTGGTAGAGAACATCCAGCCTGGTAAACTAGAACATTTTTAACTGCCCTGTTACAGAAGACAAGGTCAATATGGCAATTAGGCGATTGCCACAGTTGTCAAAACTCACATAAAAACAACATTCTAGGAGTCACCCATTTTTATTTTGCTTGTTACTTTGGGGGAAAAGAAAAAGGAAGAAAGAAAAGCTTGCAATCCAAGTTGCCTGTTCCAGATCTATGTCCTCCATGTTATGAGCAACAGTTTGTTTGGGGCTGAAATATTGGCATGTAGCAATAACAGAAATTCATATTCAGGATAAAAAGAAGTCTAAAAGTATTCATGTAGTGCTTTTTACATATAGATCCTATAAGTGTAGAAAAAAAAAAGCAACTCAATGGAAGGACAATGAGAGGAGTCAGTGTTTACTTATAGTCCCATTTGTAACAGGAGCAGGCAAGAGCAGAGCAAAATGACAGGCATTTTAATTTTCAAGGACTGTTGTATGTTGTTTAACATCATTACATAGATGATTTCCTCTGCTATAAAGTCATGACCTATTACTTTTATTTATAAGGATTCTGTGCTCTAGCTAGTAGCTCTAAAGCAGACAGGAATACTTTCCATATACAATATTACACTATATTTCCATTTTATCAACTATGAATCCTCCTAACTATGAATCTATTACCTAATTATTACGTATTGGTTTCAAAATGAAGAGAGACATGAGGGTTCTCTACATTGTTTTAATATATCCACAGAGAAAAATGTTAGAGGAAAAGAAGTTTACAGGACAAGACACCCTCACTCCGGAAAAAAAAAAACTTACCGAGTCTTTTCCGATTATGAAACCAACTTCAGAGAATTATGAAAAATAGTACATCAGTATTCCATGTGTGGTCTAACATGCTGAGTGAAGGAGAATAATCGCTTCTCTCAAACTTCTGGCTACACTTCTGTTAATAGAGCCCAGCACGTTGTTAATTTTCATCACTGCTGGAGTAGAGTACAGGTTTCATGTTCAAGTTGTCGTCTACCAGGGCCTCCCAAGACTTTTTCAGCGAACGGCTTCACAGCCGGCCAGTACCTTTGCAGTGGGTTCCTCCTGTGAGGCAGATGCACGTGCAGGGCTTTGCATTTTGTCTCTGCTGAATTTTACATGGTTCTTGTTAGCCCATTCTTTGTCATCTTGAAAGCTAAAAATGAATAATTCTTGGTACATTCATGTTGTCTATAAAATGTATATGACCTTACGCTACTCTCCAAGTCAACATAAAGCCACTTATACCAAGAAAGTAATATTTACAATATGCTGCATTCATCTTCTTCTTGTCAACGGCTACATATGGGAAGAACTGATACAATGAAAGATAGTGGTGGGAATGAGACACTTCATTTCGCTTAGACCGTCCTGAAAACTCAGAAGTTTCGCTACAATCTCTTCAGCTACATTATCATTATCTGTCTCTTATCAGTGCTGCCTTTTAAATCAGATAGAATGTGAAGTGAGACATTAATCTACGGTTTCATTTCCCTTTTACAAAAATAAAAGCAATAAATGGAAGCTCAGCAGGGAGGAAGATGAAATAAACAGAGGGTCATTCCTTCTGCGTTTCTTGACGCTGTTTGTTTGCTTCCTAGCATAACTCCTTCACAATAAAATTGAGAGCCCCACTGCTGTCTGAAATATCTTCCTGCCACTCACACATTCTCCCACAAGAAGAATTTGCCATGATATACATAAAAGTAGTTAATTTTACCGAGACAGAACCAGTACTTGGACAAAAATGCTACCTTTTCTGCCTTTCTGTCTTATGCACTATAGGGAGTTTCTGCTCCCTTAGTTGAAGCACAGGTTCACAAGCAATAAATCTGGCATAACTGTGAGAGCAGAAACCTCTATTTGTGCTGGGATAAGGTGAGAATGAACAAATGGGGACCTGGACAGAACTTCCTTAGTAGAGATACACGGTTGAGTGGAAAAATGATCTATTTCCCCAAGATACAAGCTATACTCAGATTTTCCTTCACTCGCCCTTTTGTTCTGGCCTCCTCACTAGAACTAGCTCCAGACTAGATATTATTAGTGCAGAAGGCTGAAAACCAGACAGGTTCTTGTTTGTGAATATCACAAGCAGGAAGCTGGCCGGGGCCTAAGACCTTCCTTCCAAAAGGCACAACTGGTTGTAGAAGGTGGCCGCACCCCGGCAGCAGCCGCAGCCCGTCCAAGTGCCCCGCGCCACGGCTGCCCCTGCACGGCCCCCAGCCCCGCGGCGGTTATCTGCTCTGGCGTTGTGCTTCTGCTGAGAACGTGTCTGTCAGAGGCTGGAAATAGGCTCCCTCCGCCGAAATCCAGGCTCTGAGAAGGAAGCAAAGGGTGCACATCCCTCTGTGTAAGGCAAATACTTCTTTAGTCTTCTGCAAAATCTACATGGGCACTGGCATTGAAATAAAGGGTGGCAGGGGATTTATACATGTCTGCCTATGTGCCTAGGCTCCATTTTGTGTTCTGGGCTAGGCATGTTATTCACCGGCTTGTGCATTAATATTTGAACCAGTTATAAAGAGCTGGAGTCCCTAGTCACAGTGATGTGTTTGTATTAAAAGTGACAGAAAACAAACGTCTCAGGAAATGTCAAGTTACTTAGCTATGACATTTCAGTCTTGCTTTTTTTTTTATATGCACTTCAACTAATAATCAGTTATTACTGCTTGCAATGCTTTTTCAAAAGAAAAAGAATATCCATGACCAAAACAGTGCTTAATTGCTTTAAGATGTGAGTGTAAGTAGATGTTAGGATTATGACTACCCAGCTCATTACAGGTTATCAAAAGGGAGAGGATGAAAGGAGAAAAGTCTGCAGTGTGGAATCCACTGAGTGCCAAAGGGTTAGTTCCTAGGTGTACAGCCCTCTCTAGCAGTGTCTACCTGGCCATGTCCACTAGGTCGCAGATCCAGATGCCCACTGGATCCTTCAGCCCCTGCAAGATGATGCTTAACTCAGTTCCTCAAGGAGTTCAGTGTTTTTCCTTTACACACTCATTGCCCTGATGGCTGCATAATGCTGCAGCTGCCACTGCTGCTCACTGGTGTCCCCTCCATACTGTCTAAAAGTCACCAGCGCTGGTGCCACAGGTTGACACAGAGCCTTCATTCCCTCATCCACCTCACAGACCATCTCATGGAGATGTGTCTTGCCCTACAAAAGACATACCTGACCACCACCTTCTGGGGTGCCCTGTGAATTCAGCACACTTTGCTCCATCCTGGGCTGTCCCAGTCTCCCTCTCCCCAGACACTATCCCTTGGGCTTCCTCCTCGAGCCCCATTTCAGCCTCTCAGAGACTCCTCAGCACTGGAGGGCCTGGGGGAGGTGGTGAGCGGGGAGGATGGCAGGGCAGTTACAGCCCCTGCCAGAGACTGGCGGCACAGGGGGAGGAACATCTCTCACCCTTATGTTGGGTCAGGAGCAGCTACCAACCTGCCCACCTCCCCATGCCATGCTCATGGGATGTGCCATGTCCCCGGGGCAGGGATGGTGACCACATCCCACCTCCTTCTCCCCATCTGTTGGGAAAGGGAGGAAGAAACAACCTGTCCTCCATGGCCGGAGCAATGGAGAAACCACCCACTGCCCTGCTGATGGGGCCTGTGGGGCTGGAATAGGGGTAACCCCTCGCATTGCGCCCCCCTCTGCAGGGCAGGAGCGGGGCCAACCGCCCAGCACCTGTGGGGCGCCGGAGGAGATAACGAGTCCCAGCGCCGGTGGGGTGGCAGCAGGGACAGCGCCCTAGCGGGGACACGCAGCCCCCCTGCACAACGGCGGCTGCGGGGGCCACGCGGCGCCGGGCAGAGCGGGGGGACGCAGGGGGACGC
>VZSV01000042.1:3854505-3873434 GCA_013398735.1 Nothocercus julius
AAGCGCGCGCGCCCGCGGCGGCAGCGGGCGCCGGGAATCGCTCCCTCGTCCCGCTTCCCGGCCCGCGGCAGCGCCGCGTGGACAGCGCTCGCCCTCCCCTCCCTGCGCGGACCCTGCGGGGCACAGCATATCCTTATCTATGCTAGGAAATGTATACGAAGGTAAGAATATATGCTTACTGCCAGGCTGTAGCAAACTGGAAAGAGAAACTTCAATTACAGACTCAGTGCAAATCTTTTTTGGGGAAAAAAAATATACATATATATATATGTAATCTATAAACATATACAAGAAAATGTATACAACACATCTAAGAAATTCGGACGGCTGCACCAATGCATATGAGAAGTGCTAATGCTTGAGGGAAAGAAGTGAACTGTGGGCACAGAGGATGAGCCATTTGTCTGTTCCTCCACTCACCGCCCCGCGGCCGTGGGTCGGGAGGATTGATGCTGAGTGGAGAGCAGGGTCTGTTGGACCACGGAGTCCAATCCACGCTCACCGGTCACATCTCAGAACATGGGAGAAACAGAAGGAAAATGGCCAGGGGAACAGGAGCCCATTCCCATGAAGCACATTGCCATGGAGATCTCTCATGCTTCAGAGTAATGGTCCGATTCAGGGCGTGCTCGTGGGCTGGTTCTCTGTTGATCATATTCTAAATTAATGTTTGTCTGCCTAGCACTTGGAGGTGATAATTGTTGTGGGGATGTTGTTGAGAGCGTGGGAGAGACAGAGGTAGCACCTGCTACACACTGTTATCAACCTATCAAGATACCATTTGATTTGATCATAACTTCACTGAACACAGTGCAATTCCACTAACAAACCCAGAGTAGCAGAGTAGCAGGATGAGCACCTATCACCTCTTTTTACCTCTCTCTACCACCTATCAGAAAAAAAAAAGTATTTTGCGTTTTCCAGGGGCCAGTTGGAGCAGTCTGATTTGGGTAGGAAGAAATCAACTGATAGTGGAAAGGATTTAGAAGCCCTTTTAGAAGCAAAGTCACAAAAGGGAAACTGATTCCCCTGACTAGCCAATGGAGAAAAATTCTTTGGACCTCACGGCTGGTATCCACCAGGGCCACCCTTCCTTTTTTTATGACTTGTTTGAATTGTTGAACTGCCTGAGGAAAAGGCTCAGAGAAGCTCCTGGAGCCCTGTGGGCCCTTCAGGTACCCAGAGACTTGTGCCTATGACTGAAGGTGCTTTCAGTAACCCTGCGAGCCGAGAGCTGAAATCCAGAGCACCTGCTCTTGAAAGCATCACTGTCCAGTGCTCCTCACAGAACAAACCTGTGACAACGAAAGAAGAAACTTTTGGAACTATTTTTTGATGGAAGTGGTCCAGACATTGCTCATACAGGGAACTGGAATCCCAGTTATTACATACTAATTTGGCAGCTGGCTAAAGAGTCCTGATATTTACCATCTGTTTATTATTTCGCACCTTTGGGACACAGTCCCTGGGCACCTCTGCTCCAGCAGAATCATCGGATGAGCCAGGCATCCTGCAGACAATCATTTGGGGGTATGCAGTGCTCTTTGTAGGTATCATTTCTCCAGGGTCCCAAGCACAGGGACCTGCCTGCCTCCTGTGCGAAGCTGCTCAGGGACACGCACACAAGAAGGAAGGTTGCTGCACTCATCCTGAGCCAGGAAGGCCATTTTCCTGCATTGGAGCAGATGAAATACGGATCTTACCCTAAAGGAATGGCAGAGAAGGCGCATCCCAGTTACAGGGAAAGGGTAGGGGACTACAGGCACCGTAAGACTGCTGTGCTGTGCTCATGGTGGTACTATCCCCATTTCATCCCGTTCAGGCTGGATATGCCCCTGTGGCATCAATGAAATTGCGATGGAGGGCTCCAGAGACTTCTTTCCACAGTGCAATTTTGAAACACCAAAGGAAGAACCAACTTTGAGATATGACACTTTTTCCCACCTCACCTAGAAACCAGATATAAACAAGCAGCTCCACAGGCAGCGGAAGTGATGGCGCCTGGTTTCCCGTGACCTTTTGTCTCCTATTTGGATTATCTCGTGTCCATGAACTTGGGCTCTGCTCCAAGCATTTCCCACACATTTGCAGTGTGGGCTCCGTACTCTTCTCCTGCCCTAGAGGAGCCCTTCCAGAATGGGCGGAGGTCGGATATGTGCATAGGCTCCTGCAGGCCCAAGGCAGTGGAGGACCGTACTCACAGCAGTCACGAAAGAGCCAACAGCGCAATAGACACTTCAACACACACGAGCTGTGACAGTGACACTACTGAGACACCCTGCTTCAAACAATCTTCTGCAGGAGCAAAGGGACCCTTTGCCTCATTTCTTCTTCTTTCATTTGTACTTACATAGGTGCTTCTGTGGTTAGGGTAGACATCCCACAGCCCTAAACCTGTTTGGCAAATGTTACGTTTCTCTCTGGAACTCAACCTGGAAAGAATAGTTTAGAAACAGCATGTGGAAGGAAATATTTAGAAATACAGATTATTGGAAAAAGCGTATCTTTGTTTAGGGTTTGGGTAAAGATGGGTGACAGATGTTAAGAATGACATAGCGCACCAGATGTTTTATGCATGCTAGGGAAAGAAAGCATTAAGTTATAGCACAGTGGGTCTATTTGTTAACCTTCTGGCAGGTGCTGAAGGGAGGACTTTTCTAAGTCCTAAGCGGAGCTGAGATCAGAACATAAGCAATGTTCACCACGCCTATAGAAACTATTCCATTATTTTAATCGGTAGTAGGACGAAATACCATACCTCTCACATCATAAATTAAAATGCAGTATGTAATTTCACACAAAATCTGAATGGCTGAGGGCTTATTCTTGGAAATCTAAGTTTGTAATTTTTATTTTCAGTCTTTGAGGGAATTAAAAATAATGCCCAAAGGCTGCAAATCCAGCAATAGGCAACGATACAGCTTTATGTTAGTTTGATAGGATGAACATAGTAACAATTTTCTCCAGGTCTTGAAAATTTAATCAAAAGTTCAGAAATAAGTTACAAATTATTTTCAGTCTCTAAATCAAATCAATCCCTTTGAAGCACGTTACCTACTGAGAATGTAAATTCCCATGACTTGCAGCAATCTTAAAAGTAGTTTTATAAATATTCAAGACTTTCAAAACCCATAAAATACACAAAAGCAAAATTTTTTAAGTCACCTGAGTAACGCCATGTTGCGAGTCTTGTGTAAAGAAGCAGTTGAGTAGGAGCCTAAAATACACAGAAATTAGTGGAGTTTCTGTTGCTTAGCAATTAACTGCATCTCAGCTGAGTCTACGAAGTGCCCGTGCACTTGATCTATCTGCAAAATACAGCGACATAAACCACAAAAAGATGGGATAAATTGATTAATTAGTACTCTGCGACTTCCATGAATGTCTCACTGACGTATTTCTAAGGCTTTAATTTTAAAGTCAGGTGGGCATTTGCAAAGAAAAATGTCCCCAGACTTTACAGAGCCTATTGCAGGGGCGCACTAGAATCTGACCTCCAAAGGGACTGGGAGCCGCTGCTGCTATTAGGGAAAGGGAGGCCTCACTCCACAGCAGCTCTTGAGGCTTGTCCAGAGAGCCTCAGTACCCTCAATATATGCTATAATTTAGAGATGGCCTTAGATAACAGCTAAAGGAAAAAAGAAATATCTTCTGTAATATCTTCTGGGTGATGGAGGGTTTTTTGGTGATAGTTTTAAACCCACTGTAATTTTCCTACTGCTTCTGCAAACTTATATTCCTGCTTTCTGACACAGTGCAAACTGTGGCATCTTATTCACCCATGAATGTTGACTTTTCCATCACTCACAGACAAGGAAGGGTACCATCCAGGTGGCTGCTTCTTAATCTTACCTGCCTGATAAGATAAATCGGAAAGTAGTCTTTGCAATTTGAAATGCTCTATTTATTATTTTATGTGATAACCATCATCTGTCATACCAGAAATTGCTAGAAGTTCCAAAGTTATATCTAGAGTATAGTATGGTTCGTCCTCTCTCTAAAGGTTTGTTTGCCACAAAATAATTTTATTCATTGCAAGTCTGGTTTAACGATACTCACATGCTGTCTTCCTCCCTAGCGATCACATTTCAGAGACAGTAAGGCACTTAGAAAGGCAGGTAGGACACACAATCCCTCTTCCAAGGTGCTTTTAAAAGAAAACACCAGGTTGCTCTTTAGTCTTGCAGATACCTTAGGAAATCTAGTCTGAGCCTTTAGACAGATAGGCTCACAGCAAGCTGAGTTGATTACAATGTTCTATTAGATATCTGCAGGCTATAGTGTGTAGTAGATTGCTTGAAGGTGACAAAAATTTGGGGATTTTCCTGCTTCCTTTGGGAGCCTATGAGTCTAAACTGCTCCAGTAGAATGAATTGTTTTCCTGCAATTCATCCTAAAGTTTCCCTTGCATAGCTTCATCCTATTACTCATAATCTTTCCTCACAGTCTATCCTTCCTTTGAAATTTCAGTTTACATGTACTTGTATGGTAGCTACTTTTAGTGTACCCTAGCACTGTCATCAAGCTATACTTGGCTACATAATCACTGTTTCCAGATGGGTAATTAATTGTCTTTTTACTCTAAATTTCTAACAGTTAATTAACATCTTGCTGTTGCTCAACTGCCAACCACAACTGAACAGTTTATTTACCTGTACTACCCACTTCTTGCAACAAAGCTGCTGTATAAACCCATACAGCCCTAAGCAAATAGACATTTAAGTGGTCTGATAAGTGTATTTAAGAGGCACAAATCAATGCATTCCATTTCCTTGCCTCCATATGCCCTGGGCTTCCAGCAGGAGGCAATCTTTCCCTTGACATGGCATTCCCTGGCTTCCCAGCTGTATGAAATACGTTCTTTAATGAGAAATAGAAGCAGAGTCTTCAGCAAAGGGAACTAAACAGACTCTGCAGTATTTTACATTTACAAGGAAATAGAAGAAGAGTAGAAACCAAGCTGAGGTGGAGCTGACTGATCTCTAGTCTCCTGGGTCCTCCTTCTCGCCCTTTTTGTAGACCGGAATGCCCTTTGCTTTCTTTCATCCTCAGGATCATCACGGCCTTTCAAAGAAGATTAAGAGTGGTCAAAGTCACATTTGGCTTGTGATAAACTTTGCAGGTTCATCTGTGGATGTGGCTGGCGCTCTTGTTGCCATAAAGCAGGCCTAATTTGGCTGCCTCCGGAGCTTTTTTAAGCCATTAGGCTCCCAAAGCTAGAACACAGCGTGTCCTCCCTTTTTCATCTCAGAGTGTCGTGCCCAGCGGGTGGTACCTCTGTAATGGCAGGAAGACGGAGGCCACTGCTACACCTTCTCCTCGGGCAGGGTCCCGGGGTCTCCGCAGGATCACAATTTGTGCCGCTCATCTGCTATCTCTCACTATGTTTTTCTCCATGAAAACGCAAATACAATGTTTATTAATTTTGAACTTACACGATATTTGTCCTTCTATTGTCCTCATTTTTCATTTGGAGCTGGTTTGGGTAACTCAGAGAACTGACATCTCTAACTACTCGTCTCACCTCATTCGGACTGTAAAAAGAAGCCTAATTAAAGTCCTCTGATATTATGTACACCTTGATGTTAGAGCTGCAGCATCATCAACATGATATGGATTCGCTTTATGAACCTTATCTGGCATTTCAGCATGATAAAAATAACCAATCTTCTACTTGATCTAGCAGCAAATACTTTAAAGGAAATTTAAAAAAAAAAAAGAAGAAGAGGAAGATGCATGGATTTTTTTAATCAAAAACTTTCTGTTCCAGTGGACTCCAAAGCTTGTTAATCAGGAAAAATAAGCCAACAGTAAACTTCCAGGGAACGGGCAATCACAAGGGACGTCCCTAAGATAAAATTTATCATTTTGAAATATGTTTTCTTATCTGTGTTTTTAATAATTTGGATGACTACAACACACAAAAAAATGTAAAGAGCTGAACTTCTTTTGGAAGTTCAGAATGCAGCCAATAAAAAGCATTACGTGGTGGGAATCTTATGAGATAAGTTTTATGAGGGATTTCAATCATTCCCAATGGCACTCATCCTGCAAGATTAGATAATCCATTATCATCTGTACAGTTTTGCAGGAGAAATATATCAGATCCCAAGCACAATTTTATAATGATTTTGAATCTGACCCAGCTTCAGCGGAGGTCTGAATCCTTACGTAAAACAAAACTTCACTCTGGGTCCAAGCCTCATAACACAGACAGAAGCAAGTCCTTAGAGAGTATGAGAAGGCAAATCAGTATTAAATGTGCACTCCTATGTGCTAATTTTAAGTCACAAGCATCAGATTAAACAGGTATTTAAAACAAAGACATAAAAAAAATAAGCTTATCTGATATATAGCTGACAACTGTTTGGACAGGCGGTTCAGTAGAGTTTCTGCTCATATCAGAAACACAGGGAAACTATGCAAAAGGTGGGAAACATCTGCTCCATTTCAGCGGGGGAGAGGGATGCAACAAATGAGCAGCCTAGGACAGGGTCAGTAACTGTGGTTTCTCAGAAGACTGTAGTTTCAGACCAGGAAACACATCTCAGCATCAAATAGTTAATGTTAAAGGGATATAGGACTCAATGAAATAAACAACTACACAGCCAAAAATTCTGATGTTTCTGAGTTTTTTGCTTATTTTTGCTTTTTTTTTGTTTCTGTCTAGACAAATTACCAGCAAAATAAAATTCTGGTAGCCAACAAAAGGGACTGGAAGAGCTTTGATCTCTAACTTCTTTAAGTAGCAGGGATAGTCATCACATCCTTCTTACTCGCTGCAAGCTGATTCATGGCTGTTCCTCCTCTGTTTAGTATAAAGGAGTGAGCAAAAATATTGTCCACGGTACAAACATACTTAACAAAGGATTCAGGGCAGTATCTACTCAATGGTATCAATAATCAATTTCAATAGGTAGAAACATTAAATATATATATATATATATATTTACTGGAAACATGGTTGAGTGCATAATTTTTAGATACATAGATTAATTAGGAAGGCTTATCATCATCATGTACTGGGCAGAAGATATATTTGCAATCAACCCAGCACTGCCAGTCAGAACAAACAAGGTGGTCTCTTTGTCCTTTTCCACAGTCAATCATGTATAATGTACTTCTTCATTCATTTTCCATCATCCACTATTTCTTTGGATATGGATTTTTTTTTTTTATTAATTAAGTGCATGTCCTCTAACATACTCATATATTTACCAGATTGCAATTTTATTTCTTATTGCCCTTAAAGAAAAACTTCAAAACTCCTATATATCCATATTAATAAGGTTGGGTTTAATCTTTTAATCTTATTTAATTCCAGATGTCTGTTCTGTAGATGTCTACTTCCGAGATAGTCATCTAGATTCACCTTGTAGCAGTTTCATCTGCTCTGTTTAAAACCTGTACTTTAGGATAATTCCCACTCTACAAAGTGCATATTTCCCATTGCTTGCCACAAGGATAACCTCGCTGACTCGCCCAGATCTGTATCTGACCTTGCAGAGGTCTAACCAGGGAGAAACCCTGCCCCAGAAGTCTATGCATTTTATTGGTTTCTGTGGCTGTCTTAACAAAAGCTGGAAGTTCCAACTCACTGGTTTTCTCCAGCTAAATGAATTCTTGCAGTGCTGGAGGCTGAGGACACCTGTGGCAGCTCTTTAGGAAGGCCGAGTTCCACCTGAGCTCGACTCTATGCCTGTCTCTTGCCCTTGGCAATGTTTCTGTGCTCGCATTCCCCATCACGCACGATGGCTTCCTAGCACTGCAGCAGCCCTTTGCCCGCATTGTGCAGCACAGTCTGCAGCTGGGTCAGGGTGATGTGACCTGTTTACACCAGGGAGGATGACAAAAAGAGTGCACATAGATCTCCTTGTGTCCTCCTTGAGGACCTGGCCTTGAGGACCTGGCCTGTCCCCTGACTGGCCATAGCTTGTGTCCGCCCTTTCGCAGCTGGTCGAAGCACACGTCACACACACAAGCCTTTGCACACCCTTGTGACCGTTCTCTTTTGATATCAAGAACCTGTGTAGCCTGCAGCAGCATCCCCCCTTTTCATGATATTTGCAAACTGGATGAGAAGAACCCACCCACATTCCACTGATGAAGATTTCTACTGAAGCTCAGAAATATTTTTTAGTTTTGGAACAAATTCACATGCCGAAAGATTCTGCATTTAAAACGTTGTTTTCTTGGTCCTGACTATCCCTTGGCTTGTACTTTAGATCATTATTTTCATTAACGTTTTTCTGATCTGATTTTAAGGCTTTGATTATCATGAACGTAAGTAATAGCACAAGATGCAAAGAGAAGCGGGTATTTGTCTTATGGGTTTTGGTAAAGCTCTAAGGGTGCAGGTTTGCAGATAAGGAATATGTGCTCCAGACTTCCTGAGATGGCAAGCTGTTTCGTAGTGTTTGGACTATACCTATTTAGCCATACATTAACCTGCAAGTCCTGCAGCCTTGTGCTCGAGGTTAAAAACACAGGACTTTAGCTGCTCTCTGCTCTGGAGGAGAACGGACCCCTCTTCCAGGAGAGGCGCTGGGACGCTGCCGATGGCCGGTAGGGCATTCGCACTTAGTCTGCGTGGGTCTGAGTTCACACATGGTCTGGTCTGGCTAATCTTGGGCTTAAATAAGGCATTCTTGGTTTATATTGCTGGTGCAGAGAGGAAAAAAAATGCAACAGAAAGGGAATTTCTTCATTGTTAGTATTGAATGTTTCAGGGCATACATTTAGTAAGCTCTCAGAATCATAGATAAAGAAATACAGCATTTTACAATGAACTGCTTTCCACGCCAGGACAAGCAGAAGGATTATTATAAAGACTGGGTAATGGAAAATGTTTGGCAACTTAGAACTAGACTGAACAACTGAAAGAGGTCCTGGGTACAAGACCTACTGGTTGTGCACTGAACAATTTGAGACTTTATGGCCGTTATGCCATTGTGCAGTTGTAGGTTAGATACGTCCTGGAATACTTAACATGAGGTTACTGACAACTTTGTATTTCTGTGGTTGTAATGAAAGTCTAAGGACAGACAAGTGATAATAAAAGTGTTAATTTTGATTTTTTTTTCCTGGCAGTTTGTGGAGAAGATAGAGGAATGCAAAAGCAGGCTTTAGTCAGGCATGAAGCTAGTGTTTACTTTGCTCGTGCCCTTTTTGCTTGGACTTTTAATAAGAGAGGCAACTATACATGATTTAAGAGAAAACTCATATAACAGTGATTGACTTTGAGAGTCCTTTTCTTTATTTGTTTTGTTTTGTTTTCCCTAGGGAAGAAAAGGGCAGGACTCTAAGGAAATAACTTCTGTCAAGAACAGGCTGCAAAGGGTTGCTCATTTAAATTCAGGGAATGTAGACTTCAGCATGAAGCCAGTTTTGCCACCCCTGCTCAGATGGAATATTTACATGGAAATTAGTGTTACATGCTCATTTTTTACACAGTATGTGGTTCTCTAAAAATGATAGCAATTTATCAATAACATCAGAAAACAAAACAAAAGCAAAGAAGGTAAAAAAGCTATGAGAGGCTCATGCCATGCAAAAACGGTGTTTCAAGGTAATTCATTTTGGAGATATGAGTCAAAACCAGTGCTGCTGGTGTTAAAAAAAAAAATAATGCAAATCTTGTTAATCTATGGAATGTCTTCTGGTTATCATTTTCATTTGCTGAGTCCCATCAGCCCAGCATGACTGTATGTCTACCCAGATATACACATGTCTACAGACAATTTGACACAGTTCATGAAGGAACAGGCAGATTTGCCTGTAGCATATAGACTGTACATAGACACTGTGCCTTTCTGCTGAAAATGTAGCTAACTACCCTGAGAAAACGGCCCCCTGGATAAAACAATGAAATGTATAAGGTGAGATGGCTTCTTTATACCACTTTTGAAAAAATGTATATATTTGATTGATCAACGTTGGTATTAACATGTTGAATTACAGTATGGACTGAACGTACAAAAAAAATAAATAAATCACATGGTAGATCTTAGCAATTTTAGTGCCAGGATTTGAGCTGTTTAAACAGCCTTATTTCAAAACCTATAAACATACCAGCATTTTCTGCTCACATGGCAGCTCACAAGAAGCACATTTCTTGAGGCACTTTGTGCTTGCTTTGGTAGCAAAATATAAAAATGCAAGGCAAGAGTCAGAGAACAGCAGCATTCAGATTTGCTCTGGGTGTCTTGTGAAATATGGTACCTTTTCTGAGTCCTGAGTGCTGAAGTGGTATAACTACATGGCACTCCAAGCTTTCTTGTTAAGAATATTTTGGGTTCTGGGGCTTGAGAGGAAAACTTGAATCTTCAGTGTTATGGACAAGTAAAAGTAAAGCAAAATAATAATAATAATAACAAAACTTCAAATGTATTTTTTTGCTTTCAAAACCTGAAGATATTTTGGTCTGAAGCCATGGATTTGGAACATTTCCAGTTAGCATTGTTTTAACAATTCTTGAATCCAGTTGTCTGCACAAGTATGCAGGGAAAAATATTTATGGTTTGAATTGCACAAGCAGATGACTGTAAAGTAATGGTCGAAAAATTGTCTATTTTTTCTCACCCATGTAGCCATGTCTTTTGCTGTCCTCTTGTTCCAGGAGGAACTGAGGATCTTCCAAAGGCGCCTGGCTGCCCCCCTGTGCCCCATGCTCTGGGTGGCCCTGCTGGAGCAGGGGGGTTGGACTAGATGGTCTCTAGAGGTCCCTTCCAACCTCAACCATTCTGGGATTCTGGGGTTCTGTGTGATTCTGTGAACTAAGCTCCTGTCAGAATCTTGGATGGGGCTCCTTGGATGTGTCTGTGAGTGGGAATGTGGGTGCATGCAAGCTGGAAAACCAATCCTGACTCTGTTGGTTCTGCAGGTTTCTGCTCCCTCACTTGTGCACTGGAGTGGACCAAGAACTGGCACTGCTTTGCAGTGCTGCTTGGTCTTTTGCCCTACCACTAGCCTACCCTGACACCTCTAAACGGTTATTCTACAACTGCACTGTCTGAGCCTAGGTACCCTATGACGAGTTAAGTGTGACTTTAGTCCTGAAGCAGGAACTGAGTGACAAAAAGCAGCAGAATTGCACACCTCAGAGACAACTGATCTGCTCCAGCAAACTCTTACACCAAAATTGCATTTAATTTATAGGAACTTGAGTCTTTTCTTGCATCCTTAGCCCACCAACATCAGTAAACAAAATCAGGGACATTCCAGCACAAGAACCCGGTTCTCCTTTTCTTTTGTATCCAGTTTTCCTGGGAAAGAGACTTCTCTGGCTTCAAAGGATATAGATGAATTCCTTTGGGCAGTAATATGGAGCTTGAAGAGACATTTCATCAAAGTTAGTGTTGCTTTGAAAAGACATCAAGTTATTTCCTTCAATTGCCGGAGGCCATCACTTATTGCAGGAAATGTATGGAGGTTTACTTAAAAGTACAGCCACCTCCTGAGATTTTCCACCTTTTCCGTGGTTCATATTTGAAAAATAAAATGTTACGCTGGATTTCTGAATTTCTGAATGTCCTGGTCTGGCTCCACAGGAATGGGAGCTATTGTATAACTGGTGGCACATAAGGACGGACAGGAAAATACCCCTTGTTCCCTACTGTTTGTGCTGGCATCTTTGCTGTTTCCCTGTCAGTCATTAAAATGCAATGCTACTTGTCAAGAGTTTCAAGCTGTGGCAAATCATGTGGAATTCAGCTTAAATCCTACTTGGGATAAATACACAGGGGGCTTCTATTTTTCCTGTTATTTAACAGCTGTGGAATATGATTCTTAACAATATTTTCTGCAAAGCAACACAGAATCAGACTCCAACATAAAATATTCCTTGGTTCTTCCAGGAGAATAAAAGCACTGAGAGAAATAAGCCATTAGGCTTCTAAACTTCTTTTTAGCTTTAGCTTTTACTCTCTGAAGTAAAACACAAGCCATTTGTAAAAGACAAGCCAGACTGAGGGATCTGCATTTGCATTTCAGTGCTGATCAGTGTAATGAATCTCTTACTTCTGCAATAATGTGCTTAAATACACTGCACTAATTGCAACATAGGGCAACAAACCTGCATTCCTTTGTATTTTCTTGCTCTTAGCACCACCAACCTGATGATGCATGAGGCACCCAAGTTTACATCTGTGCTATAGAAAAAGTTCTTGACGCTTCTGCTTCACCCCTCTCCAGATTTTTCTTTCCCTTCCCTGTTTTCACTCTCACTTGATGAGATCTCCTGCTCTCTGACTTGCTATGTTAATTCCCTTAGATGATGCTGACCTACACCTGGGACAGAAACCTTTATTTTTCTGTCTTTATGTCTGCATAACATCTGACACACAATGGAGACATATATAGACTGCTTTTCTGCTAGACAGATGAGATGCAGTTTTGGGTGATCTGCTACTAAACTTACTGGGTTTTGTCTCGCTGGTACTTCCTCACGTATCACAGAACTGGGAAATCATTATTCAAATTGGAGATGGAAAATAGAGTGACTGAGGACGGTCATCATCACAGGACAAATATTGGCCTCATGCTGTTATGCAGAATTCGGTGGACAGGTGGCCAAGATTGTCTCTGCATAGTTGCAGGGCCGAAGACAGAAAGCACAGATGGAGATTTCTGAGATCAGCCGGAGACTTTTCTGACAATCACCTGATCTAGTTGTTCCAGTGATGTTCGTGTCATCTATTTTTGTGACAGAAGAAATTACAGTGTCTTTCCTGGCCAGAAATACCTGAGCCTCAAATCCACCTTGTGCAAGGATAAGGCAAAATTGCAGTTCCTCTGAGTGGGAAAAAGATCGAAGTCACACAGAGGTGTTTGCAAGGAGGAACATATGCCCTAGGTACATTCAAGGGGGAGATAGTTCCTGGTCCTCACATCATCACATCTGAGTAAAGAACTTAATGTAGCTGGTGTGTTTTCCCTTAGCTCCAGAGGAATTTTGAAAGGATTTTGTGCATCATTTAAAGTCTCTGAAGCTAAGATCTCGCTCTCCTAAAGAGCTGGTGAAAAAATCATAGAATCATAGAATGCTTAAGGTTGGAAGGGACCTTTAGAGCTCATCTAGTCCAACCTCCTGCAAATCTTCACATCCAGTTTTTTATGGCACCACAGATTCAGATTTTTTTTTTTTTTAATATATAATTTAGGGTAAAATGGGCTGTCATACTTCACTCAGAAGACATCTCACTCCCTTGGGTGTGCAAGCATGCTAGCTCAGTCCAGCTTCACAGCCAGATCTTCCACACATTCACCATCTCCCAGGGCTTCCTTTCTTCCCATCTTCACAGTTTTAGGAAGAGCAGAGAGCTACAAAGTCCATCTTTTTGTCTGGGAGGATAGACTGGAACATAGGTTTACTGTTAATAATAAAATTCAGAAAGATGGAGGTTAAAAACCAAAGACGTCTGCCCTTACTCAAGGACTGTCTCTAGAGCCTAGGACAATATGCACTTGGGTAACATGCTTTAGTTGTCACCCATCCAGTTCCAGAGCTCCAGAACCTGCCACCATCGTATGAATGTCAGCACCAGGAAGGGGTTGGCATGAACAGGACTTTTGTTTTGGGGGCTGCTTTGTAGATCTGCAGCCCCAAAGGAAGAATAGAGTAGAGAGGAAGGGACCAACAATAAACATGACCGTTGCACGCATCTGAAAGCCAGACTTCTTGTGGGCTGAAACTTCTCATGCCCTTAATTGTCTTTAATTTGAACAATTGCCAATAGTCTTATTTCTATTTGTGCAGTGAAATGGGACAGAAACAAAAAGCTCTGTGCACAGAAAGGCTTCCAGACAAGAAAATCTCCAACACGTATCCTACCTTTGTCTTCAAACAAACAAACAAACGAAATCTAGAAAGTCTAAAGACTTGGGCTAACCACTTAGAAGAAAATATATACAAATACAGCAGTGTGTTTGTACATAAATCAGACAATCCATTATTTCAATTGTCCTCCTTCCTGAGTTGTCTCAAAATGCAAAAAATTCTTCCTGAGAGACATACACCTCCGAAATTAGTCTGATGTGTTTTCCAGAACTGCACTTGCTTAGTGTCTAGCCTGATTTCTGTTTGTCTTACCTCTTTACATCTTAACAATTTAAAGAACTATGGAAATGACTGAACGAGTGAAACACCGAACTAATGAAACTCACTGAATGATCTGACCAACTGTGGTACGAGCTCGCAAAGACAGAACCTACATCTCATTTTATCTAAAAACTAAGGACCGTCTGGCACTTCTGCCACAGAGATGCTGTATTTTACAGTGCAGAATGAATTTACACAATCATTTGCTGGCCTCCACCTCCTCTCCCCACAGTCTAGCTTCTACAGAGGGTAAAAATAACCTGGAGTGATAATTTTTGGACCATGTGTTCTGTCCCTCATGATCACTGAGTGTTTTTTCATGGGGGCCCAACACTATTTTTCTTTTCCCCAGGGAAAACATGTATTAACTGAGTGAGTGACTCAGAATTTAAGCAATGATTCATCACTAGTGTTTTTTTTCAAGACAGCATCCCAAAGGCTTTTCCCTCGCGCTAGGGTATGAACTCTGAGCGCATTTGTCACCACTTGGCTCTTTCACCCCGGTGCTAAGATCCAGCAGTGGTTCTCATGAAACGACATACAGGCTTTCACCTCACAACAGGGTTGTATTGAGGAAGCCCTAAACATCAGGTGGCACTGATACTTAGGCTACCAGAAATGCGGCAAATCCTTAGGTTCCCAAACCATTGGCACGTTCTCTAGCTTTGCATCACAAACATGCCTGTGCAGAATTAGTCTTTTCCACCCTTCTAAATATAAATCTTGCCTGGACTCAGATCATTCAGGAAAATGCGTCCTAACAGGAAGGAACATATTTTAAGAGAACAATCACTTAACTTCAGTCTGCATTAGATTCCGCTGTATTCTGATTTGGAAATTATATTTTGACCCCACTTACTGTAGATAATACTCAAAATGAAGAAAAGACTTGCCAAAAATACCTTCAAATGCTGATCTCAACCTCTGTTCAAATCATCCTACATACTCAGGGTGAACGTCACATATTAGTCCATTAGCTTCTATAAGAGGAAAAAAAAATCAAGTATCCTTTTAGCAATTCTATGTAAATGTGATCTTCTGTGACCAAAGCCTTTATATATCTTCTGGTGAAAGCTCAAATCTATTAAGGCATTTTCACCCTGAATTTTTTTACAACATAAAAAGGCAAACAGCACAACTGGAATAGAAAAGCCATAGACATTCAAAATGCACATGACGTTGCGTACACGAACACTCTCATTTTCAATGGGCTAAGTGCTGAGAGGTTTATTCATTCTTTCACAGTGAAATATCTGAAAATTGGGACATTTATGAACTCCTTGCAATATCTAATACTCTAAATAAATAAATACATACACACATACATAAAACAGGACTGTGCTCACCTCATCCAGGCTGTGGATGGGAAAGTGGCTGTTTTCTTGGAAGAGATGTGAGAATTAGGTCTTCAAGAGGAATTTCTTGAAGAAATTGATAGAAGAAAAAGACAGTAACATTAAAGCTGAGTTCAGAGTGAGATTTAAACTGTAAGCAGGATCATGGAAAACATAAACAAAAAGGGGGTAAAGTTGGTTTTCGTAACAGAGAGACAGGACCAATTTGGTGAGGGAGCAGAGATGAGCAGAGTAGAGCTATGATGGTCCTTGAGCGAGAAGGAATTTGATGAAATTTGAATTTGATGAAAAGAGAAGTGAAACTTGAAGGGCTGAAATGTCATCCTCTGGATCTCTTGCTGCTCAAGCCAGTCTGTGGTGGTGAAATCCATGCAGGCAGGGTTGGCATGCTATTACCATGGCATTTATTCAGTGAAAGAGGGGACTTGTGAGTCAGCAGGAGCCCAGGGCAGCTGTATTCCCTCTCTCCAACGCGTTGCTGTGCTTGCATATCCACAGGCTCTGAGATGCAGAAGCAAACAGATAGGCTAGGTCAAAAATGACCTCATATTTGGAAGAGATGAAAACAGGCCAAAGAAAACTGAAGCCCTCTGCGTGGCATTCGCAGATGCCACTTGCCCTGGTGTGATCATCTGAGTTCTTTGGCAGGGCTTTGAATTTCACCTCAACTTTGTTTTTTTTGGTTAGCTGGGTGCAGGGGTCACTCCTGGGGTCCCCGTTCATGCAAGTGCTCGTTCGCCTTGCAGGAGCAGCCTGATTTGCAGACCTATCTTTCTGTGGCTCTGGGCATCCACTTAATGGGTCCTGGTTCTATGCAGCCTACAGGGCAAGAAAGAAAAGGCGGGGGGGAAAAGTGAATGGACAAAATGACAGTGAAATGGTCATAAATGTAGCTTGTTACAACCACACTACATGCAGCGAGACCCAGGGCTGGCATTCACAGCCTGGCTCTGCCGGGGAGTGCTGTGCAGAGGTGAACTAATTAGTCAGATCTTGCAATCAGTGGGGGTATTAGCACAGCAGGAGCAGTGGCTGCACTTCAAGACCTCCCATTTAAAAATAGACGAAGTGTCGGTGAAAGAAACTTTAACGAGAAACACTAATGAAAGCCACAGTATATTTCAGACTAAAAATTGAATTGCAATCACTGTTCTATTCACAGGATGGAGAAGGTAAAAATCTGGCCCCTACCGAAGAAAAATTCCTATATAAAACACTTATTTTAATGCTGTTTTTCCAAGAGAAGTCCTATTTACAGCTTCTGTTTCCTCATTTTGATAAATTCCCCTGGGAAATGGGCATAACAGATAACTTCTGAAAACACTGAGTGCTGTGCTTTGGACTTGTATAAAATTTCACTTTTGAAATATACCAACTTAGTATTCTTTTTGCTAACATAGTCAGCGGAGTCATCAGGTATGCAGGATGTGTGTAAGCTGGCAAAATACCAAAATAAAGGATCACCTGTGCCAAAGGAGGGGAAATAAGCTTATGGCTAAAGAAGACAGCCAGGAAAAAGGGAGTGTGTGGGTTTAGTTTCTGCTCGCCATCTGAGAACAGGATTCTGCCTGTCAGGTTTGTGGTATCATCCTACCTGTGCTAAGAGGTTGTGCCAAAATCAGATGTATCGGGCTAAACACACTGAGTGCATCATTAAGCATTTTGGAGAGAAACTCTCATATATATTAGTAAAAAAAATAAAATAAAATAAAAGGTTGTAACTAAATAAGGCCACTTGCTTGACAGTGCTGGTCAATAGTGAACCCCCAAACAATGTGGGCAATGGATTTGCCAATGAGTAGATATTTCATGTCCTTAATCTTAGGGAGTTTGGCCTGCATGTAACACCAGGTTAAAGGTGAAGATCAAAACCCAGGGGAGGCAAAATGAACCTTTCAGGCCAAAACAAAGTCAAAGATGAGTCAGACAACACCTTCCTTCTCTATAACAGGAGTTATTTGAAAAACGTTTTCAGGGGCCTCATGGCTCAGGGGCTATTGCAGTCTGTCCGCATATTTATGGCAGTGATTTTGCTTTGTGCCACCCATACAGGTGCTTCCACAGAGCCAGGTTCAATAGTTGTTTTACTGTTTTCTTTTTACAAGAATGAAAAACATCACTTGTGTGATTCATTTGAACAAATATAGCCATTTGTTCCTAAACTAGTCACTCTCTGACTTCCTTTAGAGTCTCTGCAGAGAAAAAGTACTTTGAGGGAGAGGTTTGACACATGTCAAAAAGAGCTAAAATGGGGCAAATTATTTGTGCTCTCAAAAAGCATATATCTTGCCTTTCATTGTAAGTAAGCTGAGAGAAAGTGTCTCACACACATGTACACCGTAAGTGTCTATGCTTACGTGAGATTAACCCCAGCGAACCCTATTTTACACTTTTTTTTCTTTCTTTTTTTCTCAGTAGCTTCAAGGTCACATGTTCCTAGATTTTGCACAACCCCCAGTGTGGTTTCTGATTTATGCCTGCTCTGTCGTTACTAGGTGGGAACACGGAGCTGCCGCCCTTCTCTGCAACAAGAGGACATGGCTCTGGGCTGGAGGATCCGGCGTCACCAGCTCTTAGTGCTACCATCATTATCATTGTCACCGTTGTTATATCTGGCAGCGCATACTTGTGCTTCCTGAAGTACATCTGCTCTGGGTGTTGCAAAGCTACTCAAGTAGTGCCAGCCAGAAGACTTGATCCCACCCGGTCTGATGAACAAGTCTAATCTCTCCTCAATTAGTTTGTTTTCTGGGCTGTACTGAGAAGTAGCTGGACCTGGAAATAAGATGAAATATCAGACAGGAAAGGAGACATGAGATTCAATGCATAATTCCGTGCATCATACCAGCTATCAGATCCCTGCTTAATACCAGAGATTTGCCATGCTCTCCTCTTTGTATCTTTGGTGGATTCCTCCTAGGGAAACTTCAGAAATGTTCTGCTAAAGTGCTACCATGCATCACACATTTCCAGTACTGTCTGACTCTCTTTGATGATGTCTTTCATCCTCTCCTTCAGTATGGTTTGCTGTGGTTCTCCTGTTGGCTTCTGCCCTGCATTTTTGGTGGTATTTCTGTTTTCATATTTGATAATGGATCCAGAGCGTCTGAATTTACCATCTGTTAAGTTGTCAAGACGAACCAGATGCATTTCTGGAACATCGAAGCTCAGAGTTTGGGCTCCATGCACTAGTGTGTGGGTGACACACTACAGCTTGGGTTATATTATATGAGAGGACAAATATATGATCTAATGATCTTCTGGCCCAAAACTCTGCCAACAAGTACTCATATTTCTTTAACAGTAAATCATTCAAGTCCATATGTTACTTTTTTGCCATTGAAACACTTTACATTTACCATGTAACCAAGCTACTATTAGGAACTTGTTGGAACCACAACTCTATATTGTGACTTTTGTAAAAATCTTGTCTGGTAACTGGCCATGCAAGTGCTGTTCTCCATTTCCATGTCCTT